>CAIGQV010000771.1:222968-247211 GCA_903798115.1 Danio jaintianensis | reverse complement strand
GATACAGCCTAGTTTATTGCTAACTGGGAGTGTTGTGTGTTCTCTGTATGGTGTTTTACCTTCCCGGTGGTCTCGATTCCTCTGATGCAGCAAACCCACAGCACCGTCCAGGCACACAGCAGACTGAGCACCATCCACCACTGCAGACCGCCAGAGTCATCGATCTGCGGCGTCGTGTTCAGGGTCTTCCTGTACCAGAAATAATCCACCGGAGAACTGCGCTCACACTCCGACACAAACCCTACACACACACAGGTTTGTTTTACTGATTAATGGGGACATTTCATAGATCTCCACTGTATTGATAATGCATAATTTGTATTTTCTATCCCCCTAACCCAACTTTATCCCCAACCCTACCCCTCACAGGAAATTGTGTGCAGTTTTACTTTCTGAAAAAAACGTGTGCATGGTATGTACGGACAGTGTGTATGGTTTGTACAGTGTATACCTGTCCGGCTGGCATTAATAGGACACTGGCTCCAGGGTAAAGGGTCTTGGAAAGAGTTGAAGAAGTACCACATGACCCAGGCGATGATGGTGTTATAGTACATGCCCACGATGAAGGACACCAGCATAGAGGCGATACCTGACAGCGAGATACGCTTTACTTTCTGTGTGACGTTATTCACTATATAATCACCAGAGACAGTAGATGAAACAGTGTATTCATAGGTTTGGCAAACTAAACCACTCTTTTTAATGCACTGATCCAATGCAATTTCTTTGTAAGACTTTTCTTTTATATATAATTTCTGCTATATTTTATATATGTGAAATCCAAATATGAACTCGTATGCCAAATGTAATTTGCAATAAATTTTCATCTAACAGATTTGTATATGGGACAGAAGAAAGAAACTCTGGATGATGAGGAAATTATGACAGAATATTCGCTTTTGGGTGAACTGTCCCTTTAGTGTACACTACCTGACAGAAGTCTTGTGGTCGACCCCAGTTGTAAGAGCAACAAATAATAACTTGACTTCTAGTTGATCATTTGGAAAAGTGTCAGAAGGTGGATTTTTCCCATGAATCATCTGTTGAACTGCATCCCAATCATCACAAATACTGCAGAAGACCTACTGGAACCCTCATGAAGCCAAGATTCTCACAGAAATCAGTCACGTTTGGTGAAGGAATAATCATGGTTTGGGGTTACATTCAGTATGGGGGCGTGCGAGAGATCTGCAGCATCAACAGCTTGAGGGATCAAGACATTTGTGCTGCCCATTACATTACAAACCACAGGAGAGGGCAAATTCTTCAGCAGGATAGCGCTCCTTCTCATACTTCAGCCTCCACATCAAAGTTCCTGAAAGCAAAGAAGGTGAAGCTGCTCCAGGATTGGCCAGCCCAGTCACCAGACATGAACATTATTGAGCATGTCTGGGGTAAGATGAAGGAGGAGGCATTGAAGATGAATCCAAAGAATCTTGATGAACTCTGGGAGTCCTGCAAGAACGCTTTCTCTGCCATTCCAGATGACTTTATTAATCAGTGATTTGAGTCATTGCAGAGATGTATGGATGCAGTCCTCCAAGCTCATGGAGTCAGACACAATATTCATTCTGTTTCCACTGCAGCATGACTTTATATTCTATACTGGACATTATTTCTGTTCAGTGATGACACTTTTGTCTAAGCAAAGTCAGACCTTACTGTCCTAATTAAATCATTAATAATCAAGGCATGATCATATTTTATTCTGGTCTAATAAGCGTAATCTAGAGGCCTTTGCCTTTCATATAAGCCACTTCTGATACCAAATGATCAACTAGAAGTCAAGTTATTATTTGCTGTTCCCAAAACTTTGACAGGTAGTGTACTATGACATACACCAAACTTAATAGTTTTATTCCTAACAAAAAGGTTTTTACCAATAGGTTTGTTTATATATGATATATAAATATTTGATTTCTGAGATCTACATAAAGATACATTTTTATGCTAATTATTGCATATTAAATTATTCATGCCTATATTAAACAATATTTCAGAAAGCGTGGTAGAACAACTGCAATATGCTGTGACTAATCAGCTGGCGATTCTGTATGGTGATGTTTAAATGAACACTGTTGTTATCCTGTGTTTGCTTTGTTTAATACTCACCGACTCCCAGTAGATATGGGTTGATGGACCTCCAGACGCCGACACTACCCCTCCTCAGTCTCTGGCCGATGGCGAACTCTAGATGCAGGAGCGGGATTCCCTCCAGAACCAGCAGGATCAGGAATGGGATCATAAACGCTCCTGAAACAGGTCGGATCGCTTATTTTTTAACTACAAAACCTTGTTTTATTATTATACAATACAATGCAATACAATATATTTTTTTTCACGGCTGCCTGGAATACTCGTTTCTGATTGGTCAGTTGTGACATTCCTAGGTATGTTATTCCCAGATAACAACCGCTGAATAACACAGACTCATCCGGGAACTGTTTGTCTCCATCTAGTGTCTGAATAATGTGCAGGTTAGTGTATACTCCATCAGCTGTTTTAGTGTCTGTCAGCTTTGAGTTTAATTTAACAATCAATCAACTATTACGGCTCAGAATACTGTTTTGTGTCTAATTGTGTGTAATAATCAGGATAAAGAACATCCAGGATGGTTGTTTTCTCAGAATAAAGCCTTCAGTCCTTTACAGCAGTGCTGCGCTTCACATCGGGCTGCTGATAAACCTGTCAGGCTTTATTCTGAGATCACAAAATAAATCCCTAACTTTATTTTTTCCAGCTGAAATGTAATTTAACTAAAGTAACTAATTACACCCAGGACTGATTATACAGCACACAATTAGTCTCAAAATTGTCATCAAATCAAACTGTAGAACGTACTTTAATGTTATATTCATGGAAAATTCATTATTGTGCTAATTATTATATAGCGCTGAGCTATTTTGGGTAATGTTTTCCCGCTGAGTCATTCTACAGCAGCTGTTTTTTTTCCAAACAGCATGATGTCAGAAAACATCCGTCTTTATCTGAGCTTTCTCAGCATCTTATCAGACCAACGCTTCGAAAGTCCATAATGATAACCTGAGGTGAAGGAGAGACGACAAGACAAGACAGATTCGCTCTTCTCAAGATCACCCAAAATAATGTAGAATCACCATGAGGATGCTTTTCTGGAAAAGGTTGCATTTCTAAGGGAGGTTGAGGAGACTCCCCACAACTTTGTAAAGCGCTTTGAATGGTCAGAAAAACACTATATAAATGTAAGGAATTATTATTATTTCTGTATGTTTCACTCAAGTCTTATACTAAAGAGATTTAGTATAGATTCTTATACCAAAGAGAAACAATACTTGACTCAAATACACTTAAAAAAAAAAAAGCTTTTTTACTTTGATGTTTGGTCTTTTTCATATACAAATGTCTAAAAATATGAATATAATATATAACTTATTCAGCATATGTTTTACGCAGCGGATGCCCTTCCAGCTGCAACCCATCACTGGGAAACCTCCATACACACTCATTCACACTCATACACTACGGACAATTTAGCTTACCCAATTCACCTATACCGCATGTGTTTGGACTGTGGGGGAAACCGGAGCACCCGGAGGAATCAAATCACGGGGAGAACATGCAAACCCCACACAGAAACACCACACAGAAACACCAACTGACCCAGCCCATGTGCAGCCCACGTATATTATGATTTATAATAATTATATTATTTAATGGTCAAAAAAAGCAGATGCACAGAGCTAAAATAAAGTCATATTTGATGTATTTTATGTCAGTTTTTCAACCAACGTCACAGGGTTATCACAGTTAACCTAAATTAAAACCATAAATAATAAATATACATATATGTTTATATTTATTTTACATAAGTAAATATATATATATAACGTGGTAATTGTTATTTATTTATTTATTTAATCCAAAATTCAGATTGCTTCCCAGTACTGCATCTGCTGCGTAAAACATATGCCGGAATAGTTGGCGGACCCCTGGTAAATCAGAGACTAAACCGAAGGAGGAAATTTAGATTTGCTCTCCGTCCTGCAGTCTTAAACTCTCAAACACACACACAAAGGGACATTTTCCTTATTTTATGAGTGGAAACTTCCATAGAGTTTTAATAGCGTAATCATTGTGTGTTTCAGCAGTGGAATCATCTGTCGCTCTCCTGAAATGACATTAATGTTTAACTATAATCGCTTTAAGTGTCTGCTTTCAGCCCATTAGGAGCGTTTGGGCTTATGAGGGGCGTTTATAGAGGTCTCATGAAAATAACACACAATTACGTCACTTTAGTCTATAAAAAATATATCATATTAATTGGTTTCGCAGTTTTACTAATCTCAGAAACACTATTTGAGGAATCTGTTTTAATAGACTGATATGTTAAATTTCCCATAATCAAGTCTTTTATTGCACCACTCTTTTAAAGCAGCAAAAATCACTTAATTCACATTTAAAGATGTCATTATATCAAGAGTCACTGATGGAGAATAAACTTACTTTACTTAATCTGACAGACTGAATTGAGACACGAGCATTACACACTTTAACATTGCTATAGAATCAATAAAACTGATTTAAGCACATTACAAATTACATAAAAACAACACATAAAAGTCACATTACATTAAAAAAACACATTTAAGACAAATAAGTCCACTAAAAACATCTCCTAAATTACGATTTATGTATTTCCATATTTATTACATGCTAATAAACGTAATGTAATGCATATTTGTCGTGCAAATAATATAATGTCTTATTTTTGGCCAGTTTTATACTTTTGAAATGTAGTTTTCACAGTAAACTGAATTGTGCTGATTCTAATGCAGTATGAATACATGTTTTTCTCTAAAGCATGATTAATTCAATTAAATATTATTAACTTATGCTATTTTTTTCACCATGCTCAAGTTCAGCAGTTTAATCACATTAACAACATCCACACACACACACACACACACACACACACACACACACACACACACACAACACACAAACAATGAGCATCTTCAGCATATCATCATCTGTGTCTGTGCATATCATTATTCTCCATCAGTGATGTGTATAGTGTGTTTGTGTGTGTATAGTCCGTGTGTGTGTTGTATGAGCATCTTCAGCATATCATCATCTGTGTCTGTGCATATCATTATTCTCCATCAGTGATGTGTATAGTGTGTTTGTGTGTGTATAGTCCGTGTGTGTGTTGTATGAGCATCTTCAGCATATCATCATCTGTGTAAAGTGTCTTTATTCTTCATCAGTGATGTGTGTGTGTGTGAGTGTGTGTTGTACCTCCTCCATGGCTCTGGCACAGGTAAGGGAACCTCCAGACGTTCCCGAGCCCCACACAGAAGCCCACACAGGTGAGCATGTACTGGGCTTTGTTGTCCCACTTGGGCCGTTCTCCAGCCTCCTGCAGCTCCAACTTCTCCAGCTCACTGTGAGACGGGATCCGCTGCTCCAGACCCGGGTTCGGCAGCTTCAGTCTCAGCTTCATGGTTGTTTCTCAGCTCACAGATGCACAGAAGAGTTGGAGGGATGGCTGGAGATGTCAATAAATACTGCCAACAGTATACACACGGTGACCTTTAGCACTCACACACTCCCGAACACACAAACACACACATGCGTGCAGGCACACACTTACACACTCCCACACACATGCGCACACATTCACCCACAGAAACTCACTCATACACACACACAACCAGACACATACATATACAAACACTTCCTATCAGTATATTTAACAACCTATATTTCACCTACCTATATATGTGTGAAAAAGTGGAAATGTGAACGTCAGTGTGTGCTTCATGCTTCTGTCAGTCTATGGAGACTCCTGTCGCTGTTCATCTAAAACTCCACATCTATAATCCTCTTAGTCTATGCTGACATTATCTTCAGCAGCTCAAACACTCTAATGGCTAATGGACAGACGGCTGCTTCTCACTCAGGGCTGCTGTTTATGCTAATGAGGGAGAGATGGGCACTAGTGGGCGGGGCTTTCCCCCTCTGATGACACGTACAAAGGGAGAATGTCAATCAAAGTGTTTCTGCATCAAGTCTAATTATAACAAATACAATTATTTCATGTTGACCATCAGAGGCTGGAGATATTCACACACTGCTGACACACAACTGGTGTTAAACCCCGTATAAATTAGATTTTTCATAATAGGTGCCATTAAGTTGCAGTGCATTAAGTTCTCTCAGCCACCGTTAAACAACGACTGCACAACACTGCTGCCTGTATTCTATGTATTATAGATCATGGATAGTCAGTGAATGTGACATTTGATTTACATTGTGTCCTAACTAAACACGACTAACGTAAACACAATGGAAATATTCAAATTCTAGCGATCTATTTAAATAACGTTACCAGCAACTGCACTACCAACGAAATGGTAAAGGTTATAATCTAATTAATGACATGAAATGACGTTGATATTTGGTTGATTTTAGGTTGTGTTGGAAAGTGACCAAAATCAACGTCGAGCCAACATCTTAAACCAACATCATATTGATATCAGATACTGACATTTATTCGTCAGGTATGGCAACCAACATTAAACGTCTGATAGACGTCATAGTGGTAACGTCCACACAACGTCTGCCTGTAACATCATTAGACATTGATATTTTGTTGCTTTTAGGTTGCATTGGAAAATATCCAAAATGCAACATCTGTCCAACATTGGACATTGACATCGGCCTGACGTTGGGTTCTGATGTCAACAAAATGCAACGTCAATCTAACGTCATGTTGACGTCCTGTGCCTGCTGGGTGAATTTAACGTAAAATGGTGCATTATTTATACTCACATTGAGAGCATTTAACACTGAATAAAGCACATAATCTGTACCTGAGGAGATCGTTGTCATATTATGCTGTTGTTCTCCTGTGATGTCACAGAAAATAGAAAGCATTTCTGTAATAGAAATTCTAAAACAAAACAAGAACAAAAACTCGTTTTAACATGAGGCGTTGATTTAACCATGTTAAGCGAGGGAAGCTGAAATCTGTGTGTCTCCAATAATAACCTAGAAGTTTCTATGAATTATATATAATATAGTCATTCATTCATTCATTAATTTTCCTTCGCCTTAGTCCCTTATTTATCAGTGGTCGCCACAGCAGAATGAACCACCAACTATTACAGCATATGTTTTACGCAGCGGATGCCCTTCCAGCCGCAACCCAGTACTGGGAAACACCCATACACACTCATTCACACACACACTCATACACTACGGCCAATTTAGTTAATCAATTCCCCTATAGCGCATGTGTTTGGACTGTGGGGGAAACCGGAGCACCCGGAGGAAACCCACGCCAACACGGGGAGAACATGCAAACTCCACACAGAAACACCAACTGACCCAGCCGGGACTCGAACCAGCGACCTTCTTGCTGTGAGGACACAGTGCTAACCACTGAGCCACCATGCCGCCTAGAATATAGTCTTCTATCATATTTTGTATGTTGAGGGTCTAACAAATAAAATGTTACTGTAATTATTACATCCGTGCAAATGTGCCCCCCCCCCCACTCCCAATAATGGATCAGTCCAGCAGTCAAATCAGATGAAGATACTTTTAAAAACGATTTTTACATTTATTATTTTTGGTTATGAATTCATTTTAAGAAAACAAATAATAAAAAATGTAGAGATGCAACCTGCACATTTTAAATGATTTGTTTTCTTGAAACGAATAGATACATCTTAATATACAAATGTAGAAAAGAAGATTGAGTGGTATAAGAAAAAGATAGCAAAATATAAATAAATAAATACATATCTGACGTTGCGATACTTTGTTTTGCTGCGATATATATTGTGATATGAATATAATGGATGATCTGAATAGCTCTATTTGGGATGATTTCATTCATGTAGATCGGCTGGGATGATCAAGTCTTTTTCTATGTAGTGCATCAGAATAAAATATAATAAATAACAAGCATATATAAAGACAGAACAAAAAGAAAAGTGAAATAAACAGTGCTTAATATTTTTCTAGGGAGTCTAACAGTATTTAAGTACAGAAATTGAACAATCAAACGTAAAATAACACAGTCATCATTGTATAAATCATTAAAAACATATATATATATATATATATATATATATATAAACAATGTATTTGTTATTTAATCTTTAATCCAATCCTGTGATGTGACTATTGTGGATACACACATTGCGATATCGATGCTCAAACGATATATTGTTCAGCCCTAATATACTGTACATACAGAGTGCATATCAGGCTTGTTGGCTAGAATTGCTCAGGGCCCCCAAATAACAAAACCCGCCCTGAAAAAGATAGTTTATGGCCCGCCGGTGTTAGTGAACCTTGCTCATTATTTTAGTGTTGTCATCTGAGTTTCTGGATTGGTTGTGTTTCATGAAAACATCCAGATCTGTGTATTTTCTCGATAAAGCGACCGATGATGAGCCTCTCAAAGTGCAGATTTAAGCAGGCAATCAGCATTGCTGTTATTTACTGCAGGTTTAATGACGGAATGAGTGCGGGTTGACAGATCATATCTCACAGATACACCCTACAGCATCATAAAGCAGTGTACATTCCATACTGAGAAGATCTGAAGTCCAACACACTCAATAATACTGGATAAACGCCTCATCGAGCGTCAATGTTTGGCATTCTCAGGCTGAGATGTGAGGAAATTATTAATGTTATTTGAACAGCTCAGCAGCAGATTCAGAAACTGATTGACTGGCTCACATAAGGCCAGAGATGCTCAATCTGGTCAATCATTGCTGATTAGCAGATAAAATGTCTTCGTAATCAGTTTCCTAAGTAGGGGAAACGTCGTGTTGAAGTCGTCAAGAACTAAGTGAAGTATGATGGAGCTGCTGCCGGTTATATAAAACACTCAAGGGATTTATTTTATGATGATGAGCAAATTATTGTCCATCATCATTTTCAATAGCTAGCGTATAATTGATTTGAAATCAGTTTATTATGTGGTCGTACAGGAAAGATGTCAAATTTTGATCATTTATACAGTTTAGAGTCAAACTCGAGTATTAATTCTTAATTATTTTGGTTATAACTTTCTTTGGGTTTTTTTAACACTCAAATTCATTCTTTCATTTATTTTCTTTTCGGCTTAGTCCCTTTATTAATCAGGGGTCGCCACAGCGGAATGAACCGCCAACTTATCCAGCATATGTTTTACGCTGCGGATGCCCTTCCAGCTGCAACCCATCATTGGGAAACACCCATACAAACTCATCCACACACACATACACTACGGACAATTTCAGCTTACCCAATTCCGGAGCACCCGGAGGAAACCCACGCCTACATTTTCCGTTTTAATCTAAGTTAGTCTGATCCTCTTCAATTTAAATGTCCTGTAGAGTTTATGTCTTTAAAATAATCTATGAAAGGTTGCCAGATTTGATAGAATTTGTCTTCCTTCTTTTTTAGGGAGAATCTGATTTTCCCCACACTGTAAAACCCAAGAGTCCACTTTATCAAATGAAATGAGTGTAGTTAACTCAAAATTGACTGACAGTTAATTCTACTCATTTGAAAAGTTTTGAACTCAGTGTTGAAGGTAATGAGTTAATTAAATACTCATTACTTAAATGGAGTAAGTTCACAGTACTCATATAGATTAGTTTTTTTAGCTCAAATGGTTTGTAGCAATCGGTTTCCTCAAACGGTTTGAGTTGCCTTAACTTATTGTGTTTTACAGTACTCAGTTGGTTTGAGTTCTCTTCATTTATTGGGTTTTACTGTGCTCAAATTGCTTCATTTACTCAAATGGATTAAGTTCACAGTACTCATTAGGATTAGTTTTTGAACTTAAATGGTTTGTTGCAATCGGTTTCCTCAAGTGGTTTGAGTTGCCTTAACTTATGGGTTTTTACAGTGCAGTTCCAAATGTTTCATTACTTCCCTCATTAGATGTATATACTGTATAGGAGCAGCTTTCAGTTTCCAGTTTAATAATATTAACCTCCGTGCTAGTAGACAGACAAATGGAACTATATTTTCTGTACTGTTTTTAGCTATCTCAAAATCAGTAATGCCTACAATAAGGGGATCTGGATCTATCGGCTTATGACATATTCTTGAGAATGTTCAAAAAATATTTTCCCAGTAAGATGATCATTTTGGGCAGCTCTAAAACATATGAGCCAGTGATGCTGGCTCTAGTCGATCACATGTGCGGTCCACTTCCGGAAATATCTTACTAAGTGTTTGCTTGGACCAATGTGAACGATGTATTACTTTGAATTGTATGAGGCCATGCCTTGCACATACCGATGATCTGTGGATTTGTTCAAGGGCTATCTCCCATTGTTCATCAGTAATTTAAATTCTTAATTATTCATGATGTTAAATCTGCTTTTCTGAGCGTCATGGTGGCGCAGTGGGTAGCATGATCGCTTCACAGCAAGAAAGTCGCTGGTTCGAGTCCCGGTTGGGTCAGTTGGTGTTTCTGTATGGAGTTTGCATGTTCTCCCCGTGTTGGCGTGGGTTTCCTCCGGGTGCTCCGGTTTCCCCCACAGTCCAAACACATGCGCTATAGAGGAATCATTCATTCATTCATTCATTTTCTTTTCGGCTTAGTCCCTTTATTAATCTGGGGTCGCCACAGCGGGATGAACCGCCAACTTATCCAGCATATGTTTTACGCAGCGGATGCCCTTCCAGCTGCAACCCATCACTGGGAAACATTCATACACATTCATTCACACACATACACTACGGACAATTTTAGCTTACCCAATTCACCTATACCGCATGTCTTTGGACTTGTGGGGGAAACCGGAGCACCCGGAGGAAACCCACGCGAACACGGGGAGAACATGCAAACTCCACACAGAAATGCCAACTGACCCAGCCGAGGCTCGAACCAGCGACCTTCTTGCTGTGAGGCGAACGTGCTACCCACTGCGCCACCGCGTCGCCGCTATAGAGAATGTATGATTCAGGAGGCGGAGACAGTCAAAAATCGAATTTAAGTTAATATTTTCGAGCTAAAATGTCCCAAAATAAACATACAAACACTATTATAGGAGATAACTTTACATAAGGCTGCACGGTGGCGCAGTGGGTAGCACGTTCGCCTCACAGCAAGAAGGTCGCTGGTTCGAGTCTCGGCTAGGTCAGTTGGCGTTTCTGTGTGGAGTTTGCATGATCTCCCCGTGTTGGCGTGGGTTTCCTCCGGGTGCTCCGGTTTCCCCCACAGTCCAAACACATGCGCTATAGGGGAATTGGGTAAGCTAAATTGTCCGTAGTGTATGTGTGTGAATGAGTGTGTATGGGTGTTTCCCAGTGATGGGTTGCAGCTGGAAGGGCATCCGCTGCGTAAAACATATGCTGGATAAGTTGGCGGTTCATTCCGCTGTGGCGACCCCTGATTAATAAAGGGACTAAGCCGAAAAGAAAATGAATGAATGAATGAATGAACTTTACATAATTGGTGTTATTATTCAACCCAAAATGTATCCCAATAATATGGAGCTTAAAAGATGCCAAAACAATCTGAATTTGAATTGTGTTATTTTGAATTATGGACAAAACTGAATATTATATGCCATTAAAAATTGAAGAATTTCTTAGCTTGAATATTAAACATCTGAAATTTTCTTTAAGGCTGGTTTTTATAGATGGATTTTCAAACTGTTGTCATATTTTAAACTCCATATAAGAATGATTGAGCAGTCAGAATGAGGCTGTGGTGAATGTAAACACTGCAGGTGATCTTTACAGCATTATTACTCTGTTTATTTTTCCTGTTTGTTTCCTCTGCAGCTCATTAATGATAGTAAATGACTAATACAGCACTGATAAGAGCAGAGGGAGATTATTCACCTGTTCAGGTAACCTATAGTACACACACACTTCTCTGAAGTCATCACAAGACACATCAGAGACATTTATAATCACTTTATTAATATATACATACATTAATAATGAGTATGTGTGTGTATGTTTGTGTGTCTATTTGTGTGTTTGTGTGTGTATGTTTGTGTGTATTGTTGTGTTTGTGTGCACGTCTTTCTGTGTGTGCGTGTGTGTACTGTAGCACAGTATGTGAGTGAATGCGTGTGTGTTCTTGTGTGTTTGTGTGCATGTGTCTGTACCTGTGTTTGTGTGTGTATGATTGTGTGTGTGTGTGTGTGTGTGTGTGTTTGTAAGCTTGTCTATCTATGTGTGTTTGTGTATAGTATGTGTGTATGATTGTGTGTATTCTTGTGTTTGTGTGCATGTGTCTTGTACGTTTGTTTTCATTATGGGACTTGGATCTCTGCTTGGACTTTTTATTTGTATTTTGAATCATTTGCAATGATATAGGCTGGGCTTGTAAACGGGAACATTTTCTTCTCTTTTCATTCCTGGAAGTGTTTATTTGATCATTTAGATTTTAGAAGAAGGTGTGTGTGTGCGTGTGCGCGCGTGTGTGTGTATGAGAGATAGAGAGAGAGACACAGAGAGTGAGAGTGAGTGTGTGTGTGTGTTTCCTCTTCATACCAGTGACTGATGATGTTCAGTCTCTGCTGCTCTCTGCTGTCTCAATCCCACAATTCACCTCTTTATTTCACCTCTCAGGTCAGGTTAATAAGAGAGACACATAAAGTTAAATGTTTCATTTAATATGTTCATTCATTTTCTTTTCGGCTTAGTCCCTTTATTAATCAGGGGTCACCACAGCGGAATGAACCGCCAACTTATCCAGCACATGTTTTTGCGCAGCGAATGCCCTTCCAGCCGCAACCCAACACTGGGGAAGCACCCACACACTCTTGCACACACTCACTTACACTACGGCCAATTTAGCCTACCCAATTCCCCTATAGCGCATGTGTTTGGACTGTGGGGGAAACCGGAGCACCCGGAGAAAACCCACGCCAACACGGGGAGAACATGCAAACTCCACACAGAAACTGACCCAGCCGGGGCTCGAACCAGCGACCTTCTTGCTGTGAGGCGATTCTGCTACCCACTGCGCCACCGTGCTGCCCCTCATTTAGTATGTTATTCTGTAAATTGTAATGATGAATTTTGTGTTTTGAAGAAACATTAATGCACAACAGAAGCATCTTCAGTAGTGCTCTCAAACCTTCAGTGTGTAGAAATATGAGTTTTTACTAACAGATTTGTTTCATCATTTATTTTTGATTATATATCTTAAAATTCCTTAAAATCTTAAAAATTATAGTTTTTCTATATATTTTAAAATATTTGTTTATATTATATTTCTCAAGATTCCAACTTTTTATTCATTTTTGTCTATATAAATATTTTTAGGGCGTCACGGTGGCTCAGTGGGTAGCACAATCGCCTCACAGCAAGAAGGTCGCTGGTTCGAGTCTCGGCTGGGTCAGTTGGCGTTTCTGTGTGGAGTTTGCATGTTCTCCCCGTGTTGGCGTGGGTTTCCTCCGGGTGCTCCGGTTTCCCCCACAGTCCAAACACATGCGCTAAAGGGGAATTGATGAACTAAATTGGCCGTAGTGTATGAGTGTGAATGAGTGTAGGGTGTTTCCCAGTGTTGGGTTGCAGCTGTGTAAAACATATGCTGGATAAGTTGGCGGTTCATTCTGCTGGGGTGATCCCTAATGAATAAAGGGACTAAGCCGAAAAGAAAATGAATGAATGAATGAGTATTTTTATTTACTATATACATACTATATTTACTATATAACCCCAAATTGGATTTTTCCCTCAGTAACTAAGTTCATTTTCATTTTTAGTTATTATAATGGATTTACTAGCTGTGGGTTTAGCTTAATGTTAACATCTGTTTTCTTTCTATAAAGGTCTGAGAACATTTCATCCGAATTTCAAATAAATATTTTGGCATTTATAACATTTCAGACAATTTCTTAGAATAACAAATGTTTTATTTAGTGCTGGACAAATATGAATCATGATTAATCGCATCCAAAATAAGTGTTTGTTTGTTTTGACATATATATGTGTGTGTGTGTAGTATATACATGAATGATACAGATTATATATACATTTAAATATCTGTGTAACAAAATTGTTTTGAACAGTTTTGTTTGCATGTGTGTATCACATATATATAATAAATATATAAAATACACAAACTTATATTATGTCAAAACAAACTTTTATTTTGGATGCGATTAATCTTTTTCCAGCACTAATTTTAATCAATTTTATATGTAGTTAATGAAAATCTTACCATTAAAGGCTGACTATATTCCCACACTGTTAAACTTCTTATAAAAGGGATCTTTGCATAATAGGTAACGTTATGGTACCCTTTAAAACTAACATACCGCGATTTCACAGTGAAGTCTGCATTAACCAGAAGTTGCTGAGACTTTTATTTCAGTATGCTGATTTACCTCCAGCTGAAACGGAATATTGAGTAGGGGGCGGGGCTTTCGTTTTGCGCATAATTCTCTCATAGGAAACTAACCGTAAGAGGGGCGTGGCTACGAACATTGTGGCTGAGGCGTCAAACTGACATCATCAGAGAAGGAGCCAATCCAAACGCAGAAGCAGACGCTCAGACTGAAGATTGAAGATGACCAAAACAAACATTCTCAGTGGATTTACTCACGCAGATTAATTGTTCACCTAAAGAATAACAATGTCAGCTAGTGAAATAAACGTTTGATTTCAAACGGACTGTAAATATGAAAGAAATATGGATGATCCCACAAGATGATTGACAGGGCTCATAATTAGCGCTCCGTTAACGAAGTAGTAGGCTAGCTAAATGCTGAAGTCTGCATTCTCTTCTGTTACACACTCAAAAGTGTGTACTTTATTTTCACATAGCCTACTTTTAGGACGAAGTGTATAAGTAGTCGAACTGAGATATACTCAGTGGTATCTTCATTTTTTCCCCATAGTATATTTATGACCGCAGGTGCAGTGCTCTATCTGCCCGCTGGGGGCCGTTGTTTCCCGCTCAGCGCTCCGCCGTTAAAGCGCTTAACCGGCGGGGGCTCCGGTTGTGTCCCGCACCGTCAGCCGCCCGTGAACCAGACGGACAGTCGCTTGTGTTTCCACGTCTGTCAGACTCCCGTACGGCGCTGAAACCCCCGCTCACCGTGTTTTTGTTGTCGTTACCGGGAGGAAGGACGCGCTTGGAAACGCCGGTGTCCCGTGAATGGATGCAGCATGTCTTCGTTCGTGTGCCGGGTTCAGTTTTTAGACGATACCGATCCGTTCAACAGCACTAATTTCCCCGAACCGACCAGACCTCCGGTTTACACCTTCCGGGAAGATATTCCGGTGATCAACCAGATCGCGGGAGTGCACCGGCTCCTCAAGGCTCCTCACAAGGTCAGAGCTCCACAAAATATTCATTTAAATTAAATTAAATTCAAGTTAATTTGTAAATTAGCGCTTTTCACAATAGGCAAGTTTATTATGACACTTAAAAAATATGATGTTTACTGTTTGTTCAAATTACTTATTTAAAATGAGCTGAAACAACACAATTCTCCAGTTTTTTTTTGACACAACTTAATTGTTTTATGTTCAATTCACTTATATATGTAAAAACGAATGTCAGCTTAATTTCTTCATGTAGCACATTTCGTACACAATGGTAATTCAAAAGTGCTTTACATAAACAAGAACAAAATAAGCATAAAATGCAAGTATAAAACAGAAAAACAACAATAAAAAGGATTAAATATATTTAATAGATACGTTAAAACGGGTTTTAAATGAATAAAAAAGAAAATAAGGATGTAATAGTGTGATCTGTCAGACAATAATTATCAATTCAAAGCAGATTTGTAATAAATACATCAATTAAAAGTGATAATAATAATAAATAAACACAGTGCTAAGCATAATAGAGTACACCCCTTTTGTAAATAAATATTTGTATTAATTTATGAGTGAATATAGACAATATATTCTGGTGAATTTAAATCGATAGTCATTAAAATAAGAGTTTGGCCATCGAAAATCTTTAGGAATAGAAAGAAAATACATTTAAATTCAAATGAGGTGAAAAAAGACAACATTTCAGCTAAATTATATATATTTTTTTTATGGTTCTCTTGATTTTTGCTAGTTATTAAAATGGTATTTAATATTTTTGACTCAAATATTCATTGAGATGTATAGGCTACTGATTTGTACTCTGTAATTTAAAGTTATTTTGTTAGATTAGTTCCAGATTTGGCTTTAGTTCTGACTAAAATAATGTATATATACACAAAAATATGTTATTTTATTAGCATAAAGCATCCTTATATATATAATTTACAAGAGAGATCCTTAAGGGGTGAACTCACTTATGCTGATCACCATAAATAAATAAATATATCATCCTTTATTTACCATTTGTTCACCTAAAATGAGCTCTAGTGATGTTTACTGAAAATAATATTAAACTTGAAGGCCGATTCATGCTTTTATAGCGTCTTTATATCTGGAAATGAATATAATAATAGTGGCTTATAGAAAAGTGAAGTGTGTGTGTGTCAGTGAAATGAGCTTGATTTGTGTGGTCAGTTTAAGGCTCGACAGGTGCGGCAGTGAAGCGATACTGGAGCTTAATTTAGAGACACTCATTCATACATATACACACACACATTCATAAACACACTCACACTGACAAACACATATACACACACACACATTCATAAACACATACTCACACACATTCATACAGTGAGCATCTGTGTGTGCGTGTGTATGAGTGAGCATCTGTACGTGAGTTAGCATGTGTGTGTGTGTGTGTGCATGAACAAACAGAACAAATGTCAGACACATGATGTGCAGTTTGTGTATTTGAAGGGTTAACTGACAGATTACTGGGTCTTAAAGGACATTTACTGCTTTACACAGTGGGATTACAGAGCACTTTACATCACTTTACACACACACACACACACACACACACACACTTGTACAGCTATCTTTATGGGGACCTCCAGCATTCTTCAGAATATCTTGTTTAGTGTTCAACAGAAGAAAGAAACTCATAAGCGTTTATAAATGATGAGGATATTTTCATTTTTTGGTGTGCCGTCCCTTTAAATTGTGTGCTTTCTGAAGTTCTTGCACTCAGTTCTTTTACCTCAGGCTAAATGCAGTTTTCTAGGTTACATTTACATGAATCAGAAATCAATTTGCATGTTTGTCAAATCAGTAATTAAGACTTTGCTGCTTGTAAAATGCACGTAAAATTAACAAGACAAAGAACATAATTAGTCATAATTGGCATTGGATTAAATTCAGTTTGTTTTAATCTTATGAGTTTCACTAATTGTAATATTTTAACCATCTAAACATGCTTGTACTTTTGCTGTCAAATGATAATTACTATTAATCCAAAATAAAATACTTACATAAGGGTGTGTGTGTGTGCACTGTATATTTATTATATATGTACACACACATACTTAAAATACATTTATACATTTTATTTATTATAAGTAAACAAATTTATATATGTGTGTGTGTTATACAAAATAGAAATAAACAAATATATTTGTACATTCATTCATTTTCTTTTCGGCTTAGTCCCTTTAATAATCAGGGGTCGCTACAGCGGAATGAACCGCCAACTTATCCAGCATATGTTTTACACAGCGGATGCCCTTCCAGCTGCAACCCATCACTGGGAAACATCCATACACACTCATTTACACACATACACTACGGACAATTTAGTTTACCCAATTCCCCTATAGCGCGTGTGTTTGGACTGTGGGGGAAACCGGAGCACCAGGAGGAAACCCACGCCAACACGGGGAGAACATGCAAACTCCACACAGAAACACCAACTGAACCAGCCAAGGCTCGAACCAGCGACCTTCTTGCTGTGAGGCCACAGTGCTAACCACTGAGCCACCGTGCCGCCCTAAATATATTTATATTTTAAAATAATAGTAATGTAAATGCAATATATTGTTTGACAGCACTACTTTACCTGATTTTTCCTTCCTACTTTAATGTTGTTTCTAAGCTTCCTGAAGCCAATAATTCAAAAATTAAATTAAATTGATTGAAGTAGTTTATAAACTCACTTTTTACCTAAATCTGACAAGTTGAATTTCTGTTTGGCTGACAAATGTCCATCATATTACATTAGTTTGTTTAGATGATAGCTGTGTAATAGACTTTTCCGCTCTCTGAAGCGTGTGTTTGCGTCTGACTCTGTGTTTTTCAGTCTGTCATTTGAGTGAAAGTCATGGACAGTAATTGACTGTTTGGGTTGAATCTGTGAAGTAAAATAGAGGTCAGTTTTTGCTCCCAGAATGCCGCTGTGGTATGGAGTTTCCACACACACACACATACACACACACACACACACACACACAGGTCTTTCCTCTGAGGACGAAAGGATCACAATGCATCCCAAATACTTTTCTTTTTACCACTGTAACACATTTAGCAGAATCAATTAAGGTAAAGGTTAAGTTAGAGTTACGGTAGAGCTAAGTTGAGGTTAAGTTAGGGTTTAGTTAGAGCTAAATCTGGGTTAAGTTTGAGATAAGTTAGAGTTAAGTTAGAGAAGTTCGAGTTGCATTAGATTTACATTATGATTAAGTTAGAAATAAGTTAGGGTTAAGTTAATGTTGTGTTAAGGTTAAGTTATGGTTAAGTTGGAGTTAAGTTAAAAGAAGTTTGGGTTAAGTTAGATAAATTAGAGTTAAGTTAGAGATAAGTTAGGGTTAATATTGGGTTAAGTTAAAGATAAATTAGGGTTAAGTTAGAGTTACAGTACATCAGGGTTAAGTTAGCGTTAGGTTAGAGATCATTTAGGTTTAATTTTGAGTTAAGTTAGAGATAAGTTAGGGTTAAGTTAGAGTTAAGTTAGAGATAAGTTAGGGTTAAGTTCGAGTTAAGTTAGAGATAAGTTAGGGTTAAGTTAGAGTTATGTTAGGGTCAAGTTCTGGTTAAGTTAGAGATAATTTAGGGTTAATATTGGGTTAAGTTGGAGATAGAATGCTGTAGCGTTAAGTTTGGATTAATATTGGGTTAAGTTAGAGATAGGTTAGGGTAAAGTCAGAGTTACAGTACATTAGGGTTAAGTTATATTTAGGGTAGTGGCAATTTATGGTTAAGTTAGAGATATGTTCGGGTTAAGTTATGGTTAAGTTGGAGTTAAGTTAAAGATAAGTTCAGGTTAATTCAGAGATAAGTTGGAGATAAGATACTGTAGCGTTAAGTTTGGGTTAATATTGGGTTAAGTTAGTAATTAGGGTCAAGTTAGAGTTACAGTATATTAGGGTTATGTTATAGTTAGGTTAGAGATAATTTAGGGTTAAGTTAAAGTTAAGTTAGAGATAAATTCAGGTATATTAAGATAGAGTTAAGTTCAGGTTAAGTTAGAGATAAGTTAGGGTTGAATTAGAATTAAGGTAATGTTAAGTTAGGGTTAAGTTACAGTTATGGTACATTATGGTCAAGTTAGGTTAGAGATCATTTAGGGTTAAGTTAAAGCTTGGTAAAGACAGTGGAACACTCAGTCAGAGTTCAGCCTTCAGTAACCACCACTTACACTGGATGAGATTCAGTCAGCTCTATAACTGTGGACTGAGAGACAGACACTGTCGTCAATGCAGGAGAGCTTTCAGTTCAGCTTTAGCTCTGTTTGTGTATTATTACAGGATCTCACTCTACATGGTTATCATATCTCTAAAACAGGCCACTATATCTCAGCTACACTGCTGCACAGCTATTAACTGATTAATGCAATTATTAGGCATGACAGTACTGAGATATCATACACATGACACATTAAAACAGACTGATGTTGTGAAGATACGAATAAATTCAACTTGACAAATCTATTTAGCATCATTTAACAGAATAAACACAGCGTGTGTGTGTGTGTGTGTGTGCGTGTGTTTGTGCGTTTGTGTGTGTGTGTGTGTTGTTGTCAGCGACTGGTTGATTAACCTCTGGTCTGACTCATCAATGTGCTGATTTGGGATCAGTCAGATGTTGTTCTCTGATGCTGCAGGTCCTCAGTGTTCAGCAGATCATCTCTGTTAATATTGACTGTAGACCTGTCACCCTAAATAATTCTTGTTGTGCAATATTTTGTCACAGAAATGATCACGATAAGTGATATTATAGTTATTTAAAGACCATTTTATGCCACTGTATAATGATTACATAACAGAATAACAGTGCAAATCAACACAAATAGAACAAATTTAATATAAGAGTTGAGACTGTAAATGTCAGACATAATTGACTGTAAACAGAAGCATGCAGCTTTCAGATCACTGTTCTTCAGCAGGTGTGTGTGTGTGTGTGTGTGTGTGTGTGTGTGTGTGTGTGTGTGTGTGTGTGTGTGTGTGTGTGTGTGCGTGCGTGTGTGTGTCCAGTTTCGTGACACATTCTTGCATGCGGTGAGTTTTCTGGCCGGATCGTGGTCTTAAATCAGAGCTGAAGTCTTGAGCTGGAGCGCGAGTGTTTGATTAGGGTTTGGAGGAGCTCAGACTCGATGGAGACGCAGGTGTTTCGACCTCACACAAGCCAAACTAGAGAAAATCTACACATGCACACTCTTCTTTATGTTAGGGATAAAGTACATGCAGGAGGTTGTTATCAGAATAAAGCCTGACAGGTTTATCAGCAGCCCGATGTGAAGCGCAGCACTGTTGTAGAAGACTGAAGGCTTTATTCTGAGAAAACAACCATCCTGGATGTTCTTTATCCTGATTATTACACGACTACTTGATCACTAAATATAACAATTAGACACAAAACATCTGAGAGCTTAATAGTTTATTCAATCTTTACTTAAATGCGAAGCTGGAACATAAACAGCCGATGAAGTATACACTAACACGTGTTTGTGTATGTCTATTTGTTTGTTTTGAGTGTGTGTGTGTGTATTTGTGTTCATGTGTGTGCACTTGCGTGTATGTGTGTGCTTTTAAGTGTGTATGTGTGTTCGAGTGTGTTTTTGACTGTGTATTTGTGCGTGCTTTTCAGTGTGTGTGCACGCTTGCGTGTGTGAATTTCTGTGTGTGCATTTGAGTGTGTGTATTTGTGTGCATGTGTGTGTGCGCTCGTGTTTGTTTGTGTGTGCTTTTGAGTGTGTGTGTTTCTGCGTGTGTGTGTTTGTGTGTGTGCTTTTAAGTGTGTGTGTGTGTGTGTGTGTTTTTGAGTGTGTATTTGTGTGTGCATTTGGGTGTTTTGAGTGTGTGTATCTGTGTATTTGTGTGTATGTGTGTGCACCTGTGGGTGTGTGTGACTGTGTGTGAGTGTGTGCGTGTGTTTCTGTATATGTGTGTTTATTTGTGGTTGCGTGTGTGCATGCTTTTGAGTGTGTTTGTGTGTTTTTGAGTGTGTATTTGTGTGTGTGCATTTGTGTGTGTGCTTGCGTGAGTGTGTGTATATGTGTGTACATTTATATGGTTTGAGTGTGTGTGCATGTGTGTGTGCTTGTGAGTGTGTGCGACCGTGTGTGTGTGTTTCTGTATGTGTGTGTTTGTGTGTGTCCATGTGTGTGCTTTTGAATGTGTTTGTGTGTTTTTTGAGTGTGTATCTGTGTGTGCTTTTGAGTGTGTGTGCTTGCATGTGTATGTTTTAAATATGTATGCGTGTTTGCGTATTTTTTTTGAGTGTGTGTTTGTGTGTGAGTGTGTGCTTGCATGGGTTTGTGTATTTATGTGTGTGCTTGTGAGTGTGCGACTGTGCGTGTGTGTTTCTGTATGTGTGTGTTTGTGTGTTTATTTGTGTGTGTGTGTGTGTGTGTGTGTGTGTGTGTGTGTGTTCTGCTTTAATTTATATGCACACCTGTGTTTGTCATGAGTGGTTTTGTGTTGCAGCTGCTCATCACACTCTTTGGTCATGCATACTAACATTTTCACACGTGAAATCTTCAACACGTGTGTGTGTGTGTGTGTGTGTGTGTGTGTGTGTGTGTGTGTGTGTGTGTGTGTGTGTGTGTGTGTGTGTGTGTGTGTTCCAGCTGGTCGAATCTGCTGTCTAATTGTTAATCAAAACTATAGATCCATCAGTGCAGCTCATACTGGTGTTTTCTGTGCCTGGAGCGCAGCGCAGGAAAGTGAAAGCATGTGTGTGTGTGTGTGTGTGTGTGTTTCTGTGCTTTACGACTGATCACATTTACTGCACTGTAATGTCTGAAACAGAGAAACGCTGATGCTCTAATGCTTGCCTGCCTGTGTTTCAGCGCTGCAAACTGTGAAAGAGTGACTGATATATACATACATACACACAGTGGGTGCGGAAAGTATTCAGACCCCCTTAAATGTTTCGCTCTTTGTTATATTGCAGCCATTTTCTAAAATCATTTAAGTTCATTTTTCTCCTCAGTAATGTCCACACAGCACCCCATATTGACAGACAAACACAGAATTGTTGACATTTTTGCAGATTTATTAAAAAAGAAAACTGAAATATCACATGCTCCTCAGTATTCAGAGCCTTTGCTCAGTATTTAGTAGAAGCACCGAGTTTCTCACACCTGGATTTGGGGATCCTCTGCCATTCCTCCCTGCAGATCCTCTCCAGTTCTGTCAGGTTGGATGGTAAACATTGGTGGACAGCCATTTTTAGATCTCTCCAGAGATGCTCAATTGGGTTTAAGTCAGGGCTCTGGCTGGGCCATTCAAGAACAATCACGGAGTTGTTGTTAATTTAATTTAAATACAAAACTACACTGTAAAATATTTGCGTAAATTAGCAGTTTTCTGTATTTTGTGATTCGTGTTTTTATTTTTCCCATTTATTTGTGCTTTTGGTTTTGCATTATGGGATCTTGATCTTTCTTCCAGCAACTTCTAACCTGTAAAAGTGTCTTTAGTGGTCATGTGTAATAGTGTGCAGTGCTGTATTGTGTGTTGTATATGAGGCTACAGAAACCTCGTAATAAACTGCAGCACATTTTCTCTTCTTTTACAGACTTATTTCTCTAGATATTATTTATTATATTATCTCAAACCACTAAAATGTCAGTAAAAGTCACGTTGTTAAACTGTAGAGTTGAATTATCAACATCAGAAGTGGACAGAGCTGAGATCAACATCCCATAATGCAATTCACCACCACCACTGTTGATTAACAGATATTTTTACAGTGTAGTGATTGCAATTTTTTGTGTAATTCAGATATTTATGGATAACATTTGCCAAAAATAATAAATTAGGAAAAAAAGAAGAAAACAATAAAACAAATAAAAAATAATAAAACATTATAAAAAATGTATAATTTTTTTATTAAGAATTATTGTGTCACATGAAAAGACATCATCACATAAGACTAAAAATCTTTCAAAACTGGGATACACACAGGAACGCCTGCTAAAACTCATTCATTTTCTTTTTAGCTTAGTCTCTTTATTAATCAGGGGTCACCACAGCGGAATGAACCGCCAACTTATCCAGCATATCCATGCCAACACGAGGAGAACATGCAAACTCCACACAGAAACGCCAACTGACCCAGCCGAGGCTCGAACCAGCAACCTTCCTGCTGTGAGGCGATCGTGCTACCCACTGCGCCACCGCAACGCCCTCCCCCCCTGCTAAAATATTTTATTTCATTATTATTTGTTTTGCATTCAACTGTTTATTGTTTTCATGCCAAAAAATACAAACACTTATTACAGGTTCATGTAAGTAGGTCTACTGCACTGGACCAGCACATATACAGTGGATAAAAGTAACAAAATATTAAATTAGGAGGAATAAATTATTAAATGAAAAGAAATATAAAACTAGCTGCTAAAACGAGTCATTTTGACCGCTTGGTTTGAATAAAAGCTGAGGAATAAATGAGAGGTTTGAGTTCTGAAAGCAAGTCATCTTAAATCTGTCAACACATCAAGGGAATTTGGTTGACCTTACAGTGACCCCTTTAACAATGACAACTGAAGTGAGCATTTTTTAAAACAAACTAAATCTAATAAAAATGTGTGTGTGTGTGTGTGCAGCTTGATGACTGCGCTCTCCAGCTCTCTCACAATGGGGTTTATCTGGATCTGGAGTCCACACTGGACGAGCAGAGAGACGAACTGGAGGGATTCCAGCAGGACGACTGCGCAGGGTCAGTCACTCGCACACTGTACACTCTCTGCACACTCAATACACACTCACTGCATACTCACTGCACAATCACTGCATACTCACTGCACACTGCATGCTCTCAATACACACTCAATGCATACTCACTATACACTGTACATTCAATACATAATCACGGCATACTCACTGTACTCTTGCCGCATACTCACTACACACTAATTACGTACTCATTACACACTCACTGCATACT
>CAIGQV010000771.1:130212-143486 GCA_903798115.1 Danio jaintianensis | reverse complement strand
GTTATTAGAAATGAGTTATTAAAACTATTATGTTTAGAAATGTGTTGGAGAAATCTGCTCAACGTTAAACAGAAAATATACAGGAGGGCTAATAATTCTGACTTGAACTGTAAGATGAATCCCTCACCAGCTGATGTACTTGGTGTTGTTGTAGAACACGGGGTCTTCAGCGAGGCCGAAGCTGATGTTGAGGCCATAGATCTGAGTATTGTGTGCGAAATAAGCCTGAATCACAGCAGACGCAGGCGTGCGGCTCACAGACACCAGCTCTGAGTGTCTGCAGGCGGTGGCGTCCTCGAACACGGGACGAGCTTTACGATACGCCACCGGCTTCCACTGACTGAAACCCCACACACTGCTGGAGTTTACAGGAGATGACACCCACTCCGACACCTGCGCACACGCACACACAGAGAAAGAGAGAGATCAGGCTTTGTTAAATATAGGATAAAGTACATCCAGTAGGTTGTTATCACAGAGTATTACACGGCTGTTTGAAATACTCGTTCCTGATTGTTCAGTCGCGAGATTTCAAGGTATGTTATTCCCAGATAACAACATCTGAATAACACAGACTCATCCGGGAACTGAGAATCAGTGTCAGTGAAAGTGTTCATCCATTTACTTACATCCACATTCATATGTATCTGTTCACCTGTTACGTTGTGCTTTTTGACCATGTGGCGCCATCTAGTGTGTGAATAATGCGCAGGTTAGTGTATACTCCATCAGCTGTTTTAGTTTCAGCTTTACTTTTAATTAAAGAACTAATAAACTATTACTCTGGAATTGGGTGTGACTGACCAATCAGAATCGAGTATTCCAGACAACAATAGGGTATATGCGGAAGTACTTTTAATTTGTCAGTAACCTGGGTCAAGCGTTTCCAGTGAACTGTACGCAATTACAAAATCGGCGTGTTTAAGGTCTGTTTTCTTTAAGAATCAGGGATCTCCACTGGCTGAGTGATATCCGATATAAAGTGGGTCTCAGAATGTTCAAGAAGCACTGCATTAAATTAAATTTTTCCCCGCCATGTCTTTAAAATATGAACATTTATTTTACCCCAGTATATTCAATGGAGCTTGTGCGCTAACCTGCTAAATCTGACGGGCGTGTGCGTGTAAACTGCTTTTCATCTCGTTTTACGCTTGAGCAAATAAATGAATGCCAAAGACTATTTAACTGATTATATTTTAATTACATCACAACATCGATGCTATAAAAAGGAACCGTATAAAATGGAAAAAAAGTCACATTAACCGTTCGCCGGAAGTTTATCAGTATGGGAAGAAACACTAGCTCTGCATATACCCTATAGCATGTAAATGAGTATGAATTAGCATGCTACTAGCAGTGTTGGGTAGGTTCGTTTTGTTTAAGTAATTTTAAATGTTTCGTAAAATTTTATTACATAGAATTAAAATAAAATAGCATTAAAACATATTAGTAAAATATAATTCTTCTGCTTCTCTGAATTGATTTATACAGAACTGTTGAATTTATTTACAGTATTTAAGGCAAGTACATTACAATAAACTGTAATTAAATGACCTAAAAATGAAAAGTAATCCCTTTTTTTAACATAAAAGTAACTTAATTAGGTAACTAATTACACCCAACACTGTATAGAAGTACTGCTAGATTGTATGTTTTGTATGTATCAAATATAATACATATTCCCAGCTAATTTTTGTTTACCGTGGTTTTCTGCGCTTACCTTAAATATGGAGGGTGTGTACTCGTCGT
Source organism: Danio jaintianensis (assembly GCA_903798115.1). Taxonomy (NCBI): domain Eukaryota; kingdom Metazoa; phylum Chordata; class Actinopteri; order Cypriniformes; family Danionidae; genus Danio; species Danio jaintianensis. The sequence goes on along the minus strand of CAIGQV010000771.1, from coordinate 141,737 downwards.
CTATGGAGCTGCGCACGTCCACTCGGCTCTGGAACCCAGTGTCTCCCACAGACTGAAACTCCAGGACGAATCTAGAGTTATTTCCTCGAGGCGTCACTCCGTTTATCCACGCGTGGAGCTGCGATGAGTTTGCATTATGAAGGAGACTCGGCCATGCTTCATCACGACCCTCAGACTCAAACACTGACACCTGAAACACACACACACATTGTTATATCCACCTATTAGGGCTGCACGATATTGGAAAAATCCTATATTGCGATATTTTATTTTTCTGTGATAAATATTGCGATATGAATACAGTTTCACCAGATGCTTAGAATGGCTCTATTTGGCGTGGTGTTTGCGGCTGCAGTTCCCCTCACCTGCAGACAGAGGGAGCCGTTGCTGAAGCTCTGTGTTTTCTCTCCTCCGCACAGCGCCACCGTGTGGTCCGACTGGTTAACGGTGGTGTTTAGCTCAGACCAGATGAAGTTCTGCAGCTCGTATGGAGGATAAAAGCTGAACTCTGCTGCTTTCTGTGGGTCGGCGGTGTTATTGACATCATCATATTCCCACAGCTGAAAGAGACAAACAACAGCGTTCAGTGTGTTCATATTTTACACTCATCAGTGTTTTTTATACATATAAGACAGATCAAACTATTCATCTGACTATTATCGCAGCACTTATTTATGTATTATTCCTTTATACCATAGGTCTCAAACTGGACTCCTGGAGGGCCGCAGCTCTGCACAGTTTTGCTCCAACCCTAATCAAACACAGCTGATCAACTAATCAAGGTGTTCAAGACTATCAGAGACTATTAAGCAGATGTGAGTTGGAGGTGGTTGGAGCTAAACTATGCAGAGCTGCGGCCCTCCAGGAATTGAGTGTGAGACCATTGCTTTATACCAATTTTAACACATTTTAAATCTGTTTTCAATCGTTTTCATTTTATGTTATACTTGTTTGTGATTATTTTATTATATTTTTTAACCCTCTCATTTATGTAAAACATATGCAATGGTAATTCAAAGTGCAATGTGCTATATAAATAAACTAACCTTGCTTTATATAGTATTTGTGAACTAATAAATAAATATTGTCATTATTATAAGTTATTGTAAAACTGCACATTTCTAAATCAATTAAAAATATTTGGGAAAGGAAAGACCACAAATAAACAATTTTAAACTATAATATTGACAACAGTAAAATAATAATAGTAATATTATTATTATTTACAATTTATTTATTTATTTATATATATATATATATATATATATATATATATATATATATATATACACACACACACACACACACATATGTTACAAGTTATTATAATACTATATAAGTTATTATTATAAGACATCAAAACCCACCAAAAATATGTTTTTTCCATTTAAAGGTGCACAATGATTTTTTTTTTTGGCCTTAAAATAGACAGAATAAATTGAATCAGTCTGTCATGAATCCAATTTCCAATCTGTGTTTCCAATCAAGCCTTTTTTTGTCTTATCCTGAATCACTCCAGTGAGCCTGAACGTGTTTATATTAGGGACTAGTGTACATTTTTACACTCACTCACTGACCCGTGTGAACACTGGTGCGCTGCAGTACTATAGTACATGTTTTTATTAGTGACTATAGTACATATTTAGGCCATGTCTACACGTACACGGGTATTTTTATAAACAGTTTTCCCTGCTTTCACTTAAAAAAAATCTCCATCCATATGATGCAAAAATGCACTGTGATGCATTTTAAGCACACTCCGAACCAACAGGGATTATTATGCTGGGTTCACACAAAACGGGGAATTAAGTATTTTCACAAGTAGATTGCATACAAATCAATGCATAAGTGAGAACTGCTATAGGGATTACCGTCCTGTGGCAGAACGATACGAATTATGCGACGCATTTGCTGCAAATGTGCAGTATTGTGCCTCATTTGCATCTTCCGCATTTTGTGGAGAAAACAGCACACATGCTAATGTCATGAGGAGAAAACTCCAGTTGTAGCGTCCACACACCCAACATTGTACACGGAGTTACGGAAAATCTTCACCCTGGCTGGAGTTTTCAGAAAGCATCAGTTTTAGTCACCTGACTCTGCGTTTTCGTGTGGACAAACAGTGAAACCGCGTAGAAAAAAGTGCGGTTTTGAAAATACCCATGTTCGTGTGGTGAACACTAGTGCGCTGCCGTACTATAATACATATTTACATTAGTGACTATTGTATATTTTTACACTCACTGACCCGTGTGAACACCAGTGCGCTGCTGTATGTGACGCTGCTCTCCGGCTCCACCCTCAGGCTGCCTGCTGAACTGCTGTTGATGAACTCCGGCCAGTCTACCTTCACTGCAGACCGAGTGCTGTTACTGTGCACCAACAGCAGCGCTGGGGCTCCAGCGTTACACAGTACGAAGTGAAGCGTGTCGTTGTCCCCCAGACCCCGCAGGTGAACCAGACCCACCCCAGGAGGAAGAGAAAGAGGAGGCGCAAGACCAGGGTTCAGCTCCACAGACACCTGAAACTCACCACATATTATTACACTGATGACTGATTTATAACACTACAGAGAGTCAGGATCATTTCTGAGTGTGTGTTGATCATCTGTGTTTTAAAAAGAAATGTCAGCATGCTAAAGTTATCATCAAGCTAATACTATCAGAGAGTATGGCTAAGCGATATGACAAAAATTTTATATCCTGATATAGTATGATTACTGTAAATTCCATCAATAATTTATATATATATTGAGCACATGTAAAGGTCTATTTCTTTTTTTACATGGTAAAAAGTATATACTCATAAATATACTCATTCATATGTGATCACTTTATTCAGAACTTTAGAATGTTTGATTAAAAAATATACAATAAATATTAATAAAATACAAAACACTTATGTAAAAACCAACGTAAACATTAAAAATATCACTAAATGAAATCCAAAAATGTAAACATTGTAATTCCTTTTAAGATGGCAGCTTTCTCATGATGCTGTTATTCATGTTTCTCTCCGCATCTCCATAATGGTGTGTATATATATAATATAAATGTAATATAAATGATGAGTTAAATGAAGTATTATATATATATATATATATATATATATATATATATATATATATATATAGCATAAACAATGTATCTTGCACAAAATAAACAATATAGCATAAAACTAAACTGTCCTCATAAAGTGAAAAATATATACTGTCAAAATGAATGGTCCTTAAATATAGTATATTACATTTAATATACTTTTATTTAAATATACTTTTATATTAAATGTATTATATATTAACTGTGTCTGCTCTGACCCTCCTCAGTCTTTAATATAACAGTATACAGAGGTAAAACTGCTGTATACATGCATTCATTCTCTGAGCAGCAAAAAACTTTGTACATAAAGTTAAATACCACTTCAGAAGGGCTTGTAGTTTAGCATTGCATTGTAAATGTGGCTATTTTAGTTAAATATTTACAATATAGCACTAAATTTACATTGCAAAGATGGCATAGGAGTGATTCTGACAGGCCTTTTTCTTAAATACTGTATTTTTTTAAATATATTTTCTGTATTGGTATACACAGAGAGCATGTATAAAGTGAATGAATGAATAAATAAATAAATAAAGACATAAAATAAAAATGTAAATAAAATAAAATAAAATTGACAGGTCCTCTTAATGTATAAACAAAATATATTACAATAATAACTTGGAAAGAAATTATCCAACTTAACATAATTATGTCTTCCAGAGGCTTTGCATCCCGTAGAGGCTTAAAAGTCTTTAAACATGTTCAATAAATTCACTAACGATGCATCTTTTGCCACTCAATTGTGTAAAACTTACACTTTACATACAGTTTTTTTCTATAAAACCGTTGTTCTGTCATATTGTTCCTCTTTTCTTGATTTTGACTTCTTCGATTGTCTGAATTTTGAGCTGAGGGTTTCGTCTGGTCCTCTAATACTAACACATTCTATTCTATCATTTATAGAAATTAAAAATAATAAATCTTGCAGACTTTATTATACACACTCTTTTGCCTGTTCTCTATTCTGTCTACCTCACATGTTGTTTTTACTATTTTTATTGTCTTCATTTGTGAGTCTCAAGCAGGTCTCAAGTCTCTGCCAGTGGTTAAATGTAAATGTAACAGCCAAATCATATCTTTGATCTATTTATAATATAATTTTTCACTGTATAAATTGGTTCTCCATCTCTATAGATTCCTTATAGCTATTATTACATATCTGTGATGTTTGTAGCTCTGAATACATAGTACAAATCTCAGCTTTAAACACCTTACAGATCCCAATATAATCATTCTTATAAATATTATGGTATAATCTTCACTGTAGGTGTTTTTGTAAGACTTGAGGATCAGTATATTGAAAGATTGTATATTTATTATCATTAATAATAGTTTAGACATGACTAGTAGATATACAAAATGTCCAATCACTGGATTAGAAACAAAACAAATCAATTATTCGTCGTAACTGTGTTTTGTAGGTGTTTACATCAATTTTAAATGTTATTTGGTGCAGTTCGGGTGTAAAGTCTGTTTCGCTGATCTGTATTATTATCATTATTTGATATATTATGATTGATATTGTATTTATTGTGGTTCGTAATGCTCACCTTCCGTCGAAAAGCGTCTCCTCTTCCCAGAAATCCCCGCACAGCTCCCAACACAACCAACAACACCGAGCAGATTAAACTCACTTTAAACCTCGACATCTTCTAAACTCTGGACACAAAAGCGGAATGAATAAGTGTCATTGCTGCTGTTGTGTTGTGTTGTGTTGTTGTAGTTTCGTTACAGTCATGTGACTCTGAAAGCACTGCGCATGCGCGTAATCCATGTGGATAAAAATTGCATACACAGTTTAAGAGAGGGGCGTAACTTGTAGTGGAGGCGTGAGGTTATGGAGACGCACATGTCAAAACTATAGGTGCGTTCGACTTCATGCAGCACTGCGCAGACCGATAGAAATCTGTCTTAAAGCGGTGCATGCCGGTTAGAAATTTTGTCCGGCGGTCTGAGATCAGACGGCAAACTCAGCCGGTGCAGCATCTGAAGAGCGACTGCAGGAGCTGCGATGATGACACCGATATTACACGATTGGCCGAGTTCACCACATGACAACAACCACATGTGTTTCGGGTTTATTATTGGACAAATTTCGTCTCACAAACTTCCAAACAAACAATTAGCTTTTTATCTTGTACACATCATGCTTATTAAAAGACTTCAAATATTTTACTGCAGTAGGTCTGATCATCTTTTTTGTTGAATAATTTGTTTATAAAGGCTAGATTGTTTGCATAGGTTTATTTTTGACCATTTTCATACAAACCCTTTACTGTATACAGCTCCATATACAATTTAAAATGAAATATTTTTAGTGAATAACCAAATATCAACTCAAGTAAGTCTTACAGACTTGTAATATAATAGTCGTCATTGATCATGTCTCCCCATAACGTTTTCTTAACAAATTGAGATAAATTATTATTCTATCAAATAGTTCTACAATAATATTGATATTTATAAAATAGTTTTATCCTGTCAAGCCTTCTGTACAGAAATTTAAAAGTAACATTGCTATATCTTGCTTTTTCTGTGAAATTTCCACAAAGTGTAGCTCACTTATTTTGGGAATGTCCTTTTTGTTCAATCTTTTTGGATTAATGTGATTGGATTAATAACTAAATAAATAAATAAATCTTTGATCTCGCCATGTGATCTGTCAGCATGCAGCAAACTACGAGCCCTGTGGTATCCGACCTGACAGCCTCGTTTTCAGCTCCGCCCCCGCCTGCGCTCGACTAATCTGCTGCAGCCGTGGTTCAAGCAAAGAGCATAGAATCATGATTCTAAACTCTTTGGTTCAAGTCGAACGCACCTTTTGTTGTCGGCAAGATGGCGCTGTACATCAGTTATTAACGTCTACACCTACTCCACACCTAAACCCAACCATCACAGTTGGGTCATTCCTACTAATTGGTGCCATTTCAGGGTAGTAACTGTCCCTGAAAGAAAAATGTAAAATTGTCCAAGATTGTATAATTTCAGTTGAAGAAGGAGTACTTATTAAACTATAAGAAAAAAGATATACTCGTCCAGCTGAGGATACGGTTTAGCATTTTTACAGAATTTTCACATGTAACACAGGCCAAATGCCCCCCCTGTTACAGAACATTCTTGTATCTTTTAAAAGGTGTTTAAAATAAATAGTTACTGTAATATTTACATTTGCACAATACATTTTTTTAAAAGGTATTACTCTACAAGAATTATCTAAAAAAGACTTATGGCGCATTGTAAGTTTAATGTAATTCATTTAGTATAAAAAGAGACTGCAATGCAATTAAATCCTGTTTTTAAGTGACTTAATTTTGTCATTTTTTTGGATGCAAGTAACTAGAAAAATGTGTAATATATGTTGATTTTATTTAAGCATTATGGAAAAAACTACATAGTTAACGGGGTGGAGAGAGGAGTAACAGGGTGGACACAAAGTAACAGGGTGGACATTACAACAAGAACTAAGGCAACTTTTTTGCCACACCATCATTCGATTATCAATAACAACTATCAAAAGAAAAAACAGCAACATTTTTCAATGTCACATCTAAGACATCACATCAACTGTCAAAAAAGCCAAATGAAATACAAGGAACATTTTAAATTTTACACAGATTGTACAGGAAAAATGGTGAAATAGTAAAAATTGTGAAATTATTACATGTCATTGCAATAACTGTTATTTTATTGAATGTAGTTTAAAAAAAAATCAATAATTGTTGTGTGAGTAAAGCTGAATTTTAAGCAAGATTAATCTTCAGTTTCACACAATCTTTCAGATATTCTACTATCATGATCTGCACAAGAAGAAACTATTATTATTATTATTGTTGTTGTCAGAGAGTTGGGAGACATACAATGCCATTCAAATGTATCATAAAAATATTTTATTTATCACAATAAATAGTTTAAGAGTGAAAGTAAATGCATTTATAATGTAAAAAAGAAACATTTCAAATACAACTATTATTTTAAATGTGAATTTATATTTTGGTTTGCACCATGACTTGCCCTGCATCATCTCTGCTTTTCTGCAGCAGACGAGGGGGTCATTCCCTGAGAAAATCATGCACATGGTTTAAACTGATCTTCAGTTTATTCAAGTTAATTATAATAAATAGCAATACCATGGACAGTAACAGGGTGGGGCTGCACGGTGGCGCAGTGGGTAGCACGATCGCCTCACAGCAAGAAGGTTGCTGGTTCGAGTCCCGGCTGGGTCAGTTGGTATTGCTGTGTGGAGTTTGCATGTTCTCCCCGTGTTGGCGTGGGTTTCCTCCGGGTGCTCCGGTTTCCCTCCACAGTCCAAACACATGCGCTATAGGGGAATTGGGTAAGCTAAATTGTCCGTAGTGTATGTGTGTGAATGAGTGTGTATGGATGTTTCCCAGTGATGGGTTGCAGCTGTAAGGGCATCCGCTGTGTAAAACATATGCTGGATAAGTTGGCGGTTCATTCCGCTGTGGCGACCCCAGATTAATAAAGGGATTAAGCCGAAAAGAAAATGAATGAATGAATGAGTAACATGGTGGACGGTAACAGGAGTGACATATTTTGCAAAACTCAGGCATTACTACTTATATGGTGAACAATGAGCTAGCACATGATGACCTAAGGAAGATTTGAAACATGTTTATTAACTGTATTTCTCAAAATTACAAAAAAAATATATTGTTTGGACGTGTTATGCTTTACCACAACAGAAAACTCCGTTGAAATGTTGAAAATAAAAGATAAAAGAGTGAGACTAACTCTGCTTCTTGTAGACAATTTCTCTCCATAATTGTGAGAATTCCTGAGAATCATGTGACTAGAGGAGCAATCAGCGGGGCATTTTTACGGGGATTACCATTAAAGTAACAGGGGGGACATTCATTTCAGGGACACACATTTAAATAAAGATTTTATTAATACATTTTAATTATTTAAAAGAAATTGCATTTGGTGAGATGTATTATATATATGACAATACAAGATCAATGAAAAGTATAGTATTTAGATTTTTCTAAGTTATATTTGTAACTGAACATGAGCATACATGACAATTCAGCTACTTGCACTGAAATTAGAGTAATTATTTTAAATTTCATTTAATTTTGAACACTTGCCATTGTGTCCTGTTGTGGAAATGGGATAATCCTATCAGACAAGCTTTAGGGATTTTTTTTAACTGCATTTCTAAATATTTTGTTCCATATAATGCCTTGGGGACACAAATGGCACCGAATAGTAGGAATGACCCAGTTATTAACGTCTACACCTTTCTCAACCATCAGTTTTTAACGTTGCGGAGGCTTTCATACTTATTTGCAACCACAGGGGGGCGACGCCGAGTAGTAACTGTCATGACAAAACGGATGAAGAAGTCAGCGAGTTGCTAAATGAATGAATATAACAATATATCAAATGAATTGGTTGTGGATACATTTGGAGAAAACTCACGAAAACATTTGGTGAAAATGTTCTCTGTTAAGTATTTCCGCCATGTTGCCGACAACAATCAAGCTACCCTCCCCCATGCCTGCATCCTCTCTATCTCATACCGATAGACACGTGTGTGAGAACATGTAGAGTTCTGGAAGACGTCTGATCAAACTGATTCTGCCACTGGAACCGAAAACACGGACATTCAGCAGATATAATCAACGTCTCTAGATATAAATACTTTACCGTTAAAAGGATTTTGACTGCAGCTCTTTAACAAAACAACTTCCGGTATGAGGCCAGCAGCTTACGCGAACACGCGTTCTCAAGTATACCCGTAAGTTTGTTTAATATTCGCGTGTTTAATCTCATTTATCTTATTTTGTCACTTATTGTAGTGTTTCCTTCTTGTGCAGTGTATATTATAGACTGCGTACACGGAGGGGTATAACTCTGAAACACGTTTATTTAACAGAACACCATAGATATATACACTAGATATCACATACGGACCTTCAGCATGCGTCAATAGCGCCGCCATATTTGTACAGGGCTCCCAGTACAAACATCATTCAACCGCACCAGTCAAGACTAAAGCCAATGTGAAGATGCTGGACTGTAGCGCTGTTTACGGGTGTAGTAACGAGCAAACAAAGAAAACAAAGCACAAAGGCAGAACATTTCATAGGGAAGATTTCGTTTTTTACATGTTACAAACTTCTGTGCTCCACAAGTAACGTTATTGATGATGATACAGTCTCTTACTGCACTCATCATAAGGCAAAGTAGCACCAACTTGCACTGAATTCTAGGCTTATGCTAGTTTTGTTGAATAAAACCAGCAAACAATGTAAATGAAATATGACAACGAGACGCTGACAGGCCAGAAACTTGTATTATTGTGGGCTAAGTGAACGAGTCGTTCATAACGGGGATTGATTCACAAACGAATCGCTCCCTCTGTTAGAATGAGAAGTGAAAGCAGGAGAGGGGGGGTGTTTCAGGACACGGATTAGACCAAATTTAACAGGGAGGGAGGATAATACACTTCCATGCACACAAACACACACTCTTTATCAGCAATGCCCGTGCGGTCACTGATCCATCGATGTAGAAAAGTGATGTAAAATTATAATTTTCGTCATTTAAAAAAATATTTGCGTACTGACCACCGGGGGAACTCCCAATCATAGATATATGTATATATGTGTATATCTCTGGCTCTGGATGGCCACAGTCCTCCACTGCACTTTGGTCCACATTCATTTCAAAGGAGCGCTACCCTGTACTAAAATGGCGGCTCTATTGACGCATTCCTTCCAATGGACAACAACAGGGTAGGTGACATCTATTATATCTATGACAGAACACAAGCAGCTCCAACTGCTAACCATCACATGCGCTTTAGTCTCACTCTCACTCTCTGACTCCGAAGAACCCCATATAGTTACACAAAGGAGTCCCTCTAATGAAGTCAATACGCAATTACATTATAAGTGCATATAACGCTACACCACACTTATGACTTGTGTAAAAATGAGCAAACCAATGTCTTCTTGCGGGAGTGTCTCCTCTGCTCATATCTTTGATGACACAAAAGTGCAGCATGGTTGCAAATCAAAATATGACAAACTATATTTATGAAATTACATAATAATGTAGTAATATTAATTTTTTTATTTTAATTTATTTTTCATAAATTATTAAAATGTTATAATTTTATAATATTATTTCACAACATTAAAGTAAATCGTTTGGGATTTTTTGTAAAAATAGAGAAACAATATGTTCATGTCATTAAAGTAAACAATATTGGCTTATTTTCATTATATTTTTAATATATTGTAAATTATTAAGTAAAAAAAAATAAACATTAGGTTTAAACTGTGACATGAACTCAACAGAATTAAATTATTTACTGTATTTTTTGTATGACAGTTAATCGTCAATATGAAATGAATGATTGGCTTAATTAAGATTAGCTTCTTGGTGGGCTTGGTGATGAAATTATTCATTTGCTGCAGTGAGGTCTTTGTTTAGGGACAAGTAGAAAACTAGATAACCTCAGCATTATATTACTAATGCTATAATCCTCATGTAGTGTTTGTTAATAGTCATTTTTAACTGGGAGAGGATTTTATTTTTGCTGAAATGCTCTAGGTAATGTAATCACATTGGACTAAAACTGAACGACTTTGCTTAAACAAGATTAAAAACTTATGCTGATATGCGTATAAATTTCTGATGCTGTATTATCACCAGATCTTAGATTTAGTATATCTATCAAGTAGCTTTCATTCAACTATTTCATTTTGGAATTTTGAGGTTTATAAAGGTTTATATAAAGATCTGCAGTCTGCTACAAAAAGAAACACAAAACCGGTCAAAACTGAAACAAAAATAGTTGATAAAAATGAAATCCACAATTGCTGAAAATGTAGAGAAAATATTAATCAAAATGATTGAGCCATAAGGATTTTTTTAAAGGATTTTCATCAAGCATAATTGTTAAAAATGATTCATTATTCGTCACTTTCTCTCCTCAGATTCCTGCTTTTGATAATCCCATGGACCATTAATTGTGCAAGTGAGTATTTAATATTGTGCACTGTTTTTAATGTCAGTTTTGTTTATGAAAACGCATATTAACAGTCCGCTGTGTTCATCCTCAGGCTGTGCTCTTCTACATCATCCGTGTGGGCAATGTTATCTTTCCTGTTCTGGACTAAAACTACACACGAACGTCATTGTCCTCGTAAAAAATGATTCATACGAGGGTGAAACGCAGCATAATGTCTCCAGTCTTTTTGTGAAGGGACGGTGTTTGATCCCCGGATGCTTTCAAAGGGACACACAGTATGAAGTGCGAATATATCCTGATGATAACAACCCAGTGCATGAACCAATCTACCACAAACAGATTTATCCAGGTAATAACACAAATCATCAACTGATGCTTAAGTGAAGTGAAGTGAAGTGAAGTGAAGTGTAGTGTGGCCAAGT
>CAIGQV010000771.1:113094-129812 GCA_903798115.1 Danio jaintianensis | reverse complement strand
ATCACGAGTCCAACACTCTAACCACCAGGCCACGACTGCCCCAAAGGACTAGTCAAGCCAATATGCTCAGAAATAAAGGTACGAGAGCGGTCACCAGGGCAGTACCTTTTACGCATTTGTAGGGCCGGGAGTCAATTCCAAAAAGAATCAATTGCAAGGCTTTGGGAATCAAGAGTTGATGCCAAAGTTCAGAATCGGTTCCTTTTGTTCAGTTTTAAAGAAATATTTAATAATTTATTAAATCTTTCTTGCTAATAGTGATCAGAAGTCACTTGCTAATGAGGTTTAGATGGGCTTACATTTTCTACAAACCGATTTGGATGGTTCACTTAAATGAACTGGTTCAAATAACCATATCAGCAATTTGGATTATAACATTGTGTAATTTCTATCTGCTGGTTGTGATATGTCATGCTGAAATATAGAAATAATGAACTATGTGAAAAAAAAAAGAAATGTTTTTTGTTTAAACATTTTGTTTAAGTTAATAGTGATTAAATTAAATTAAGTGTTGTGCATACAAAAAAAAAGTTTCCTTTTAGCTTATTTGCTACATGGCAGGTTTGAATATAATAAATCAAAAAAAGAATCGCAACAACTGTGAGGAATCAGTTCTCAGAATTGGGTTCATTGATTTCAGAACTAGGAATCAGACATGGACTCGGCCTAAAAAATGCAAAAATGCTTTTTTTTCTTAAGAGTTTTTGTCTTCTTTTGTATATCAAGAAGCATTTTCTAGACAAGCAAAAAAATATAGTCTTGTTTTCAGAAAAAATAACTCAAAATGAAGTGAGTCTTTCAGTAAAACAAGCAAAATAATCGGCCAGTGGGGTAAGCAATATAATCTTGTTTTCGCTTTAAAATAACATTATTTTGCTTTCCCCATTGGTGGATTATTTTGCTTGTTTTACTGAAAAATTCACTTCATTTTGATCTTAAAACAAGACAATATTTTGTACTGGCCTAAAAATGCTTCGTGATTTATGAATTTTTAGATATTTGGACTTAAACAAGACAAGAAACAAGACAACTCTGCATTTTTTGCAGCATATTAGCACCTTAAAAATTAAAGATGCAAACGTTTGCACTTTTTAGGTACTATTATGTGCTTTTGAGGCACCAATATGCACCCTTTAGCTACAAATGTGTACCATTTGAAAAGGTTCTGGCCCAGTAACGGCTCTCATTCCTTTATTTCTGAGAGAGAAAAGCAAACGTTGTGTCCATGTTTTTTCATTCCCATTCTGATATATTCTTTTACTACTTCTGAGCAATGTAAAGGTTTGTCTTTTGGTGTGAAAAATGTCAATAAACACACAGAATAAGTCACTGTTTTGCTCACGCTCTCAAAACTTTCCACAGACTGTTACACGGAGACCTCATCAGTCAAGAGGAACAAGTCAACCAAACAAAAAAGATGTAAGTTATTTTTTTCTTAAGTAATATTACATTTAAATGCACCTTCATAATGGGAACCAATGCTGAAATGAAAATTTCCAACATTTAAACAAAATACTTTGATTAAATTGATGTCATAATTATAAGGTTGTAACCCCTTAACCCTATATACATACTAACATACTGAAGCTGTAATTAACTATACATATACTATAAATAGTTAACTATAGGTTATGTGTATAGTTAACTGTTTGTAGTACTGTACATGTATAGTTAGATTACCGCTCCACTATGTTGGTATGTATATAGGGTTAAAACTAACTCTTCTGTCCAGTGTTGTGTTTTTTCATTATGATTGTTTATTTATCCTGCGAGACACGACATTTCATTCCACTGTAGTGAAATGACAATAAATCTTATAATTCTGTCAGTAATAATCAGAATAAAATCTGGTGTATGCTAATTTTAACCGCAATAAAGCAAGTAACTGAGTTCATGTTGGCAACATTGCATGAGATGAATATACTGAAGTGTATTAATCGTAGAAAGCATTAAAACAATTAAGGTCAAATAAAGAACCGACGGACAAATGAGGTAACACACCTTATGTGTGTGAGTTGCTTTGCACTGACCTTTGTGAATAATGATGGTAAATTGCATTTAGGATATAACAGGTGCACGTGTAAATGTACTCATTGTTAGTGTTGGATGAGCAGGAATTTCAGCAAATTCAGTTTTTGTTTTGTTTGTTTTTTTTTAGATTCAAATGCTGCTGCTGGGATCCTCTCTGACAAACTCCTGATTCTGTCCACACTCAGCATTAGTATCTTCTTCCTCAACCTCTTGACACTAGTATAATAAGCATTAAAGTTGCACAATATATCGGAAAAGTACTGTTACTGTGATAATATTAGATGCAATATAGACCAAAATATACATTACATATAATGTTTATCCAAAATGGACCAATCGGATGAGACCGTCCTATCTTTATTCCCACCCCCTCCAGTCGGTGCTTTTGTACTATTGGCTGGAGCGGCCCAAAGGCGAACCTAGAGCTTAAAATTAACACAAAGACCAGAGAGAAAAATGACAACAGCCAATCAGAGTCTTTACACTCATTCATAGTGTTTTAAATGTTAACTATTGTTATCACCTTTACATAGGAGTTTTTAGCCTGAATTGTACTTAATTAGATCAGAACCAATTTTTTTACCTGTTTATTTTAGTATGATGGAAAAAAGGTTATAAAAATATCAATTCTCTTGGGAAGACTACAATAGTACATTTTTTTTACAGTATTGTGCAGCCCTATTAAGCACACATAGACACAGCATATACTAGTGCCAAAGAAATGCTGCTGTTTGTAATTTTATAGCTTTAACAGGGTTTCTGCAGGCTTCAGCAAGTTAAATTTAAGACTTTTTAAGACATTTTTAAGACCATTATGAATGAAATTTTAGACTCATACAGGGCTAAACACTAAGGAGTTTTTTGAATGGCCCAGTTTGAAAAGATTTTTATTTGCCCTATCAAACTTTTTTTTTAATATCAAATTTAATAATATAATAATAATAATAATAATAATAATAATAATAATAATAATTTAAAAAATAAATAGTTTAGTTAATTCTGAGCAAAATATTTTATATATTGTGTCAAAATAAGCAAGCTCTAGTTTTATACTGTACACTGTGTTTCAAAATATTTAACTACTTAAAATAAAAAAAAGGTTTTAAAGATTTTAAAAACTATAAAAAACTAAATGTATGCACAACAGTCTGTCCAGGTCAGCTTCCTCAGCAGTAACTACATTTAAAAAAAGTGTCATGGTAAGAAAAATAATTAAGCCATTATGGTAAATAGAGTTAAAAATTACATTCTTAAATAAAAAGTTAGAAGTTTTATTGAGATGTATTGTTGGTGATTGGATGGGTGTTGCCCAGATTGGGTAGCTATACATGAACAAAGGAAAATCAAGACCTGTTTATAAAAGATTTAAGACCTCTACAACACAATATTTCAGTAAATTTAAGACATTTTAAGACTTTTTAAGACCCCGCGGATACCCTGTTTAACCATTCATGAAATTTTTTATATGCATACACCAGCATCGAGTTCATTGATTAACTGGAATCTGAATCGGACCTACACATTTGTACTTAAAGGGTCAAAATTGGTCATCCAATGTATATATTGTATGTATCTTCAATTAAAGAGACGATCATTGTAATATGTATTTTTGAGGCAAAAAAACCCCCCAAAACGCATTTGATTTTAAACTTCCTGGTCAGAGCCTGTTTGTTATTTAACAAAATTAGCGAGTTGTCTATTTTGACTTCTGCCATGTATACAAATGTTACTTTAATTAAATAATATATTGTTTTGAAACATGCACTCATAGGATTTCACTTTAGACGCCAAGAATGTACATAATTTTAAAAACGGAAGAGATGTTGCATAATAATTTGTTTACAAACAAATAATATACTGTAAATTTTCAAAACTGTTACGCAGTCATTTTCTGGCAATGAGCAATTATGACTGTTTATATTATCTGTTTTTATATTATTCTTATTTATACTTGTCTCTTTTATTCTTGTTTATGTAAATCACTTTGAATTGCCACTGTGTATGAAATGTGCTATATAAATAAACTTGCCTTGCCATGATTTCTTGTGAGATCATGCAGTTGAAACCACAACAAGCATCAAACCGGATGTCAGTGACACTAGAAGAAATCATTATGTGCGTGTGTCTGATTTCTAGAAGACAGACGCTTAATGTCATAAGGGTAACATAAGTTTATATATGAAAAAGTCTGGTCAGGCATATTTACCTCTATCAAGAGTCATGACATATTAAAGGACTATTTACAGATCACAGTTACTCATTACCTGTCATACCTGTCACTAATTCAGCTTGCAAAAAAATCAGCTTTACATCACAGATATAAATTACACTTCAGTATATTTTCACATAAAACAACAATTTTTTAGCTGCTAAAATATTTCACAATGATGCTGTATATTTGATCGAACACAGTAAAACAAAAAAGTGTAAGGTATTAGCATTAAAACAGCTCTACGAAATGGGTTTCGATAGACGGGTTAAAGTACATCATGTATGCATGGGTAAATTTCCCATAATATTAAGAGGTGTAATTACTTCCTTCCTACTTGCATAGCCGTAAAGACAGTGGCAGCTCTGCCCACGCTGAAACACACAAGAACAGAAGTAGGAAGAAGATAAACCTGATTATCCATCTAGGAGACCCATTCATAACAGCGATAATCATGATGACATCTACAAAATGTAAAAGTAAGTCATTGTTTTTATATATAAATATATATATATATATATAGATATATCCACAGTGTGAGCTAACAACAAACAAACTACTAGTTAAACTAGGAAGTGAGTCAGCATTTTACGGGAGTACACACAATGTGCAGTTTTTGAAGGAATTTGACATATTGATGTTTTTCACAGGGGTTTTACCTGAATTTTAAATATTGCATTGTGTTTTAGGACAGAAATGTCTGTAAATAGAAATTGTGGTTGTACTTTAACTTTACTGCCGTTTCATGATATTTAACTTTGAGTTGGTTTCTATTTATGATTGCAAGACATAGATGGTGAATAAGGAATACAATAGCTAGTTTTTTAAGTTCTTCTGTGGTAAAAGTGAGTATAATGCTGATATAATAAATAAACAGCCTTCTGTGTGCCACATTTCAGTCAACCATGAGCTAAAGTTTAAACCATCACTCATTTTCATGGCTGTACATTAATGGACAAGAACTGGACAAACTCATTATCAGTTTTTTGTGTTTCATAACAGTTGGACTGTTCGGGGTGGTGTTAATCATCTTGTACTTTGGAGGTGAGTGTTTTATTTCTCCAATATTTTTAATGTCACTTTTCTTTTTTACTTTATAATTTACTTTAGTTGGCGGTTCATTCCACTGTGGCGACCTCTGAAATAGAGACTAAGCCGAAGGAAAATGAATGAATGAATGAATGTTAAAGTTAAAATGAAAATACAGTTCTTCATTGTTAGTTGATGTTAACTCACAGTGCATTAACTAATGTTAACAAGCACAACTTTGGATTTAAATAGTGCATTAGTTAATGATAAATGCTATACAAGTATTGTTCTTAGTTCACGATATGACAAAACATAAAAATAAAAATAACATAATAAGAAAATACAAGTTTGCAACATCAAGCAGCACAAGATATTTTTTTAATGGCTAAAAATCAATGGAAGGGAATGAGAGCGGAATCGGGTGAGTCTTGAGCCAAAAAGGTTCCAGTAGGTTGTATGTGAAAGAATAAGGTCAATATATGTTACAGATTTTTACTATAAACATTTTACACAGACATTGTTTACAGTGCTCTTTGGTGAATTGGCACTTTGGATAGAAGTATATTGGACAAAACGTGCTATCTCACGACAATTCATAACTTTTTGAATTAGTGGCTAATGAATTCATACAATCTCATTTGTAAAATTTAGTGCGGGGTTTGGTGCCATGCCTCCTTTTAAAAATTTTACATATTCATGAATTTGAATGAATTAGCCACTAAACTGACGAAATGTAAAATAGTTATGTTTCCCCGTGAGATCAGAGGTGTATTGCGAGTGGAATCAAGAAAGCCAGGATAACAGAAAACTCGTGGCTTGACCTAGTTTAATCGGGTCCTCCTGGCTTAGTCTGTTGCACGTTTGCTGATCCAGGATGAGAACGAGCCGCTATGTCAAGCCTGATGTTGATAGCCAGGATAAGAGCACATTCGCAGCAATTGTTAACAGACCACGGGATTGATCACAGAATCAATGATGAAAGTATAGATAAAACCCGATGAGAGCCAATCAGGTAACGAGTTGAAAAACTCCTGCCCACCAATGAGGGAACTCTCATTACTTTCATTCAGAAAATTAACAGAAACATATGAGGTGAGACATATTAACAAATTAAATCCTTCACTTTGTCTTAAATGTGACCAGTGGACATTCATGCTACTAATGAATTTATTGTGAAAATTATTGCAAATTTACATTAAATTATTGCAAATTTAAAAATATATATATATATTTTTGATGATGAAATTCATTTTTTTTGATGATGAATTTGTTTGTAACTTTTATTTTTATTTTTTGCAATATCTCGTTTGAATTTAAATGTATTCTCTTAATATACCTAAAGATGTTCGTTGAACAGTCTTATTGTAATGAATATAACTGTTAAATAAAACTTTTCTGTTTAAATGCACCAAAAATTATTGTCTATATTCACTGAGAAAGAGATAAAAATATTAATTTTTAAAAGGGGCTGTGCACATTTATGCTGAGCACTGTATATGTATTTTTTCTCTAATCATTCATCTATTTTTTTTTAATCTCTCTTATCTATTTCTCCCCATATTTAAATCTGAAATGGATATATATGAGCATGTATAAAATGATTGCTAATAAAATGAAACACTTATTTTTAATTCTAATAGTTGGAAAACATATGTAAATAGCCAAGAGCATGGAGTGACTGTAAAACACATTCATTTCTAGTAGCATTGACAATGAAACTAACATATAGATCACTAAGATTAATCTTAGCCTGGTTGTTAGCCTGCTCTGGAGCTCAGGGTAGCTGCAAAGAATAAATGTCCATAGTAACTTAATTTAGCTTAACTGAGCCTGCTTTCATGCAACTGAGTCAAGGCTAAATTCAACCAGGATAGCCTCAAAATCCCAGCTTAATCCCTTATCTTACTTTTGTGCAATATCCCTCAGGTTCATAAAAGTGAGTTGTGTTGTTTATATCCTCAGGTTCAGCTCGTCTACATAAGAGGTCCAGCGACTGTCGGTGTTTTCTGCATTGTGATGGAGCTAAGCTGAATGACAACAAGAGTGTTCATGTTCTCATAGAACATCAGTCAGAAACAGTTGTAGATCAAAAATGTCCAGTCTCCAGTCTGTATGAAGATCAGCACTGTGCTATTCCTCTGCCAGACTGTTCAGCAGAAGAGCCACAGTTCACATTAAAGATATATGCTGATGATCATCATGTACCTGAGCTACTGTACGAGAAAACGGATTTAAAGCCTGGTAAGGGCATCATTACTGTTCTAAAGGACTAGTTTATAAAAGAAGTATTCTATCATCTCCATTATGATTTAGTTAAAAGTGTACTAAGCAATATTTTAACAATGCTTTTGACCAACAGTGTCGGACCAATTACCAATAACAGACTTTTTAGCAGTAAGGGGCGTGTCTAGTAAATACAGCATAGATTCCAATAAGGGGCAGAGTCTTGTTTGGTTATGGGTGTGTTTGTTTTGCTGCTTACAAATTATGGGATGTTGATCTCTGCTCTGTACATTTTTGATGTTGAAAATTCAACTCTACAGTTTAACAAAGTGACTTTTATTGACATTTTAGTAGTTTGAAATATTATAATGTATAATAAATAATAGAGGAATAAGACAGTAAAAGAACAGAAAATGTGCTGCAGTTTATTACAAGGTTTCTGTAGCGTAATATACAACACCAACACACACAATACAGCACTGCACACTATTACACATGACCACTAAAGTCACTTTTTACAACTTTTCAAGGTTAAAAGTTGCTGGAAGAAAGATCAAGATCCCATAATGCAATTTAATAGTTTTCCAGAATAAGTTGCCAGAGTAACTGAGCTTGAACTATTGTAAGTTTTATGAAACAGAATCTGCCATTAATAAGTCTGACTAACCACAACAAGCCTGACTTTATCTTGATTTAAGAAACAGTCCCCTGCTTGATGCACACGAGTTTCAGGCCACTGATTTATATAAATGAATATTACATAAACTAAAATTAATATCTTTCTATTCTCGCTATACTTCTAAAGAAAGCATGCTTAAGCTTCTGTGGTAAAATCTGAATGCTGTAACCATAATTCATTGATTAATTGAGATGAACAAAAATCTAATGGGTTTTAAATATGAGCGAATAAATGATACAGCCCAGGCTTCTTGGAAATATGTGCCTCAGTCTACATTTTTGCAAAATGTACAATATGTTGCTTCAGTTTCGTAGTACATTTCAGATGACAAATCCACTAGAGGCCACTGTCTAATTTTGTTTGCAAATCTAAAATGCGTTTCTTAAGGTACTTTTTTTTTTTTGTACGTTTCAGTATACGTGCAAACAACTGCATGTAAATAATGCTTTATTTGTTAATTATATGTCCCTATAAATATCATTGGTGTTAAAAGGTACAAAAGATGCCTCCTAGTGTTCATTTCCTACCTACAAACTGCAGTCAAAAGTATGTTGAAGTATACATTAAATGTAGGTTTAAGCACATATTTCTAATAAGCCTTTGTTGAAAATATGTTGACTGGGATGAAATAATTACAGGCCTGTTTTTTAATTTGTATTTTTTTCTATACAGTGTATATTTCAAATTTCATACTGAATAAATAATATATGGTTCTTAATTTGTCCACAGTGTGTGCAGAGCAGCAAAACAGAATTACAGGTAAGTAAACTATAACATTTTTGAGCTATGCACCATATGTTTGCATTTATTAAAACCATTTTCGGCCAGCATTGACAAATGTGCTAAAATGTAATGCAGAATTCGTCCCGTTGTTTTTTTCAATATCCAGGAGGTGCTGAGAGGAACTCATCCCACCAACTCCTCATCCTGGTGGTTATTTACTCTCTTTTCCTGATTTTAAGTTGATGCTAAAGAAATGGTGGCTTTTTAGCATTACACACAGGACTGAAGACTGACAATCAATACTGCAGGACTTCACTACTGACACATTTAACTATTGGCACTGTTGGTTCTAAAGGTTTCATTGAAGTTGTCCTACTGAACACTACTTATCTTAGGACATTTCAGCTATTTTATTTTGATCCACTTCACATGTTGAGTACTATATATATATATATATATATATATATATATGGGTCAAAGATGACATATAAATACAGTTCTGTTTTTAAATGACTATAGTGCTTATTAATTTTATTAACTATACCCTTTGTTAATGAATGCTCCTAATAAAAATACTGTAGTATATTTTAGTTTTTAACCTGTGGTGTATTGTAGTATAGTTGTCGAAAACTACAGGCAACTGTACCAGATTAATTCAAATACTTTCCTATAGTATGGTTAAAAACACTACAATGTTTACTAAGAATCACTATAGTATTTTATCATCCATGATTTCCAGAAATCAAAATGTCATTCAGTGTAACAGTAGTTTCTGTGAAAATTCAATACTTTTAAAGACTTTAATTTATTGATCCCAAAATACTCATTGATTATCAAAAGAAATATTTTCACTTTACACATTTGTCAGCATTTCTGAAAATACAATCAAATTCAGTATGATCACTTGTGTTATATTTTAATAATTTTAAAATATTATTTCACCTATATTTTGACATTTTTATTTTCACAAATGGTATTTAAATAATAAAAACAAACACTTTTCCTACATAAAATGTGTTTAAATATGTGTATAAACATTTTTTAAATTCACTTTGATGAGGCCACCATAAAGGGCTTTGTCATCTTTGACCCATATATGCATATTTTTGGCAACTCCTTCATGGCAGCTAAATACAAGTGCCATTCCTGTTTCGGTGGGAACACTAAAAAAAGAGGAAGAACAAAACGGTGCTATTGATTTTATTGCCATTGATTTTACGAAAATGCCATAGTTCTGATCAAAATGATACCATCTGAACACAATCACACTGTATTTTGGACCAAGTTGAATCAAGTAGCGTCTGCATGTTTTCATTTCAAATCTTTTGTTTTATGTGCAATTTTTCTATAAGCTTTTCCTCCTGTTGCACTGACACTTTACTTTATTGCGCTGCTATAAGAAATATGCTGAATGTAAAATGAAGCTCATTCCTGTCAACTCAACCCAAATTTGAGATTTTTATCAATTCAAATTCAGGTGAAAGAAATACATGAATGAAAAAGCCAAAATATTAAATAGATGTAGTTTATATTCAATTGTTTTTTTAAAGAGAGGTCAAAATGGCAGTTTTTATCTGAGATTTAAAGCCAAACTATTGGATTACAATATAACATTAAAACATTATATTTCAAACATTGTGTATCAATTTGTCTGACAGTTGCATATGAGAAAGATGAGTAGGTATATTTTTAGTGGATTGTTCATTTGAAGGAATGTTTTAAATGTAAATGTAAAGGTAAGTTTATATTTATTTTGAAGCGTGTATATAGTTTGTATTGGTTAATCATGTTATGTTTTTAGAGTGACTATTCTAGCATCAGTCCAGCCACTGCAGATATAGCCTTTTGACTAATTCTGGCACATTGTAATTTTTTTGGTATTATTAATGTGCATTGTCCCTGTCAAATAAACCTCAAATAATAAATAATAATGGGGACACTTCAAAACAATTCTGAGTTTCTTATAATCAAACTTTTCCTTTGGTATTTACATTTTAAGGTCCTGCCTTTAATTAAATAAATAAATAAATAAATAAAATAATAATAATAAAAACAAAATCTAAAATTTTAAATGGTTGAGTTGACAGAATGACTCAGCTAGCATATTCCCCCTCGCTGTATGCCTCAGGTTTGTTTACTGAAAGGATGACTGTGATGAAAAACTGTACTGTGATGTTTGTATTGTACTGTGATGTTTCTATTTGGTTAAATAAACATTTAAGAACTGATAAAATTTGCCAGATATTCAAGAAGCTTTGTGTGGAGCCTCATTTGTCATTTATTGATGAAGTTTGATTTGCTTCCTAGCGATCACCTTGATGTCAAAATGACTCCAAATTGACATTGACATCAAAAAACCCTTGTCTATATGACACCCACACATTGATGCTCTTTTGAATACCAACATAACCGCACAAAAAGTATAAAATATAAGTATAAAATAAAAGTATATATAATATAAGAAAAGTTTTGTGCATCTGAAAGCTTACAAATTACTCTATAATGCTTGTAAACTACCTTGATGTCACAACAACTTAAAATATACATCTAATATTTACGTCAAAAAATGTGTCAAAAAGTGACAACAATTGTTGATGTCAATTAGATTGACATTTTTTATGTGTTTTTTGATGTCGTTTTGACATCAAGCTGCCCATAGATTACATGTTTCATTTTAATTATGATAGCACATTTATTTTTAAAGCACAAGTACTTGAACTGTGAAGCAGGAACAAACACAACCCTCAGAGTTATAGCTACACTTAAAGCTGAAAAGGTAAAGGAAGTGGACGCCTGTCGTGGTAAGTTTAATCGACACCACTAAGAACAGCAGACACAATGGAGAAGCTTACGCTCTTAATCTGGGTTTTTTCTTTCTGGATTATGCAAGTAGTTTCAAACGGTAAGAATATCTTAATCTTGCAACCCACTAATAAAGAAATATATTTTTCCTTGCCAAAATATATTTTAAATATATGTTGTACCTGTGCTGTTTAATAAAAAAACCTTTTGAAATCGAAAGTATATTTAATTTTAACCAAAATATATTTCTAACCTTACAGTAGAATGTGTGTGTGTAGAAATCAAAGTATCCAATATTTAAAATGTATTTAATATTAATATATACATTTAGATATTTATAGAAATTACAATTATTTATATAAATATATATAATTTTAAGTATGTTGATTGGCTGATGTGCAAAGGTTTTCTTAATGTTACATGTAATCTCTTGGATTGAAATGGAGGGTAACATATATTTTGAAGTTACTTTAATATATATATATTACCATTTCCTGTTATTTTACAGACTTCAGAGATCAACATCCCATAATGCAATTGAAACTTGAAAATTTTATGTAAATATATTTAAGCAAATATATTTGTTGCATATTATGAAATTATTGTATATTATTTGATCATATATATTTTTTTCCCTATAGGAGAAGAGGCGACTTTCATAAGCGTCCAGATAGGAGACAACATCAGCCTGAGCTGCAGCATGGACAGCAGATATGAAATCTCCTGGTATCATCAGATTTCTCATCAACTCACCCACATAATATCTGCAAAAATAAGCACTACAGCAGGAAGGAAACTTCTCGTAACGTTCAATAGAAACCGTGAGCGTCTGAAACTTAATGCAGATGTGCAAATCACCACAGTCTCTCTGCTCATTTCTGGACTGTCAGAGTCAGATTTGGGCTTTTATTTCTGTGGAACAAAAACAGCATCTTCAGAAATGCTCTTCGACAAACCCTTCAGACTTCATTATGAGGGTCAGTATTTCTGTTCGCACTGTTTACAACAGATCTGGTAACACTTTACAATAAGGGTGTATTAGTTAATGTTAGTTAATGCATTACACTATTAACAATTTTCTGTAGAATCTACAGTAACTTACTGGTAGCAGTTTGCCAGTAACTTACAGTAAATCAATTACAGCAAAAATACTGTATTTACATTTACAGCACCATTTATCTTGCTGTGCATATATTTACAGCATTGTATACCTTTACTGTAAAATATACAGTAATTTTCTCAATGCAATTTTAAACACTGCATAACTGTCATCTATTTTTATAATTATTTCAGTGGCTTTTGTTAGTTTGCTTTACTGTTTCATTTATTGTGAATATTGTATTTTATTTCAGTCAATGAAAATGTTTTTGAGCAATAGTTTTACTTTTGGTTTTGGTTTACTAAAATAGTCTTTAGTCTTCAGATTGTGTGTGGTTAAGGAGAGGTGTTGCAGTAAAACTTGAACTTTTGTTGACGACCGTCTCTTTGTGTGTGCTGAAGTAATATTGAAACATTTTCAGATACGCAGTCAGACAAAGAGAATAAAGGTCATTCTGTCACAGAACGGCCGGAGGATGTGGAGAGCACAGGTAAGAAAAGCGGAAATCATCTTGAAAATCTATCTGATATAAACTATAGCAAACATAACAACCAACCAAACCAACCAACCAACCAACCAACCAACCACATCACATTAAAAACTGCATAGCAATATACATGCAACCACATAGCAGTACCTACCAACCATATTGAACACATTTGCAACTCCCTAGCAACCATCCAGAAAACTATAGCAACCGCAAAGCAATACCAAGTAACTTCCTAGCAACCACCAATAACAACCCTTGCAACTGCATAGCAATTCCTAGCAACCACACTGAATACACATACAACCACATAGCAACAACTAGCAACTTCCTAGCAACCACCGAGAACACACTTGCAACTCCATACCAGCACCCTAGCAACCATCCAGAATACTATAGCAACCGCAAAGCAATACCTAGTAACTTCCTAGAAATCACCCAGAACAGCCTTGCAACTGCATAGCAATCCCAAGCAACCACACTTACAATCACATAGCACTAACTAGCAACTCCCTTAGCAACCACACAGAATACCCTAGCAACTGCATAGCAATCTCTGCAACCATGATAAATACGCTTATAACCACATAGCACCACCTATCAACTCTCTTAGCAACCTTCCAGAATACCTCAGCAAGTGACTCAAGCAACCACACTGAATAGCATAGCAAACACAGAGCAACACCCTCGCAACTATTCACATTGTATTGATCTAAACTTTCATACACAAGACTTTAAAACATTTCATGTTCGGGTTTTCTCAACACCAAACTTTATCTCCTTTATCTCTCTCTCTGCAGATGGAGTGACGGTGACGGAGCGTGTGCTGATGTTCGGTGGTGTTGCGTTGGCTATCTTTGTGTTTTTTCTGTCTACATTTCTCGCAGGAGGAATCATTCATCAGCAGGGCTGGCAGAAAGGCTGGGCTGCAGCCAAACGCTCAACTCTGATGAGACATAAATCAGCCAAATGAGTCATTTATCTGTGTATTGTACAGTTTAAAGTTGGCATGAAATTAAAATGTGTATATAGTAGTGTTTGTTATAAACAATGTATCTGTGTACTTCCTTATTTTAAATAAAAATAAATTAATTAAAAATTAATTAGTCTTCATAATCTTTGATCAAGCACCATAACCTTCCCTCCCCTTAAAACAACTTTTCTTCACCTCTGGTCACATGGAATGCCTTTAGGGCAGGGCTATCAGTGCTTTAGGGCAGGACTATTAGTCAATTAAGGTGGAGCTATCAGTTCTTTAGGGTTGCCATCACTCCTTTAGGACGGGGAAATCAGTCATTTAGGGCAGGGCTATCAGTTCTTTAGGGTGGGGCCATCACTCCTTTAGGGCGGGGCTATCCCTTTTTTTAGGGTGTAGCCATCAGTCATTTAGGGCGTGGCTATAATTAATTTAGGGCGGGGCCATCACTCCTTTAGGGCATATCTATCAGTCATTTAGGGCGTGGCTATCATTAATTTAGGGCGGGACCATTACTCTTTTAGGGCATAGCTATCAGTTATTTAGGGCGGGGCCATCACTCCTTTAGGGCGTAGCTATCAGTCATTTAGGGCGTGGCTATCAGTCATTTAGGGAGGTGCCATCACTCCTTCATGGCATAGCTATCAGTCATTTAGGGAGGGACCATCAGTCTTTTAGGGCGGGGCTATCAGTCATTTAGGGAGGTGCCATCACTCCTTCATGGCGTAGCTATCAGTCATTTAGGACGTGGCTAACAGTAAATTTGGGCAGGGCTACCAGGCCTTTATGGCCGTACTATCAGTCCTTTGTATCTGTCCTTTAGGATGGGGCTATCAGTAATTTAATATTCTCATTTCAGGACCGTTTCAATGATGTACCTTAACTTTCATTTCATGGCAACTTAAATATCCAGTTGCACTGTCGGTCACAACAAAACAAAAGAGAGCAGAAGCTTATACTACAAGTCCCTTTCAGCTCAGAGAAACTGTGATGGCCAACAGTATGTAGTAATAGTGTGTCTATTATTCAGGTTTGTGTGACTCCTTTTGTCCTTTCAACATTTATTCAGATAAAAAGGGAAGTCACCTTTATTGATTTGGCTTTTTAATAAATCAATATCAATAAAGCAAATAAAAAATATATTTAATGGAATATATTTGGAGCAACTCTATTTTTGCATGGTGTTTAAAAGAACAGCAAATGCTTACACATTATATTTATTCAGCATTAAAATTAACAAATAAGCTGTTTTCAAGAGACAAGTACAACAGTAAATGTCTTTTTGGCATATAAACCTTGATTAATTTAAATGATTTCAATGTTAAATGTGTTCTTGAGATGTCTGATCAAATAAACCAAAGTAGAAGAAAACATATGTTTGTGCCTTTTCTGGATGATAACCTGTTTTGTTACCAAAGGAATATTTTCTTCACAAATATGCAGAGACATCAGATATGATCTCACAGTTTCAGAAAAACAAAAAATGTTTCACATTAGTGTCATGCAATGAACAGTCATTTTATCCACCATTAAAACTTATGAAAAATTATGAGGTACTAAACTGACTGAATTGAATGAATGTTTAATAAAATTACCATGTAAAATTGTGTTTAACTTGTTTTTTTTTTGGCAGAATGATTACTGACCAAATGTATTTGATTATCTTTTTAACCATAGTTGTACTACAAATATCATGTCTGAAATATGCTTAATGTATAAAAACATGCTGTTTGGTTTCATTTGTTATAAAACCATGGTTAACTTTTGTAAGTGGAAACATCAGTTAAAGATGAGTGAAAACAATATTATTTTCTCAAGCGATCATTTAAAACATTTGACAAAACATGGACTCCTTTAATAATCTATTGTGAAATATATTGTGCTCCAACCATAACCCCAATGAAATGTTTTGATTTTATTTAATTTATAATTTTGTTTCTATTTTATTATTATTTGCTTTTTTAAGATACTATTTGTGGTTAAAAAGTAAAAAAAAAAAAGTACCTTTGTCAGTAAAAAGTACTTCTACCTGTGTCCTGACAAAAATACATCTAAAAAGTAATGATGACTGAATGTAACAGAATTAACTGAAGATGTCATTTAATGCATTCAGTGCATTTAAAACTAAATTGTAAGCAGAGATATTTAGTTTGTGCAAAATAAAACATCAAGAAAACATATGAAGAAAAAACTTATATGTAAACATTTGAGGATTTCCTTCTTTCAGGCCAAGCACAAAATCGCGAAACTGTTCTATCTGGTGGTCATTACTCGTTACTGCAGCAAATACGTTAAAGTTAAATAATAAAAGCGTAAAACAGTATCTGTAGTTTGTACACAGACTCGCTGTTTTATTTGTAATAATAATAATTAGTTGTTATTGCAACTTTGCTGTTATTGCAATAATAACAACAATAATAACAACAATAATAATAATAATAATAATAATAATAATAATAA
>CAIGQV010000771.1:71960-99270 GCA_903798115.1 Danio jaintianensis | reverse complement strand
ACTATAGTTCTTGTTACCATAGCAACTATAGAATCACCACAACAGATTAATTCAAGTATTTTACTATAGTATGGTTCAAACACAACAACATTTACTATAATTTACTAAAGTATTTTTTCCTTTGGATACATTGTTACAGTACACCAGCATGCCTGTATTCAGGCTTCTGTTGTAGACTGGAATAATCCAAACAAACAGTAATATTGGGCACATTGAGAACATCTAGTGGATGTTAACAGCACTGCAGTCTCTGCCAGCTGGCCCAGTTTACCATATTTTCCCATATTTTAAACATTCTGAAGCACTAGGACTTTCCTACCTCTGCTATACACCAGAATAAATAATACATGCCAAAATGAAGTGTGTTTTTCCATTAAGCAAGCTAAATAATCTGCCAATGGGGCAAGCAAAATAATCTTATGTCAGAAGGAAAAACAAGATTATTTTGCTTACCTCATTGGCAGATTATTTTGCTTGTTTTAATGAAAAACTCACTTTATTTTGACTCATTATTTCTGAAAACAGGACAATATTTTTCACTTGTCTAGAAAATGCTTCTTGATTAAGAACTTTTAGATGCTTGGACTAAAACAAGACAAAAATTCTATGTAAAAAAGGCATTTTTGCAGTTCAGTGCAAAAAAAATAAAAATATCAGATCGCGTGCCAATAAGGCAGCATCGCGTGCAAAAACTTACCAGTGCTAAAGCTTTTCAAGCAAAGCAGCAGACGCCAGATCTGACCACATAGGTTAAGACATAAGAAAAAATATTGGTGCAAAAAGACAAAAAAAAGTCATTATGAATGATAAATTTACTGAGCATAAATACAACTAAAGAGCTAGAGAATGGATAACAGAAATAATACTACTAAACTGGTGAAGTCATTTAACAGTGTGTATTTACAGATAAATTGTTACATATATGAAGATGTTTATGTGGGTGCAGGATGTTGAGGTTTTTACCTCAAATACTTCCTGCTCCTTTGCATAAATGCAGTTTCTCTCAAGGCAAACAATAGACAATAATAAACATTAAAAGACAAATAATTGTGCTTTCAGATCAGCTATGTGACAAAATAAAATAAAAAAAGAAAAGAAAAAAAAGAAAAAAAAAGAAAAAAAAAAAGAAAAGAAAATAAGTTGTAATAAAAAAAAAAAATAAAAAAATAAAAAAAAGAAGATAAGTTGTCATATATGATTGAAAAAACTTGATTCAGAATTATGCCTTCATACAGGAAATACAGGAAATGTCTTCATTGGTGAAGCGTCATCATGACTCCTCATACACAAAATTAAAGCTTTTACCTACATCCTAATATACTAAATGAATAAGAAGGTCTGAACAATAGACTCTGCTTTTTATCATGTAAGTTTACATGCTTTTACTTATTACACCTATATTGCCTTCTGTTTGTATTAAACCTGGTTAGTGACAAGGAATTTGTGAATGAATGAATGAAAGCGTTTAGTCATTATTATAATGATAATTATGTTTTTAGCAGTGTTATTAACATAATTACATGGTTTTACATTGATTACTTCGATAAGAGGACTGATTGATAGCAGGAAAAATGATTTAATAAAAGTCTGAACAATCATTCTGTCAAGATTCAGACTATAGCTTCATTTTTTAAACAATATATCTGTTGATTTCTTTCAATAAAAGTGAAAGTGTTATGTTTAGAGTCGGCAGTGTTGTGGTCAGTTATGTCATGTTTTCCAACTGTGTTATTATGAGTGTCTGTGATGTTAACTGTTTGTGTTTTATCAGGTTTGTGATCTTGAATCTAATACCGGTGCTCTCATGCATCATCTATCAGATCCGTAAGTATGATCTCTTTTTATAAACACTGCTTTTTCAGTTCAGCTTGGAGTTGTTTTAGTAATTGTTTCTCTGTTGCGCCACTGCGGAAACATTCATTGTTCAGGAATTACCTATAATTGCATTGTCATGTCTGCTACAGTTTTTTTTTTTTGTAGGGAATAATTGATGACAGGCTATTTAACTACTAGTATTTTCATGCACAACCTTGTTGTGCGTTATTTCACAATAATTCAACAGCCAAGAGTGCATTATTCTGCTTATACTGGTCATTAGTCAGGTGTTTGCCCTCCTCAGACTGCTCCTGTGTGTACCACTAGTTTCTTCCACATCTCCTCCAAAGCCTTCTGTTGTGTTCTGATGTGATTTTAAACTGTTGTAGCTGTGAAATAACTCTAATCATTCATCGGAGTGATATGGAACTGTAATGCGCTCAAAACCTGCCGGAACTACTTTAGCTGTGCGTTTATCTGACATTAACAGAATGATCATCAGACAATCAGAATCAAGTATTCAAAAGACCAGAACAGTAGAATAATCAACATTAAAATCAACATTAAAAAGTGGTGTTGCTAATTTTTAATTTAATCTAATATTGTTTGCTTCTTATTGCATTTATTTATATTATATTTTTTGATGCAAATAGTTTTCTGCTACCATGTGTAAAATTTCTTTAGATGTTTTTCAGAAGCTAAATTCAAACCAAGTACCACCAAACTGCTTACACTAATTTAGAATTATTGTCAAACGTATGAAAAAATGCAGTTCATATTCCTCAAAACATAGACAGACATAGGGGGCGCCCTTATATAGTCACTCAATGGAAACTTGAATGTCCTGGTGGTCATGTCTGGTATTGCGGGCAAACAGAATTTTACTGAATGCTCGTTTTTTGAGATGTCAACTTTTGGAATATAATTTATTCAGATATTTATCCTCAATTTCCTGTCAAATCTGGGCTACAGGTTTTGTAAAATACATATTTTATGTAATGTAATAAAATAAAATATAGATTTATTGTTATATTATTTTCATAAACATAAAGGTACATAACTTTAGTTTTATTTATCTTTTTTTTGCTAAAATCTGAAAAGAATCTTCCAAGCTAAAGTCTTAAGAATTGAACTGGCCATTTTTGTGTCTATGTTTAAAATGTTGGGGCAAAAGTTGAGGGTTTAAATACATTTCTGATGCTAAATATTGAAGATATTCTACCATCAGTTTATGACTGTTCAAAAAAAAACAAAAAACTTTAAAATATTCTGTATGACCTTGATGACAATTCAGTTCAATTCAATTCATCTTTATTTCTATACCGCTTTTACTTTGTAGATTGTGTCAAAGCAGCTTAATATAGAAGTAAATGGAAAATTGAAACTGTGTCAGTCCAGTTTTCAGAGTTGAAGTTCAGTTTAGTTCAGTTCAGTGTTTTTTAATTTTCACTGCTGACAGTCCATACGCAGTACCAAACCAAGCAAGCCAGTGGTGACAGTGGCGAGAAACAAAACTTCATCAAATGACGAAAGTGACAGAGCAGACACTGACAGAACAGACAGACATATCTGCTCTTCTGTACTGAACTGTATTGAATTGATATTGTTTGCAGGAATTACCTCATTAGAAACAACCCCTACAGTTGTGTTGGGAGAAAAAGGAGGCAAAGTCACCCTCACCTGTGAAATTACGGCCCAAAACATCGTGGATATGGATTTCATCAGCCAGTCTGAAACTATCAAACTATGTGAAGCTGAAGAGTGTTCTCGCCGGTGCTACAGAAAAGGAGCGTGTGACGTGATCATCAAGGATCTGGTCTTCAGTGATGCCAAAACTTATATTCTGAGAGTCTATGACAACAATCATGAATTTAATGAGAAGACTTTCCATCTTCATATTAACGGTGAAGTCAAAAACTGATCAATCATGTGCTTTTTAAATGATTACAATCCTAAAAAATGTGTTTTGACTGGCATTCTGTGTGCTTCTGTTTCTCCTCAGACGAGATTGCTGTGCATATAGGCATGCTGGTAAAACTGGACATTCTGTTTCTTGATGCTGAAACAGTGGAGAAAAGCGTAAGTGGATTGTGGGAGCTGGTGTGGAGCAGAACTCATGGAGTCCAGAGCGATCGACTCGATGTCAATGATGAAAACCTGATCATTAAAGCATTTATGGCCAGTGATGCAGGAACATACAGAGTTCTGGACTTTAAAGGAGAAACTTGGATCACTGTGAGAGTCACAGTCACAGGTGAGAGATGCTCATTTCTGAAATATCATGGGCATTTATTCATCATGATTTGAGCAGATAACTGATGCTGGTGCTTTCAATACATTCTCCAGAATCTACCAGATCAGGCCAGAATGGAAATAAAGGCAAGGATGAGGAAGAAACTAATAGCAGTGGACAACAGCGTAAGTCAAACAGGAGGCATTGAGAGATACAGAATGTTTGGGCAGAGGATACATAAAAAGTGGAAAAATACTTTCTAAAAAACTTTCTTTTCCCACTTTTCCTGTTCATCCTACAGAGCCTTTGGGAGTTGGAGGGATTGTGGGGATCGTGGCTGCAGTGCTGATTCTGATTGCTATTATTTTTTTTATAATTAAACATTATTGTGCCAAGGGGCATTGTAAGTGGGAATAGGGTGACAGTAAGTAGGAGGAATAGAACCCCCCACCCCCACCAACTTTGCCTCAGTAAAGCAGGCTAGGCGGAATAGCGCTATTTACTGATGTTTTGAACTAAATAAAAATAACTTAAGAAACTGAAAATAGCCACATCAATCTTTCCCCTGGAGATTTCAGTGGCTGAACAACACTTCTGTGCAGATAACCCATTCATAACAACTCAATCTACATCAGCTCTGCGTGACTGAAAGAGTTTAACACAGAACATTACCTGTCTAACAGAAATACTTCAGCCATGGTGTCGTCCTTCCTCCAGCAGGCAAAACTCACTCCACTATTCATTCTGGATTTTAACAAGTTTTAATTCAGCATTTGTTTTGCTCTCTCTCTCTCTCTCTCTGTCTCTCTCATGCAGGTGAAACGGCAGATCTGTGTGAACGGCTGCAGATGTACAAATCTACATCTGTTGACAGACAGTTTGCTTGCGCTACTTATCAGAATTATGGGAATTGTCGGCCCGACAATATTTAATTGGACAAACATTTTTTAGTCTTATGCCTCACCCAGAATATAAAATACATATAAATACATTTAGATCATTTACATTAATCAGTACTATTGGAATGTGAAGAGACTTTCAACCAGCACAACAAAAATGTTTCTGAAGACAATCACCTACTGCACCTTTAATGTTGTGTCAGACTGTCACATAATACACATTTTAACACTGTCTTTATATTAATGGTTTAATGTATGTTAGAGTCTCCAGAATGTGTCTGTACAGATTTAGCTCAAAATACTCATTACATTATGTATTATACAGTGCTGAATATGCCCATTTTGGTGTCTGAGGACAGTGTATTTTGGTAGCCTTTGACCTTAAATGCAAATGAGCTGGTTCTCCCCGCCCATTGTGCATGTCTGTTTTTCCTGCGTTACATCAGATAAACAGCAGTCAGTGACAAAGACAGACACAAATGAAGCAGAGATCCAGTTAATCAGTCAAAAGTACCACAGTATGGTTATTTGATGTATTTGTGGTGGAGTTTATTTAAGCATTTCTGCAACGATGAGTCTCACACCCGTTTGCAGTACACACACACACACACACACTCACACACACACACACATATAAGCGCATTTACTGACACCATGTGACCGTGGTGATTATAGCGGTTAAGAATTACAGCAATTTTACTCTTTATTACAAATGTGCACTGTTTTAAAAACGTTTTAAACTTATAAAACAAATTTTTGGGATGCAGCTGATCACAGAGAGTTGGACAGATATTTTAATCCCAGTTTCTTTGCAAAAAATTTTCTGTGGACATGTGTATACATGTTATTATGGAGACATGGCACCTGTCAATCAATTCGGTGGGCGGGGAAAACTGCACTCCTACGTCACATTGGGACTCAAAATCCCTTTTCTATTTTAAAAAATAGACTTATTGTGTTTCTATCACTTCACAGTTCTGTCCAAATTCCTTACAAAATATGATTTTGCATCATAGGTGCCTTTTAAGTTAGGTTACAATTCATGCTATTTACTACTGGTGTATTACCTTCATATTATTAAGCTATTAACGGTTCATTAGTAGTTATAAAGTGTGATCTTATTTTGCATCCCTAACCCTACCCGAAACCTAAACCCAGCTAATTAAAGGTTTATTAAGCTAGTAGTGTTAATTAATGGTTTGTTAATATCATGAATTGTGACCTAAACTAAAGTGTTCCCAGTTTACACCAGTCTTCTTTGCCATTTTAGTTCATGTTTTTGTTAGTATGTGTATGTCTTTAAATAATGTGTGTGACCTGCCTAAAATGTGAGAAATCACATGACAGGAAACAGGAAGCAGAATGGCACACAGAAGCACCACAACTCAAAAGGTGATCCCTCGCTCTCTGAATTGTATGCTTTTAACAGCTTAAATTATCTAAGTATTTGTTTTGTTGTTTTAAGTTCAATGTGGTTTCAATGATTCACTCTTTTGAAACATTCGGAACACCATGTGCTATATATATATAACAAATTTTTAATTTTTTGAAAACCAATTTTTTTGGAATAGGACAGTGGAGATTAGAGAGAGGAAAGCAGAGAGAGAGAAAGTATCCGCAAAAAAATCTGAAGCATTAAACACCACAGTGCTGTCTAAGCACTAACCAAAAGGGTATAGGCTCTGACACATTGGGAACTTGAAAGTAGAACCTATAAATGGACTTAGTTTATCATCAAATATCATTAAATATTAAGTGTCTGCATAATATGTGTTCTTTTATATGATTTCTAGGCTTATACATTTCATAGTGGGTTCTACTAAACAGGGGTGCGTTTCCCAAACAACAGCATGGCTGAACTATCATTGTATGATGCATCGTTTGGGAAAAGAACGATGTAGTGACGAGTGTTTCCCAAAGTGTAGTTTCTCTGTCGCAGATCCATCGATTGAACCACGTTAGTTATAACGTAAAACCTCCATAATGATGCTCTAAACAGGGTAGAGTAACAACTTCTTTAGAAAGAAACCTATACTTTTTTGTGCAAATTATTGTTTTACACACACACCCGTTTAAAAAAAAATCTAATATTTGGTAAAAACATGCGCTCGTTTTAATCGTTTCATTGAAATATATGTAAACGGCACATATAGGGCCTATGTTTCCTATACAAATATTATTGAGAATGTTCCATATTCTATTCTAAAATATAAAACCACTTAGTAACACATATTCTAATCTCATATATAAATCATAAATGCGGTTAGGCTGGTTGTAATTTACAGTAGGCTATTTATTAAGAAAAGAAAAAATCCTACTTAATAATAATAATAATAATCATTATTATTACTAATTTATTATTACTGTTATTATTGTTATTAATAAGTAGGATATTGTTTTTTTGTGTGTGTGTTTTTTTAAGTCTATTTTTTACAATTTGACACATTCAAACCACTGCAGAAATGTTCTAACCAACAGGCCCATGTCATATAGGTCTACAGTACACAGGATTCATACACATTTTTACTACTAAAATTCCATGACTTTTCCATGATTTTTCCAAGACTTTCAAGTAAATTTTCATGACCTAATGTTTCATGCAATGTCTACATATGCGTGGTAAAAGAAAAACACATGTTCAAATTTATTACAGCATATCGTAAAACACACAACAATCTATTTAGTTTCAGCTTATATTTATATCTATGTAAAATCGATTTAGATAATGCTTACACCGCACTAATAATGTGAGAGTATGTGATTGGCCAATGACAGAAAAGAAGTAAATAACCTATATTCAAGTTTACAGATATCTGTTTTTCCAAAACTTTTCCAGGCCTGGAAAATGCCATGTCAAAATTCCATGACTTTTCCAGGTTTTCCATGACCGTATGAACCCTGAGTACAGATACATTTCTTAATAAATAACCTACTATAAATTAAAACCATTAACATATGCATATTTGCATTAACAAACATATTTGTTTTCACAAGCTTTGGAGACGTAACGTTAATTCCGCTTTTAAATAACAGGTCACCTAGCCTAGAGCTTTCGTCATGAGCCACGGCTGCGTTCAAAATGGCATAAATGTTTTCTAAGAGCACTGTGAAGGGAACGCAATTGTCAATATGAAGATCACTTAAACTGAACTGTAAAAAATATTTTGAAAGCAAATTAAGAGAGATGACTTTAATGTTTTTTTTTATCATTCCAAGTTTAAATGTTGGAACGTTCAAAAGGAATAGGGCATATAGGGGGGATGATTGGAAATAGAACACAACCAGGAACTATGCTTCTAACTGCAGCTCTAGAGGTGTAGTTGCAAACGTACAGTTTGCGACGCAGTTTGTGAATGTTCGTTGGAACGATGGATTTGGGAAACACCAATTCAACGAATGTTTGTAACAACGCATCGAGCAATCGACTCGATGTCAATGATGAAAACCTGATCATTAAAGCATTTATGGCCAGTGATGGAAGATACAGAGTTCTGGACTCTAAAGGAGAAACTTGGATCACTGTGAGAGTCACAGTCACAGGTGAGAGATGCTCAGAAATTATTGCTTGCTTTTAATCAGCCAGTCTTTTAAAATAATTTGGCTCGCGGTGTTTGAATTTTTTGTTTTTTAATGTATAATTGTACAGATGTGTCCTTTTTTATTTTATCATTTTGTTTGTACAACATTTTGGGCAACCCTGGTTGTATAAATGTGCTTTCAAAAGAAACTCAAACATTACAATACACTGGCACTAATATGCATTAAATAATGCTTAACTAATGCACAGATAATTATAAGTTTAAACCTCATGAAGACGTAAACCATTTATTAATAATTCCTGGATCCACAACAAATGTATATTCTGTATGATTTATACAGTAATTAATCTGTTAAATAATGATCATGATGCATTAATTCCCTATTATTACACGGCTGTCTGGAATACTTGATTCTGATTGGTCAATCCTTACATGTATGTTATTCCCAGATAACAACCTCCGGATGTACTTTATCTCTTACATATTAGTTAATGATGTAAATTAATACATTAATTACCACAATAGTCAAGCACTTTAGTTTATTATTAGCTAATGGTATAAAGGCGCAGTATGTAAGTTTGACACCCCGTTGTTGAACTAGGTATTGCACTCCTGGATCAAAACAAATGCCAAAAGGTTGCCAGATTGAGGACCAAGGAGTGAGTCTGACGATCGAGCCTAATGGCTGATTTAAGTCGTGTTCTAAATGGCGAGATGGCGCCGACGAAGATGGCCGCCTCCGTGTTGAGCTCTGCTGTTGTTTTTATGTTTTTGTTAGTTTGTCCCGTCTTGAGTCACATTCCTACAATTAGTTTCACCAGAGACGAATTGTTGGACATTCGGACACATACACCACCAAATGTTTTTCCAGACTTGGATTTATGTGATGTTTTGTTGGACATTGTTGTCGGCGGAGCCGCGGTGCTGCTCAAACGCTGTCGGGCGCGCAGACGAGGGAAGCGAGCAGGCGCGCTTGTGAAACTCAGACAGCGCGGGTTTCGAACTGCGTTGCCTAGCATCCATCTGGCGAATCTCCGCTCTCTACCCAACAAAATAGACGAACTCATTCTGCTCTCTCAGACAAACAGGGATTTTTTGCATTCTGCTGCTCTGTGTTTCACGGAAACCTGGCTGAACGACGCCATACCGGACAACGCGCTTCATCTACCGGGCTATCAGCTGTTCAGAGCGGATCGCGACAGAGAATCAACGCGGAAATTGCGGGGTGGTGGGACATGCTTTTACATCAATGAAAGGTGGTGTACAGATGTAACAGTTTTAAAGAAGATGTGCTGTCCCGACCTAGAAGCACTGTTTATTAACTGTAAGCCTTTCTACTCGCCGCGTGAGTTCTGCTCGTTCATTCTCGTCAGTGTTTACATTCCTCCGCACGCGCACGCGGGCCTGGCGATACAGAAACTAGCCGATCAGATCACGGAAATCGAGCAACAACACCCGGACTCTGTTTTAATAATTCTCGGGGATTTTAACAAAGCAAAACTATCCCGCGAACTGCCAAAATATAGACAGCATGTTACATGTCCCACAAGAGACAGTAACATATTGGATCACTGCTATACCACAATAAAGGATGCATACCGCTCTGTCCAACGAGCAGCTTTGGGGCACTCTGACCATTGTTTGATTCATCTCATACCAACCTACAGGCAGAAACTGAAAACAGCCAAACCTGTATTAAGATCTGTGAAAAGATGGACTACCGAAACAGAGCGTGATCTACAAGCCTGTTTCGACCTCACTGACTGGAGTGTTTTTGAAGCTGCTGCAAACGATCTGGATGAGCTTACAGAAACTGTAACATCTTATATCAGTTTCTGTGAAGACATGTGCATTCCTACCAGGACTCAACTCACATACAACAATGACAAACCGTGGTTCACTGTAAAACTCAGACAGCTGCGTCAGGCCAAGGAGGTTGCTTACAGGAATGGGGAGAGGGCCTTGTATAAACAGGCCAAATACACACTGGAAAAGGAGATCAGAGTGGCAAAAAGGAACTATTCTGAGAAACTAAGGAGTCAGTTCTCTTCCAGCGACTCAGCATCCGTGTGGAAAAGTTTGAAAAATATCACAAACTACAAGAAACCATCCCCCAGCACTGTAGACAACGAACGACTTGCAAACGACCTGAATGAGTTTTACTGCAGGTTTGAGAAAACACCCCACACCCACTCTGAACTGCTCTTCACACCACCATCAACACCTCCACCACACCCCGTCTCCCCAACACTTCAGTTCAGTGAAGATGATGTGCGCCAGGTCTTCCAAAAGCAGAAGAGGAAAAAAGCACCAGGCCCAGATTTTGTAACACCAGCCTGTCTAAAATCCTGTGCTGACCAACTGGCCCCCATCTTCACCCTGATCTTCAACAGATCACTGGAGCTGTGTGAAGTGCCCTCCTGCTTTAAACGCTCCACCATCATCCCCATCCCAAAGAAACCCAAACTTACAGGACTTAATGACTACAGACCAGTGGCGCTAACATCTGTGGTCATGAAGTCTTTTGAAAAACTGGTGCTGGCCCACCTGAAGGACATCACTGAACCCTCACTGGACTCTCTTCAGTTTGCCTACAGAGCAAACAGGTCTGTGGATGATGCAGTCAATATGGGAGTGCATTATGTTCTGCAACACCTAGACAGACCAGGGACCTATGTGAGGATCTTGTTTGTTGACTTCAGCTCGGCTTTCAACACTATCATCCCAAAACTTCTCCTGCCCAAATTAACTCAGCTCTCCGTGCCCTACTCTGTCTGTCAGTGGATCAACAGCTTCCTAACGGACAGGCAGCAGCTGGTGAAGCTGGGAAAATTCTCATCCAGTACCCGCACAATCAGCACTGGCGCCCCCCAGGGGTGTGTCCTCTCCCCTCTGCTCTTCTCACTGTACACAAATGACTGCACCTCAAAGGACGCCTCTGTCACAATCTTGAAGTTTGCAGACGACACCACACTTATCGGCCTCATTCAGGACGGTGACGAGTCTGCTTACAGACAGGAGGTTAAGGAGCTGGCTGTCTGGTGCAGTCACAACAACCTGGAGCTGAACACGCTCAAAACAGTGGAGATGATAGTGGACTTCAGGAGAAACCCCCCTGCTCTCCCCCCACTGAGCATCATGGACAGCATTGTGGCAGCAGTGGAGTCATTCAGGTTCCTGGGCACCACCATCTCTCAGGATCTGAAGTGGGACACTCACATTGACTCCATTGTCAAAAAAGCTCAACAGAGGTTGTACTTCCTTCGTCAGCTGAGGAAGTTCAACCTTCCAAAGGAGCTGCTGAAACAGTTCTACACTTCCATCATTGAATCAGTCCTCTGCACTTCAATAACTGTCTGGTTTAGCTCAGCTACCAAATCCGACCTCCGAAGACTACGTCGAATAGTTCGGACTGCTGAGCGAATCACTGGTACAATCCTCCCTACTCTCCAAGAACTGTACTTATCCAGAGCAAGCAGAAGGGCTGCCAAAATCACTCTGGACCCCTCACACCCAGCACACTGCCTCTTTGAACTTTTACCTTCTGGTCGACGCTACAGAGCACTGTGCACCAGAACAGCCCGACACAGAAACAGTTTCTTCCCTCAGGCAATCCATCTCATGAACACTTGATGATAGTAATGATGGAACAAACATCACTACTGCTATACACTTTTTATACACAAACACTTATTTAACAACATATTTTACATGCTAATTTGCACATAACAGCTGCTGTTGTATATAGTAATATTCCTGTACATACACTTGTCAATTTGTATATTTGCATTCACTACAACTTTCATTTTTTAAATATATTTATTATCTGTTTTTTGTCCTGTCTCTGTAATTCTGTTGCACTGTAGAAGCTCTGTCACCAAAACAAGTTCCTCGTATGTGTGAACATACCTGGCAATAAAGCTCTTTCTGATTCTGATTCTGAAAAAATAAAAGCAACGGTACGCGATAGAAGGAATATTTTCCATATAAAGGTTTTAACCAACACCTGGAATTGATATATTAGAAACAGCTTCTATTTCTCACAGATGAACAACAGAAAACTGACAATGATCACCTCGTTTATTCAGTGTTAAATGCTAATAATGTGAGTTTAAATGCCATTTTACATGACATAATAAACCGTCTGAAATTGAACTTTAACTCAAAACCAACACATATCAGCGATTCAGCATGTACATTTAATAATGGTAAAGAGGTTTAATATGTATTAATTAGATTATAACCTTACTATTTGGTGAGTGAGTGCATATTCTGTGCTTCTGAATGGCTGTATTTACATTTCTGTGGTGTTTCGTCTGGTGCAAACAGCCAAACTGCTTATGACTGCAAATCTCGTTACGTAGCGTGTTGTTAGGACACTGGGTTACTATGTGACCTGCTCACCTAATGTTTATGCTTGTAATATTTATATTATTTGCTTAATAATAACCACCTCATGTGGAACTCTCAATCTGCGTCTCATTTCAGAGTCTGCTATTGTCCACTGGAGGTCGCATTTCGGTCACGGACGCATGCTTTCAGAGCCTTTCTGAATGAATGAATAAATGAAATACGCTGTTTTCCACCAAGGCAACCCGGGGTGCTGAAATATAATTGGCTAAACTGGCAGTGGGCGGGTTAGAAGAACCAAAACAAAGACAGCCGTTCCGGCACGTAACGCACATTTTCAAAGCATAATATCTGACTTCAGCATTGTTTCTCAGATAAACAAGAATGTTCACTCAGCATGTTTCTGAAATATCTGCAAACAGATTATGTTGTTTATGCTTTAGAAGAGTCAAAAACTTACACACAGCACCTTTAAAGGGATCATTATGAAGCACAGGACTGTTAACTAATTGTTACGTTATATTGTGGTTATGGTATTTGAGTTAGTTAGTCTAGTGTCTCATCAAGTCACAGCATAAGAAAACCTTTGCAAATCATTAGCTAATGTTCAATTAAAGCAGACAATCGGCAGTTGAACCACCAGAAAACCAGAAGGCTAAACTTAATGTTGAACTTAAATGAAAGAATCATGTTTCATTTCTATTGTATACGTGTAAATTCTTATAGAGAGTTTTAGAGGAAATTAGTTGAGTAATTAAATTGCTTGTCATGCATAGTAATTATTTTAGTAATTATTAGTTATTTAGTCATTATTTGAATTATCCCTTTAACTTGTGTGAACATGGTATATTTATTCACACACACAGTTTTGTTATCCAGGTGTCTATGCAAGCTCTCTTTTAAGTAGTTTAAGTCCAGCACATTGCGGTTTGATGCTATGAGACTGTAACACACGTGTCAAAGCCAGTTCCTGGAGGGCTGGAGCTCTGGACAGTTTAGTTCCAACCCTAATTAAACACACCTAATCAAACTAATTGAGTGCTTTAGGCTTGTTTGATACCTACAGATAAGTGTGTTGAAGCAGGGCTGAAACTAAACTCTGCAGGGCTCCGGCCCTCCAGGAATTGACTTTGACACCCCTGCTGTAACACCTATATTTCTCTGAAATCAAGCGGAAACATTTTTAGTTTCACTTACTTCATTGTTTAAGAGCTGTATAGTTTGACCTCTGCAAACAACAGACTCGATGAA
This sequence comes from Danio jaintianensis, assembly GCA_903798115.1. Classification (NCBI taxonomy): domain Eukaryota; kingdom Metazoa; phylum Chordata; class Actinopteri; order Cypriniformes; family Danionidae; genus Danio; species Danio jaintianensis. The sequence continues at coordinate 85,183 of CAIGQV010000771.1, read as the reverse complement.
GAAAATTATTTTCATTTTAAGTGCATTTTTATGCTGGATTATGCAAATTACATGCATTGGTAAATATATATATATATACTTGATCACATCAGCCTCAACTGAATAGTTATTAACCTACAAAGGATCTGTGTATAAATGTCTCTCCAGATGCGTCGGTACGAGTTCAGCTGGGAGAATCTGTGACTCTAAACTGCAGTATGAGAAACCGATATGAAGTTGCCTGGTATCACCTCAATTCTGAACAACTCAATCTGCTGATTTCAGTGAAGAAAGACACAACCGGAAGAAAAATTCTGACTAACTATAATCAAAACCGCTCTCGTCTGAACATTACTGCAGATACGTGGATCACCACAGTCTCTCTGACCATTTCTGCAGTTGCTGAGTCAGATTTGGGGCTTTATTTCTGTGGGACAAAGTCTGATGCTCCTGAGATGTTTTTCAACAAACCCATCAGACTAGAGGACTGGAGAAAAAAACACTCTAATGAAGAAGGAATAGGTAAGATAAACCAGCCGAGATGAGATCTGTACACAATTTGTGGTTTGGTTTAAACCCTTGCGTTGTTATCATTTACATCTAATAATTTACAGGTCTATGAAACAGAAGAGCCAAAAAAAATGTATTATCATAACAGCATGTTTGTTATTACCTTTTTCAATCATTTCATTTTTCAAAACCACTCATTTGATTTTTGATGAGTTTGTGCTTGTATAAAATAAATTATTTATTTGATTCAAAGTACAGCAAAAAAAGAGAACATTTAAATGTTTTCTTTTTTTTATTCATGATTTATTTAACATTTTTACATTTTACAAACATATCAAACAACCCTTATAAAAAATAAGTACGTAAATAAATAAATAAATAAATAAATAAATAAATAAAAGAAAATAATAATAAAAGAACATAAAATAAAACCCGGGCGTCACGGTGGCGCAGTGGGTAGCACGTTCGCCTCACAGCAAGAAGGTCGCTGGTTCGAGCCTCGGCTTGGTCAGTTGGCATTTCTGTGTGGAGTTTGCATGTTCTCCCCGTGTTCGCGTGGGTTTCCTCCGGGTGCTCCGGTTTCCCCCACAAGTCCAAAAACATGTGGTATAGGTAAATTGGGTAGGATAAATTGTCCGTAGTGTATGTGTGTGAATGAGTTTGTATGGATGTTTCCCAGTGATGGGTTGCAGCTGGAAGGGCATCCGCTGCGTAAAACATATGCTGGATAAGTTGGCGGTTCATTCCGCTGTGGCGACCCCAGATTAATAAAGGGACTAAGCCGAAAAGAAAATGAATGAATGAATGAAAATAAAACCCAATTACACAAATAAATGAGAGGCAAATGTCTACATTTATGCAACAATCTCAATGTTACAGGTCAAGTAATGAAAGATTACAAACTGATGTATTATTATTGTCAAGAGCTAGCAAGGGTGATCAGTCTATATCCAGCTGGAGAGTTTTAACAAGAAAAAAAAGGGCTTCCAAATTTTAACGAACGTTCTGTTATGTCTTTGAAGGGAGTATCTAATCTTCTCTAGTTTCACAAAATACAAAACATCTTTCAGCCACCGTACATAAGAGGGTGGCTGGGGGCTCTTCCAGTTTAATAAAATTACACGCCTTGCAAGCAAAGTCAGAAAGGCCACAAAGTTTAAAAAGTAAGTGGGTAATGAATAATTATCACTAGAATGTTTTCTGTTCATTGTTTACATTATTATTTATTTTTTACATAACTTATTCCTGTGATGTCAAAGCTGAATATTTCAGCAACTTCAGATTTTTTCTGAATTGTTCAGTAATAAATCAGCATATTAGTATAACTTTTGAAGGATCATGACTGGAATAATAATGCAAAAAATTCTGCTTTCAAATTACACAAATAAATGACATTTTAAAATATATTTAAAAACAAACCTGCTATTTTAAATAGTAAAATAATTTTTTTAATGTTCTGTTTTTGCTGTGGGGCAGCACAGTGGCACAGCAAGAAGGTCACTGATTCGAGCCCCAAAATATGAAATTTTGAAAATATGAACTCAAATTAGTAATACTAGTAATAATTAATTATAAATGTTTTTTGAACACCAAATCAACATATAAGAATGACTTAAGAAGAATCATGACTGGAATAATGATGCTAAAAATTGCGCTTTGAAATCACACAAATAAATGACATTTTAAAATATATTTAAAAACAAACCTGCTATTTTAAATAGTAAAATTATTTAAAAACTTTTTCTGTTTTTGCTGTACTTTGGATCAAATAAATGCAGGTTTGGCGATCAGAAAAGACATTAAAATCTCACTGCTCTGTCTGTGTCTCTGCAGATGGAGTGACGGTGACGGAGCGTTTGCTGATGTTCGGTGGTCTTGCGTTGGCTATTTCTGTGTTTTTTCTGGCTACATTTCTTGCAGGAGGAATCATTCATCAGTACGGGCTTTCAAAAAGGCCGAGCTCCGGCGAAATGCTCAACTCTGATAAGACATAAATCAGCAAAATGATGCATTTGTGTGCTTTATTTTATCCTGAGCTTTGCATGCAATCTGTTGGGGACCACATCTTATAAACAGATCTTATAAAATAATGCACGTTTGAGGTGGGAATGTTTGATGAGTTATTTTCTGACAATTCACTGGCCCGGAGCATTATTTTGCTTATATTATGATTACTGGAGATTTTGTATCTGAGATTGTGTCACGGTTACAGGTGCATGCGCTCTGTCTGTTGTCTGTTATTGTCACGTGGGGTTGTTTTGCATCCCCACGCGTTCTGTTTCGTGTGTTTGGATCACGTGTGAGTGCATCAGCTGGGCTAATTTGTTGTACAGCTGTATGTACTCAGCGTGTCCTATTTAATGAGCTGGATTCAGCTTGTCTGTGTCAGTTCGTTAGTTTGCGTGTTCATGTATCTTTGTGTCCTCGCCAGGATCTTGTCTGTTGTGTGTGTGGACACCTTGTGCTGTTCTGGCTACCTTCCTGTGTCCGGTGTTCGTATACACCCTGAACTGCTCGCTACTCGCGATTAAATTAAATTTTACTTGCAATTGGATCCACCAGACTTTGTCTTTTACTCACGTGACAGATTGTATTAGTCAGGTTTTTGTCCTCCTCAAAACATCTCCTGTGTGCAGCACTAGTTTCTCCCACATCTCCTCCAAAGCCTTCTGGTGTGTTTTGATGTGATTGTGATTGTTGTAGCTGTGATAATAATTATTCAACGTAGTGATATGGAACTGTAATGCCCTCAAAACCTGCCGGAACTACTTTAGCTGTGCATTTATCTGACAATAACCAAATACCTTAGAGTGACCATCAAGTAATCAGAATTAAGCATTCAGCAGACGAAAAATAAAGTATTGAACAAAATGTTTTTAAAAATACCGCAAATCTCAAATGAATTGCAAAGGGAAAATTAGGTTTTGAGAAATAAAAAGGGATTTTGCAAACAAAAATAAAGAACTGCAAACAAAAAAACTTCAAGAGTTCACACTTAGCTGATGATTGGTAATAAAGCTTGTTTGGCATGCTGTCCCAGGAGAGAGCCCTGAGCTCATAAGATCCTCGAGCCCGGGGCTACCTCCCGTTTGCGGGACGAGAGAGGAGTTTGAGCTCAGGTAGATCTCGAGAACTCCCCTCTGCTGATTAAGGATTGCTATGAGGATATGGTGCTGGTAGAAATTCGTATATGGTGGTGAAGTCAATTTACTTATGTCTCATGTTTGGGCTGTTGGAGGAAACCGGAGAACCCGGGGGAAACCCACGCAAGCATGGGGAGAACATGAACTCCGCACAGAAATGTCAACTGGCCGGGTAATGAGCCGAATCAGGGACATTCTTGCTGTGAGGCAACAGTGCTAGCCACTGGGCCGCCGTGCTGCCCTATAAAGGAAAAAGAGGGAGTGGAAGAGGGGATTCTTCAAGATGAAGATGACTAAGGTAAGACACTTTGGTTATTTATATTAAATTAGGAATCGTCTGATTGGTGAATCATACGTTAGCTAATGCGGGACCAGCCGTCTCAATCATAAGCACGTGATGCTCTCGAAATTAGTTTATAAATAAACTTCACAAAGCAGTGCAAAAAAAATAAATAAAATATTTGCAATTTAAAAAAAATAGCTATATATGTATACATTTGCTAAATATTTTTTTTCCAGCACTGCATTTACAAACCCCCTCAAGTCAATTACAATACTCATTTTGATTTAGATTTTTCAGTCAGTGGTTAGTTTGCGATGCTGGTTTAACTTTGCACTTCGCATTTATGCACGTTTCACTTTCTGATTTGACCAGGGGGCGGAGTCAAGGGAACCCTGAATTCACGCCTGTAATATTGACGTCCAACCCATGGTTTTGACCATACTGATCTCTCCAGGTACTTTAAGTTATTATATATTGTTATTCAATTGTTATAACGGAAGAAAATATGTTTGGTGACAAAAATATTATTTTAATAAATATATCTGTTTAATAAATCTGTTTTCTTTAAATGCACCAAAATACATTACCTATATTCACTGAGAAATGGATAAAAATATTCATTTTTAAAATGGGGTGAACTCAACTATGCTGAGCGCTGTAAAACAATTAGGATGCCCTTTAAAAAAAACTCAATATTTGTGTTGTTTCAGCTCATTTTAAACTTGTAAACTGAACAAACAGCAAATGACATTTTTTGGAGTGTATTACGCCATATAGAGGTTTCATCCCGTGACGTTTTTTATGGAAGTGAAATTTTAGGTTTTATTTTCAGGATTTGTTTTGTGCGATTGTTTGATCGACACTGTTGCGGATTAGAGACACAATGGAAAAAGTTATTTTCATCTTCTGTTTGTTTTCTTGTTGGATTATGCAAATCTCGTCCAGTGGTAGGGGAGAGTGGGGTAAGATGAGCTATTTATTTTACTTATGTGGTCCTCATCATAAGGAAAAAAAGGCAGAAGTACAAAAAAGCATTTAAGTCTGAAACTAAATAAAGAATAACCACCTAACAATGACCGACCTGCTAACTGAATAATAAACATTAAAATGACATGTAAAATCCAAAACCAATAATTTTGCAATTTTCAGAATTGCAATTATCAGGAAATGCAGTTATATGACAACACGCATATCCGAAACCAACAGAGTCAAGTCAATTCAAGTCAAGTTTATTTATATAGCGCTTTTCACAATATAGATTGTGTCAAAGCAGCTTAACATAGTTCTAGAAGAGTCCAGATTACAGAGTTGAAATTAAGTCTAGTTTAGTTTAGTGTGGTTTAAAAGTCGACATTCTTGGATTTCTTGTCCAAAAATCTGCACTGATTTTACTATGACACTGAAATACTTTATGACCAAGCAATCAATCAATGTTAACGAAGCAATAAAACAGTGAAAAGAAGCAACTCTGTTTCAAGTGTTTTTGTTTTATGGAGCGAAAGGTTGGTTTTACTTTCTTTTCCTTGAAATAAGATGAAAATATCTTGGTTATATTTATATTTTTATTTTCAAATGTTTTTATTTTTTTAAATATTGTATATTGAATACTGCAGTATTTAGCATGCTATCCCATTATCACATTTGTCTTTGATATTGCACAGCCCTATTGTTAACAAGCAATGTGTTAACTTCAGCTTGAGACAGCACATCACTCAGTGGGAAAAACACCAGAATGAGTTCCATCGGCTAGAATAGTTATTATTAACCTAGTCTAAAGGATCTGTGTATAAATGTCTCTCCAGATGCGTCGGTACGAGTTCAGCTGGGAGAATCTGTGACTCTAAACTGCAGTATGAGAAACCGATATGAAGTTGCCTGGTATCACCTCAATTCTGAACAACTCAATCTGCTGATTTCAGTGAAGAAAGACACAACCGGAAGAAAAATTCTGACTAACTATAATCAAAACCGCTCTCGTCTGAACATTACTGCAGATACGTGGATCACCACAGTCTCTCTGACCATTTCTGCAGTTGCTGAGTCAGATTTGGGGCTTTATTTCTGTGGGACAAAGTCTGATGCTCCTGAGATGTTTTTCAACAAACCCATCAGACTAGAGGACTGGAGAAAAAAACTCTCTAATGAAGAAGGAATAGGTAAGATAAACCAGCCGAGATGAGATATGCTGCAAATTTCACAATATACACAATAAATTAACAAAAGATACAACAGAACAGACCTTATGCCTCTTTAGGTTGGTGCTGAATAAATGTATAATCCGTATATCCTGCATTTTTTGTTCTGATGAGCATGTGAACAGATGAGAACTGCATTCAGTGTATTTCCTCATTGTTTAGCAACACATAGAAAACAATATGTAGAGACATGGTGTGGCTGGCTTTAGCCAAAATACACAAGACGTGTCACTTGTATAGTTTTGAATGATGAATAGTGTAACAGTCAATAAGGTGAATGAAGCCCCGCCTTCTAGTACAGGAGCCAATTAGCAATGGCTATAGACTGAGGATTCTCCGGGGGAGAAGCTCAGTCCAGATGTGTGTTTAGGACAGTTTCTGCAGCTTCATTGTTATGAATTCTCGGGGGTCGACAAACGCGATGGAATCTCAGCGAATACTTGCTTCACAGACATGAGAAATATATCCACATAAAGCTTCAAATCTCTACTCTCAAATTAACCAACTAAACTTGAATACAAATGTTTTTTTGTTTTTTTAATCTGTATGAAACAAATGCAAAGTACAGTCCATCCTATCAAACAGCAACTACACAAATTCCCACAGACTTGTAAACAAAGAGGCCGCTTTCCATATGAATTATTCTGAAAATATTCTTAAATGACGAAATCCAAAATCTCGTGATAGATAAGCATAGCTACAGTACAGCTACAGTGTTGTGAATCACCTATAAAACTCACACTTAAGATTTACACATACACTTCACTTACATTATGACAGAGATTCATGATAATCAACTTTTAAGCGCACCTTTGAGCCAAGAATATTCTCACTTCTTAACACTGTTCATACTGTATGAGTAATTCTCAGATGCTTGATAAAATATGGGCCCTGATCATTATTCTTGTTTTATCAGCACATGAATGAAACTTAATGCTTTTATATGCTATTTATAATATGAAATAGATACGAATGAGTAAAACTTCACATCATATAACGTTTGACCTATAACGTTTGGACACATTGACTTTCTTTTCTAAATGCCAATATTCATAATTCATAATAATAAAAAGGCCTAGAGGATAATCTCACACCATTCTCCCATATACAACAAGCAAATGATAACTGTTTTGAATGTCAATCTTAATCTACACGTGTTTTTCTAATAGAAAAGACAGAAGCTGAAGTTGACAGTGACATCACAGGTAACGTCAGTTTGACAACTTTGTGTTTTACTTCATTCTACACATCTACATCCAGCATTAATTATATTTTTGTTCTATATTTGTATAGATGACGTGACCCTAAAAGAGCGTGCGTTGATGATTGGAGGTGTTGGACTGGCCATCATCGTGTTTTTTCTGATTGCACTCATTGCAGGAGCATTAATTCACCATCGAGGCTGGCAGAAAGGCTGGGAAGCAGCAAAACTCTCTTAATAAATCACAAATCAGCCAAATGATTCATCCCTGTGCTTTTTTTTGCATTGTAAAGAGTGCAGCAGTATTGTATGCCAATATAAAAACCATTGTTCAAGTACTTTTGATAGAAACTAATATGTTTTTTTTGTAAATTTAGCCTTTCTTAACATCATTAAACAATAAATCTGATTTGTGTATTTGATTTGAGCATGTCAAATGCAGTTTTTACATGTAGAATGAGTTTAAATGTAAGCTATTACATTTTTAAACCTAAATAAGTTTGCATATAAGAGAAAATATGAATCTGTTTATGGTATATAGAGCATTAAAAGCATTCAAAATCTTTAATCTCATCTATCCCTGTATAAATAATGACATTTGTACTTGGCATAAAAATAAAGGGGATTTTTTTTTAACTCAAATGTGTTTGTTAAGAATTCAGATCAGATAAACAGCAGATAAATCAATAAACTGTGCACTTTTTGACCTAAAACCTGATCATTTGTAATGCTAAACCTCTTCAAAACTAACCACATATATGCAATGATGTCAAATATGGCCTTACACTTCAAGGAAGACTTTGTTTTTACAACAGTAGTCAAGCAATGATGATTATTTCCTGTCTTACAGCAAACAAAACCACAAAATATGAGTTCAAACCTGACTGTGACTGACAATAGAAGAGTGCACCTCATGCTAACAGTCACTATTCTCATATAACATTCATTCATTCATTTTCTTTTCGGCTTAGTCCCTTTATTAATCTGGGGTCGCCACAGCGGAATGAACCGTTTCTTCAGTTTAAACTAAACTAAACTAGGGTCGCAACTTATCCAGCATATGTTTTACGCAGCGGATGCCCTTCCAGCTGCAACCCATCACTGGGAAACATCCATACACACTCATTCACACACATACACTACGGACAATTTATCCTACCCAATTCACTTATACCACATGTTTTTGGACTTGTGGGGGAAACCGGAGGAAACCCACGCCAACACGGGGAGAACACGCAAACTCCACACAGAAACGCCAACTGACCCAGCCGAGGCTCGAACCAGCGACCTTCTTGCTGTGAGGCGAACGTGCTACCCACTGCGCCACCGTGACGCCCTCATATAACATATAAAACAATATATACTATGCACGTTATACATACTTAAACCAATATAATGATATGTATGCATCATTTTAAAACTGTTTTGTCGAAAGTAACTTCTTAATTCTTATAAGTTACTTACTGGTTGAATGCTGAACTGTGGAAACATCATTGTACCAAAGACTATAAAATACACAAAGTGACTTTAAATACCTTCGTGTTCTTGTTTGTCACCAGTGCAGATTTCGCCCATTTCATGTCGTTTCTTGCCATCAGTCGTAACCTGAGTACTGTGTCGAGGTGAGATCCAGAAAACACAGAAACTAACCTAGAAGTTACCAACTAAGTTTGTGAAGAAACAAGATAAATAAACTGTAAATAAATAAATAAACGGTTAATAAACATGTAGATATTATTTAGATATTTTATTTAGTTATAATTATATTTAATTATTATTTAGTCATATTACCATATGTAATTTTGTAGCTTTTGTGCATTTATTTTTCATTCATTCATTTACTTTTCGGCTTAGTCCTTTTATTCATCAGGGGTCGCCACAGCGGAATGAACCGCCAACTATTCCAGCATATGTTTTACGCAGCGGATGCCCTTCCAGCTGCAACCCAGTACTGGGAAACACCCATACACACTCATTCACACACATACACTACGGCCAATTTAGTTTACCCAATTCCCCTATAGCGCATGTGTTTGGACTGTGGGGGAAACCGGAGCACCCGGAGGAAACCCACGCCAACACGGGGAGAACATGCAGACTCCACACAGAAACGCCAACTGACCCAGCCAAGGCTCAAACCAGTGACCTTCTTCCTGTGAGGCGATTGTGGTACCCACTGCGCCACCGCATCGCCATCTTTTGTGCATTTATAATATCACTCATAGAAACATATAACCGATTGTTTACATGTTAACCGAAGTCACTTGCACTACATTGGAAACCGTGAAACACTCCCACCATGCGGTTATGACGCGTCACTGCAGCCGCCCCTTCCGGAAGTATCGTTGCTGTCGGTTTAAAATATAAATATTGTCATGGCGTCGGTAACTTTTCGCGACGGTTTTCTCTGTGCTTCTGCTTTAATCACCTTCGTGTTCGTGTTTGTTACCGGCGCAGATTTTGTCCGTTTCGTGTCGTTTCGTGCCATCAATCATAACCTGAGCGGAGCCGCGCCTCTGTGTCGAGGTGAGATCCAGAAAACAGCCAAACTAACCTACAAGTTACTGACAAAGTTTACAGAGACACTAGACATGATGTAAATAAACGCGTGCACACTTACATTATTATTATTATTATTATTATTATTATTATTAATAGAGAGATTTTCATTTAGATTGGTCTTAAATGTGTGTTATAATAACATATTTAGAGTAGTTTTGAGTGTTTGGTTTGTCAGTACGTTAGATTACAGCAGTCTTTGGATTAGTTTGATCGGATGTTTAAAAACAAATAAGATTAATTGCATGTATATTTGACTGATTACTGACTTTGATCTTTAATATGCAGTTATTAAACTTTTATTTTGTTAGCTCTGCATATAAACGTAAATGCGTCGTATGAAGTCATGATAAAATAACGCAATTCGCTTGATCAGATTAACTTAACATACTAAAGTTAAATTAATTGCGTATTTAAATGACTGAAGTATTATTTTGAGTTTTAATATGCAGATAAACAGTTTGTGAAACGTTCTTGTCAATAGTTTTTAATATAACTTAAGTGTAAGAAGTTACGCTAAAGTTAGACTACAGTTTGAACTGACTAATTATATGAAAAATATTAATTGTAGGTTTAAATTGATTTATTTTTGAGTATTATTTTGATTTATTTTTGAGTATTATTTTGTAATTTACAAAATGAAGTGTTAAAATTTACACGTGTTTTTGTGTATCATTTAAATTAACACGTACCCCATACACATGCATGAAGCGCCCGGCTAGCTCAGTCGGTAGAGCATGAGACTCTTAATCTCAGGGTCGTGGGTTCGAGCCCCACGTTGGGCGCAAAGTTTTTCACTGTATTTTCTGTGTATTTTTATTCATTTGTCTCTCCAGACTCTGTGTCCTGGACTGTGGCTCTGCGGGACGGGGTGGTTCAGAAGGCAGTGGCTGTGGATGTTCTCCTTTTGGTCGTCTTCAGCCTCCAGCACAGTCTGTTGGCCTGGACTCCAGTGAAAAGAGTCTGTCAGAATGTGTTTGGGGTTTTGAGCAGATCTGTGTATTGTTTCACCACCGCCGCTGCACTGCAGGTAATTCTGCATATGCATCATTTAAACATTTATAAGTAATTATTTGGGAGACGCTTTAATGTAGAAGTAAATGTAAAGTGGTATGTAACTTTTTAAAGACATTTTTAAGACAATACTATACTGATTATAGTTGTTATTTAGATATTATATTGAATTATAATGATTTTACATTATTATTTCGTCATATTAACATGTGTAATTAGGTAGCTTTTGTTGATTTATAATTTCAGAAATAAATTAGGCTTTTTATATGTGGGATTTATGATCGTACTAGTGATTCTAAAATAAAAATAAAATCTACTATATTTTTTTCTTAAAGTCTTGAATTAATACTGTGAAAAGAATGCTAAAAATATGTCTAAAATAATTTTCTGATAATTATATTATATTTTATTCACTACAGTATTGTACTTGGATGTTATTAATTTACAAATTATATTTAATTCTGTTAGTTTCTCTGATTTCAAAGTATTTCATCTAAATTTATTATAGAGATTATTTATAAACTATATTTAAAAGAATTCCAACCATTTTCTAATTGCACAATTGTAGTATTATTTATCTTTTATTAATTAAAAAAGCATGCATTTATTTTAAATAACAGATTACATGTGATTAAAATAATGTATTTTGTTTAAATTATTAACTTAATAAATAAATAAATTCATAATTTAATAATTATAATTAATAAGAAATAGTTTTTTTGATTCAAACTATTTTATGTAAATTTATTATAGCGATTATTTATTTAAAATATATATTTAAAACTATTCCAACCATTTTTTATTGTAACAATTTTAGCATTATTTATCTTTTATTAATTAAAAAAAGCATGCATTTATTTTTAATAATAAATTAAATGTTATTAAATTAATGTTTTGTTTTTTTATTTATTAAATTATCAAATTAATTAAGTAATAAAAATGTAATAATTATTAAAAATGTGATCTTTGTTTTATTATAAAATTTAATTAAATCCGAAATCATAAAATTAAGATCAAATTTAATCTTACATTTATTTTTTTTACATTTATAAGTTTTTCATAAACCTCCAACAAGCCTTTGGAGCCCCAAATAAAAACAATCTGACACTGTAATCTCTAATTAGTTTTTATAATCAAATACCTTTTTATTCCAATCATCATTTAAACACCAAATCATGAATGTAAATTAGTCAGTGCTATATTCTGCTCTAACTGTAATCTTGTGTGCAGATATTAATGCAATATTGGCGCCCGGTCACTAGCGCCCCCTGCCTGTGGTCAGTGAGCAGTGCACCCTGGGAAATCTGGTTCCCGCTCATCTGTTTTATAGTACACTTCCTGTGCTGGGCCATAATCTGCAGCATTCTGCTCATCTTTGACTATCCAGAGCTACTGGGCATCAAACAGGTACACGTGCACTGACAACCCAGGCGTTTACAAGCACAAAACACTCCAATTAAAGCGTCTAATTTCATTTATATTTATTTATCAGGTTTGACGGGACACAAATATATTTATCTTATATTTATCTTTATCGTGGTCGGTGTGAACGGGCCTTAAGACTAACATACTAACATCTAAAAGTGTTTGTGTGTGTTTTTCAGGTGTATTATGAGTGTTTGGGTCTGGGTGACCCTCTGCTGCTGAAGTCTGAGCGAGCGCAGCGGCTGTACTCTCACCTCCGCCATCCGGTGTGTGTGGAGCTGCTGACAGTGCTGTGGCTCCTGCCCTCCTTCCCGTTGGACCGACTTCTGCTGGCCACGTTTCTGACCGTGTATCTGATCCTGGCACACTCGCTGGACAAGCAGGACTGCGCTTACCTGCGGCACCAGCTGCGCAACAAACTGCAGCTCTTCTCCACACCACTAGAGGGCAGCGAGCAGACAAATGACAACAATAAACAGGAGTGAATGATGGGTTTATAGGAGTCAGTAATGCTTTTATGTCAGTACGTAAGTCATATGGTGCGTCTGCAATTGCATACTTCTCTACTATAGTAAGTGAAAAGCAATATCGCTGCATCCAAATTTGCATTCTATTCATCCTAAATAGTATTCGAAAATAGAATTAGTGTGTCCCAAATCATAGTATGTTGAAATGCATATTGAAAAGTTACCCGGATGCTCTACTATTTCTGGTAGATATTGGAAGTGCAGATCCATGCTAACGCTAACTGCTAATATTGCCGTTAATACATTAATTTGATACCGTTTATTCGATTAGAACTACAAATGTGGGTAAAAACTGTTAACAAACTACAAATATGGTGGACACACAAGCCCGAAGTCATACAGTGCGTCTGAAATCTCATACTTCTCTACTATAGTATGTGAAAAACA
>CAIGQV010000771.1:55804-71950 GCA_903798115.1 Danio jaintianensis | reverse complement strand
GCGTCTGAAATCTCATACTTCTCTACTATAGTATGTGAAAAACAATAATGCTGTGTCCAAATTTGCATATTACCTAAATAATATTCGAAAATAGAATTAGTGTTTCCCAAACCATAGTATGTGTAGTAAGTTTTCCAAAGCTACCCAGATGGTCTACTATTTCCGGTAGAAATTTTGAAGTGCAGATCTGTGCTAATGTATAATATTGCCCACGATGTATTGCGTGTTGGATGTTAATTCGATGTGTGTGTATAAATGTGTGTAAAAACTGTTATCAAGTCATACAGTGCATCTGAACTCTCATACTTCTCTACTATAGTATGCTAAATAGTATTCAAAACTAATTAGTGTGTCCCAAATCATTGTGTTAAAGTAAGTTTTCCAAAGTTACCCGGATGCTCTACTATTTGTGGTATCTACAAATGTGGGTAAAAACAAACTACAAACATGGCGGACACGCAGGACCGAAAGCCGTACGGTGCTTCCGAAATCTGATACTTCTCTAATATATTATGTAGAAATAAAAAAACATATGTATTGCGCAATATACACTATTATACTATGGGCTGTTGAATGCTGGATTCTAATTGGCTGATGTTTATGCTGAAGTTTAGCTATTGGTTAGAACAAGAAACGTTTTCATTTGTTGTGAATAATTTCACAAACACTTCTGACGTTAAAAAGTCTAAAGTCTAAAGTTGGAAAAAACATGACACTTTCTGTTATATTTTATTATGATAGTATGATAATATTTAGTTTTTATATGAGAAGAAATGTCATCAGTAGTTTACAGAATATATATATATATATATATATATATATATATATATATATATTTAATCAAATACAAAATATAAATCATAAATCCAGATTAACTGAAAAAATTCAGTGGTCACATAAATAATACTTAATTCATAATATGTTGTCATTTAATTTTTACCAGCTGTGTGTGTGTGTGTGTGTGTGTGTGTGTGTGTGTGTGTGTGTGTGTGTGTGTGTGTGTGTATATACTTGCTTCATGTATGTGTATACTGTATATCATCAAACCAGTGTGCAGCTATTATTATTATTATTATTATTATAGGCTGAAGATATGCATTGAAAATGACAGATTGGATGATTTTGCTTAAGCCTATCTATAATGCTTTTATTATTTAGTTTTGTCATTGTTTGGCATTGCAGAACTGATAAATCATCAGGTGATAAACGCTGCGTTACATTCAGACCTCCTGTGTTTTTCACAATTAAGTGTCATAACTACTGGACGTGCCTATGTGTGTGTGTTTTGTTTTATGAAAATATGCAATGCTTAAAGTGTGTTTACATAATGACATCAGAGTCATCTGGTACAGAATGTAGTTTTACATGGTCAGTATATCGTATTCTTATTAAAGTTTTATTGCTTATTAAGTTTATCTGAGTAAGTTTTAAAGGAAAAGTATTTCTACTTCAAAATTTCATGTCTTGCTGTTTCTTTTTTCATGAATTGTTTAATTTATAGACCATTTTGATTGATGTAAACAAAAACAATGGTCCCAACTTATTTCCTGTTTTACATTTTTAATTTCTATAGCTTCCCAGAATCCAAAAAGAGCCACATATTGATAAATAATGTTATGATAGCTGTTTTAACATTAAGTTATGATTGAATAGCCTCTTGTTACAGTTATGAAATAGTTTAATAACAAGCAGGAAATGTTCATGGGCCAATGACATCACCACATTGAAATGGTCTATAATGAAAATTAAAAAGGACATGGACATAAATGGACTGTTGTTAGAGCTGAAAACCTCAATTAAACTTAATTTTACAGCGTTTTGTGTAATGATGTTTATTTTTTAGAGCATCAACTCTGTCTAAGCCACCCGAATCAGAGCATCAGTGGTTAATAGAAAAAAAGATGCAACATGCATTGAATTTGGAATTAAATGTATTTTTCAGGAATGAGGTGCAGGTTCATTATTTTATTTTAGCTTAATTCCCTAAAAGTTTCTTTAAAGAAAAGTTTTTTTAAATGCTGAATTAAATGTTAAATGCTTGTCCTTAAAAAAAAAATGGGGAACCAAAAATAAAGATTATTTTATGGCATAACTATGAAAACACCTTTGGTTTTAAGTGTATATGGTTCAAATATGTGCATTAGAAGTTTAATTTTAAACATTTCAATTTTATGCATACACGAAAATATATTTTCAGATACCTTACATGTGCCTTTAAATAGCTTTCATAAATACCATACTGCATGCATTGTTGCTTTAAAAAAATTATAATAACTTGACATCACAGGACCATCTAAAGACCTAAAATAATAAAGTGTCTAAATAAAAATGTTAATAGCTACTATTTGTGTGATTATTGCTAGAAGGGATACAGCTGCGGCCAGAAGTTAACGATAATTATTTATATTATTTATTAAATTACCCATTAATTGTATTTTATTAACACCCAACCCTCACAGTAATGTAAAAACAGTCATTATACCGAGTATTATTCATATTATTTATTAAAATACCCATTAATTGTATTTTATTAAGTCTACCCCTACCCCAACCCTCACAGTAATTAGCCATACCGAGTATTTCTCATATTATTTATTAAAAGATCCATTTAATTGTATATTATTAACGTCTTCCCCTATACCCCAGCCCTAAACCCAACCATCACAGTAATGTAAAAATATTAATAATTCTTTTACTCTGTCACAAAAATTATTCTATATTGATGTGAGCTGTATCCCTTCTAGACTTTACCTTCGTATTCGTGACAAGAGTAATACATTTCTAATGGTCTTTATAGGAAAACAGTATAAAATGACAATTAGCAGGACATGTTTATGAACTTTTAGACATAAACTGGACATGTTTATGAACTTTTAGATGTGTTTGTGCTCTATAGGCTATTAGTGAGCTGTTGTCTAATAAGAGCTGACGTTAATGGCGTCTCTCCGTTACCGGTGTTCTCCGGTGTCCGGGATGAAGAGCAAACTAGTCTTAGTTAAACGTCTTTTCTCGGTCATTATACGGTGTGTGTGTGTGTGTGTGTGTGTGTGTGTGTGTGATTCTCCTGCTGGAGTTTAATGTAATTACGGGATTACTGTCCTCCTAAAGCCGCTAATATTTACTACACTGAGCTGCGATTGACGGGACTCAAATACAGTTCACCGAATCACGGAAATATGAATTAACGGGAGGTTTTTCCACTCGGTGAGTGTTAGAAATGAAGATTTTCGACTACTGAAGGGATTACCTGCACTTTCCGACGAGTCTTTATGGAGTTACACTATAATAGAAAGATAAACATCGAGCGAGAAGAAAAGAGGAAAACTTTATTCCGGCGACAATAATCACACAGAGGAAACAAGGTGGGTAAAAATAGTTAATTAAAACACTATATAATGACTAATGTCTTTTAAAAACACGTCGAAATAGTTTATACACTAAATTAGCTTTGAAAATCTACAGATTGATATCAAACAAATCGTTCCCACATGCTAAAAATAGGTTAGTAATTAGAAACATACTAACTAGTAAAGTGATTTGTGCTCTATATTTACATTTGTTAATGCTATATTACCCAGTGTACTGCTAAACTTCAATGAACTGAAGTAAACAGTGTAGTACTGTAGAAAACTACATTATTAGTTTATATTATATAGCCTACTACAGTTGTTGTGTTACCATAGTAGGTTAACTATAAAATACCACAACAGATTGATTCAAGTACTTGACTATAGTATGGTTCAAGAACACTGCATTGTTTACTATACATTAGTATTTTATTCATGTGGGTTTTTATGCAATAAATCAACATATGAATAGTTGGCAGTGTAATATAGTACTCCACCTAATTTAAAACTACAGTAACATTACATTTTTGCATGTATTATTAAATGAATGAAAATTAATTTGACATCACTTGACTATAGTAATCTGCAAAAAACAAAGCTCATTATTGAAGTACCTAATATATAAATGAAATCTTTAGGAAAACGAACGTGATTATACATCGATGTTATTATCCTGTTTTTATATTATTGTTAGATTTCTGTGACTTGCTATTTGTATGCATTGGTATCTTCATTTGTTTTTATATATTATTTATTTGTTAGTTTTTTTTATGCTTGTTAAAATTGATAAGCAAAGAATTTTAAAAAGAAAGAAAAATAACGTGATTGTGAAAATGATTACCAGTCACAGCATCTAAAATATAGACCTAATATCTTCAAAAAACCAAGAAATAATATTGGTTGCACTTTATTTTAAGGTGTGATAGTAACAGTGTAACTATTCATTTAACTAATGAGTAATATTAATTAATTAATTCATTACATGTAATATATAGTTATGGTTGAATGTGGGTTAGGTTTATGGTTATTAACATGTAATAACAATGCACAATTAACTGTAATTACTGTAGTTAAGTACATGGAACATATAACAAGCACGGCTTAAAATAAAGTGTTACCAAAATATTAAATGGTGATCAGTCTCAGACAAAAAATGAAAAAATAAGCTTATTTGACATGCATGCATATTCAATTAAATTGACTTGAAGTTTATGGTTAGTTACATGTAAATATGCATAATTCATAGTAATTACTATAATAAGTGCATGGAAAATATAACTACATCACTTTAAATGAAAGCGTTAGCAGTTCTTAGACATATCTTTTGATTTATTTATTTCAAACATAATAATGATACACTTAAAAACAATTATTCAAATGCAAATACATTTCATTAAAATAAACCAATATATCTGTGTAAACTCAATCTTTTCCGAATGTCATTGTAATGCAATAATGAAACCTTTCGTAAAGCTGCTTTGAACAATAATTATTGTGAAAAGCGCTATACAAATAAACGTGAATTGAATTTTAGTTTGAAATGGAGCGGGACGAAGCACAAGTTTAATTATCTTTAAAAGTATCAGTGTTTACTTTGGGTGACACGGTGGCTCAGTGGTTAGCACTGTCGCCTTACAGCAAGAAGGTCACTGGTTCGAGTCCCGGCTGGACCAGTTGGCGTTTCTGTGTGGAGTTTGCATGTTCTCCCCGTGTTGGCGTGGGTTTCCTCCGGGTGCTCCGGTTTCCCCCACAGTCTAAAGATATGCGGTATAAGGTGAATTGAATAACTAAATTGTCCGTAGTGTATGTGTGTGTGAATGAGTGTGTATGGATGTTTCCCAGTACTGGGTTGCAGCTGTAAGGGCATCCGCTGTGTAAAACATATGCTGGATAAGTTGGCGGTTCATTCCGCTGTGGTGACCCCTGATGAGTAAAGGGACTAAGCCGAAGGAAAATGAACAAATGAATGTTTACTTTGCAACTACTAGATTTGCACTGCTAATAGCATGTTTAACAATGAAAAAACACAACCGCCAATCTGCTAATCAATTTGTTTGTTTGTTTGAACAGGATTACTGGATGTCCCAGGAGAAAATATTGTTTCTGCAAAACTGATTTCTCCAGTCCTGCATGGTTATGTCTCTGTCGGCTCTACCAGAATGGAAGCAGATGCTGTTGGAGAGAAAAAGAAAAGAGGAGGAGCAGAAAGAAAGACGAGAGCGTGAGGAAGAAGAGAGGTTGGCCAGCATGCCGGCCTGGAAAAGAGAGATCATCCAGAGAAGAAAAGAAAAAGAGAGAGAGAGAGACATACAGCGCATTCCCGATGTGTTGGCCAGCACTGAGGACATCATTACAGAACATCTCCCGAAGGTTAAAAAACAGATATTCAAAGAAACCATCCAACAGAACCCATTTATCCGCTCTGAAAACAGCTTTAGGAGGGATAAAAGGGTGATTGGAGAGAATACATGTAAAAAGGCTGGTAATAAGTCCGGAAGGGATCATAATAAAGAAACAGAGGTCTGGAGAGGACGAGATAGAGAGAGTAAAAATGAAGGAAGAGAGCGAGAGAGAAGCTCTGGGAGAGAAAGCAAGGAGACAGGTCCATTCTCTCCGGTCGTGGGTCTGAGAACAATCCAGGCCAACAATATTATTATTATTGAGAAAGATAAAATCGGGAGGGAGAAGGTGGAGAAGGAGGTGGAGGAGGACGAGAAAAGGATGAGGATGGATTTGAGGGAGTTTCTGGCTGGAGGTGGGAGTGTGACGGAGATTAGAGCATCGGAAGTGCTGATCATCAAACCTCCTGTGACGGAGAGGAAAAGAGATGGAGAGAGTGGAAGAAAGATGGAGAGAGGGAGAGGGGAAGAAAGAGGGAGAAGTGAAGAGAAAGGGATAAGTGAAGAACTAAAGAGAGGTGAAGAAAATTTAGAGAAAGGGAGAGGTGAAAAGCGAGGGATAAGTGAAGAGGGATGGAGAGGTAAGGAAAGGGGAAGGGGGGAAGAGTGGATTGAGAGAGGGAGAGGTGAAGAGAGGATAGAGAGAGGGAGAGATGAAGAATGGATAGAGAGAAGGAGAGGTGAAGAAAGAGGGAGAAGTGAAGAAAGAAGGAGAGGTGAAGAAAGTTTAGAGAAAGGGAGAGGTGAAAAACGAGGGATAAGTGAAGAGAGATTGAAAGGTCGAGAAAGATGGAGAGGGGAAGAGCAAGGGATAAGTGAAGAGCGAAGAAGAGGTGAAGAGTGGATAGAGAAAGGGAGAGGTGAAGAAAAAGGGATAAGTGATGAGCGAAAGAGAGGTGCAGAACAAGGGATAAGTGAACAGCGAAGAAGTAAAGAGCGAGGGATAAGTGAAGAGCAAAGGAGAAGTGAAGAGCTAGGGATAAGTGAACAGCGAAGAAAAAGTAAAGAGCAAGGGATAGGTGAAGAGCAAAGGAGAAGTGAAGAGCAAAAAATAAGTGAAGAGCAACAGGGAGGTAAAGAGCGAGGGATAAGTGAAGAACGAGGGATAAGTAAAGAACCAGGGATAAGTGAAAAGCGAAGAATACATAATGAGCAAGGGATAAATGAAGAGCGAAGAAGAAGTAAAGAACGAGGGATAAGTGAAGCGCAAAGAAGAGATAAAGAGCGAGGGATAAGTGAAGAGCGAAGAAGACATAATGAGCGAGGGATAAGTAAAAAACAAGGTATAAGTGAGGAGCGTTCAGAGAAAGAGGGAATATGGAGCTCTATGCAGCGAGTGCTGGGCCACAGAGCTCAGGGCTGCAGTGGGCGGGTCAGTCAGCTGCTCAGTAAATTCGGGGAAAACCCCAAACCTCCACTGAGGTCCAAGAGCACAGAATCCCTCAACCAGCCGGACAAAACCAGGGCCCGATACAGCACAGGAGACCTCTCAGTGCAGGACGTCCCAAACCCGGAGGAGCCGGAAAACAGTCCAACACTCAGAGGAGTCCCGAAGAGATCCTTCAGCTTCTCAGACCGCGTGGTTCGACAACAGGAGAACCGAGATTTTAAGGCTGTGGAGAGAACATACTCTGACCGCAGAGTCAAAACTCAAGACCAATCAGAGAGACAATCAAAGAGATATAAAGATGATGAGGAAAAGAGGCAAACAGAAAATAGGGATGTTAGTGGAAAGACAGAAGATAAAGATAAAGGCTTTACTGTGGCCTCCATTATCAAAAATCAAGAGGAGGTCGCATTTGCAGAACGAATTCCTATCAAACATGAAGAGAGAGAGTGCGGAGAGAACAGAGAAGAAAATGTGATTAAAATAGATAAAGAGATAAACAATAAAAGGCAAGAGGAAATATGGAATCTCAAGGAATTCCAAAATGATTCTGAAAGAAGACGGAATCAGGAGGAAGCAACCATTCCAGATTCAAGACAATCCCACGGTATATACATCCCACCCTCAGATGACAGTACCACAGATTCCTCTGCAGACATTCAGTGCCAATGTGTCAACACTGCAATCACTAGTTCTCCATCTACAACCTATTCCGGACACAAACAAGTAGTCCTTACTAAGCACACAGAAGATTTGTTGTGCAAATTAGGCAAAATCCAATCAGACATCGAGTTTAAAAGTGCAACGCATGCATCTTCACACAGGGACTCAGAAATGATCTCTGATGAACTGAGTTTCCAAGAGCATCAAGAGTATGAAAACTTCCCAAAGCAAGAATCATGTTATTTCACACAACTCCCAACAACACTATCCCACAGCAAACTGTGCACGCAAGAAGGAATCGCCATCCCCAGAACAGTGTTTTATGGAGTCGATATATCAGCGAATATAAGAAGAGCAAGTCTGCCTGCTGAACAAGAGGGTGGACAAACGGAGAGAAGAGGAAGCTGGAAAACAGGCCGACCTTTGACCCGAGTGGAGTCTCTGAAAGAGAAAATTCGCCAGCAGGAAAAGGAAACACAGAGAAGTAGACATGATGAAGCAGAAGCAACTACAAGCGAGCAGGAAGAAACCACAGTGCAGACTCTCAGACCGTTTGACGTCACACAGGAAGTTAGCATGGCAAAGTCAAGCCCTCAACTTCCTGTTCCTGATTCTCTGTTGCTCTTGCACTCAGTAGAAAGAGAAGTAGTGGAGATCACATCCAAAAGTGATATCTGCGGAACTAAGAAAGGAGCCTGCAATGCTCCCAAAACACAGGACTTTGACGGAGAAGACGATAAAAGTGAAAGAGAGGAAGAGTTGTTAGAGGAAGAGTATTTTCCTCCTTCTCTTTCTCCTTCTCCAACTCTTTCAGACTCTTTGGACGCCATGAGTCGGATTTATAACCTTAAGACGGTGGGGTCTAGAACTACAGTGTGTATCGGCGAAAGAACAGCTGATGTGCCCCCACATAGTGGACTTCAAGGTAAATATAACCCTATAAGACAAGCACCCTCGCCGGATGTCCTACCAGAAAAGGCCAAAGTGTGGAATCATGGGAAATCTGAGACCGTGGAGTCGACAGGTGTTCAGATGGTTCAGCGTCAGTTGGAGCGACTACAGCTACAGAGAGAACCGGAAGAAGGATGTGGTTTCCCCAAAGACAGAAAATCAAGTCGCACCACAGTCGAACCGGAGGTGAGAATCGCCGAGGGTCAGAAGAGGCCTGACATCTTAAGAGAGACACAGATTTCCACTTCCAGATTTCAACCCCAACAAAAAGTCAGATCATTCACAATCAATGCCCAAAACTCTGCGAAACCTCCAGAGCAAATCTCTCCATCATCATCAGCGGGATCGCCCTCCTCGTTAACTCCGTCTCCTCCTCTGTTCTCCATTAGGAGCGCTTCAGGTAGGGCTGTGTAATTAATCTAAATTCAATTTCCATTTCCATTTTCCATGAAAAAACATTAATTGAGATTATTGTAAAATCATGTAACGAGACCTAACGTGCAACAAGAGACGTGCTTTGTTCGTCCAGTCCATCTGGAATGACATGAAGAAACAGAACAAACTGAGACAAACTACATCTCTAAGATGCTTCAAAAAACTGACCTGCAAAGCTACCTGAAAAATTATGGGCAAGTGTACTAAGTGTTTTAAATGCAAAGTGTGGTCATACCAAATGTGGATTTGATTTAACTAATATAAGTTAATTGATAAATAAAATGTATTTATGCATTATTTTTGAAAGCATCCTCATTTTACAGCATATTTACACAAGTTCCTAAAGCTTTGAACAGTACTGTAGCTCGCAAATGGGTTTTTTGAAGCATCTTAGAAATGTTGCCGGCTGTTCTTCTGGATTGAGTTTCAGGTCTCAGTTTGTTCTGTTTGCTTATGTCATTCCAGATAGACAGACAGACAGACTGGATGTGTGGACTGTTGTCAGACTCCTTGTGCAGACAATAATCTCACTGTATAATTACAATTCATGACAATAATAATGTTTGGAAATGTAAATTGATATTTCAAACTGACAGAACAATATAGAAATAACCAATTTTAAACCTTATTTTTTGGTGAATACAATACTTGTGGCCTAAGACTTTTGCACAGTACTATATATATATATATATATATATATATATATTTAGATAACATATATTTGTTTTGGTTATATGGCCAACTAATATTATGGTCATAAAATAATATAAATAATTGTGATTACAATTTTGACCATAATAATCCTGATTCTAATTTTCCCCATGACCAATCAGGTGGGCAGAGTAAGAGAGGAACGACCATCACTATAACCCCTCGGAGACCTGCTGGGTCATCCTCGCCTGGGAGTGCACCGACAGTGACCTCCCCCACAGCACCCAAAACAGCCCCCCTGACCCAAACACCCACGCCTGCCCCCATCAGCACCCGGGAGACGGGGAAAAAGAGGTATCCCACCGCAGAGGAGATCCAGGTGATAGGAGGATATCAGAATCTGGAGCGCTCCTGCTTGGTGAAGAGTAGAGGGACACCCAAATTGGTGAGTGGGTTTTGGTTTTGCCTGACTTTTTAATGGAGATGCAAAAATTAGACTTTGAATATGCATGCTTCTGTTGCCTAGCAACTTCCTGCTAACATAAACATAACGTTCTGATAGCAAAAACGTAACTTTACTTCAGATATGTCTTTCAAAACAACATTTTCAGTCTAGTAATATGTACACATTTATATAGCTGTATTACCAAAAAGATTGCATTATTATGGTAATGACTTCATAAAATATGACAATAGACATTCAAAGCTTAATTCTAATGTCTTAGTAGAAGCTTTGTGTCTTAATATGACATCACAATATGACGTCTTATATGAGAGCGGTCGGAATATGTAAATATGCTATGTTAATTCTATTGGTTATAGGATTCTGGTAGTTCCAGTGTTAAAATAAGACTCTAAATTAGGACATAGGCTGTGACAATAAAGCATTAAATGGATGAAAATTAATATATAATTAATATGATAATTTACTCCCCACTTCATTTCATGATCATTTAATTCTTTCTTGAATTTGTTGTAAAGAAATTAAGGTTTTTAAAGGATAACGTACAGGATTTTTCTCAATATAGTGGACTTTTATGGTGTTTTGATCTTTCAAAATGCTGTTTAAGAGCAGCTGCAAAGACTCTAAATGATCCCAGAAGAGAAATAATAGTCTTATCTGTCATTTACTTAAAAATATATAAAAAAACTATGTGCTTTTTACTACATCTGGCACGAAATCTGGGATGCAAGCTTTTGTGGTTGAAAATGACATTCATCATTTATATATTATATAAACTTCCTGCATGTTTTCCTTAAAAAACTGAATTTCTTTTTGACTTTTTTGATTACAAGGGTGTAAATTATCAAATTTCTTTCATTTGAAACTAATTATTTAATATGGAAGCAGCATAATGCAATGCTTTAGACAGTGTGGTTATGATTTAATGTGATTTTTAATTTCAGAGCACAAACTAAGGCACTAGCTTTACCTTTTTATTTTTTTTCTAAGTGAAAAATTATATGCATCATCATTTTTTATACCATGACGCACTGAAAATGCCCACTAAATGCGCCATTGAGTGTAACAACAAGTACAAGAATCGTTTGACATATTAAAATCATTGAAGGCTCACAATTTAGCCCCAAAATACTCATTTATTGTGATCTGAAATTTCTGGATCTTTTTCCACTACACACAAAAAAGCTTTCCATCATTTCAAATAAAATCAAATGTACTATGACCACTTATTCTCCTATATATTTTAATAACTACCCAATAACCATGCTTCATTTTTACATAAATGCGTTAAATATACATATATAAATGTTACGCTGAATGATGAACATTATTTTGACATTTTCACACAATTATTTATGTTATCAGAAACATTAGACACTTTACCTGCATTTAATACACTTATAAAATGACTTTTGTACATTTAATTTGATTGTAATTAAATGACTTATAAAGAGTGAAGACAAATAAGATTCCCAAGAGCAAATCAAAGTGTGATCTCTCAATAGGCAGGCCAGGATATCTCTGTCGTCTTTGATTGTGGCTCAGTGTTAATCCTGGATTAGGATTATCCCTCACGCCATCACAGTGCACAGGTGAAGGTGTGTGAAACAAACACACTTAAACGCTGCATAACCAAGAATAAACAAGAACATAACTTAATGTGCATAAGCAGCAATGAACTAATGATTACCTACATCTTTAAAATAATCATCTTTCTTCTTAGTTTGAGCATAAAAAGACTTGAATCTGAAGTGGAGCGAGCGTCTATGAATAGAGGAGGTTAATCTAGTGCACTGACTCTGTCATGTCTGATCTAGTTGTTTGTTCATCTATAATGGCCCAGAGAAGCTCACATTTAGTGTTCAGGGGAGCAATTTGACAGAATTTACTAATAATTTTATTTGTAGCATGAAGTGCTGCATATACGTGCTCACAAAATAAAGCATCAAATTATGAATACATGTAGTATATGTAACTCCTTACTTCGATTCCTTCGGCTTAGTCCCTTATTTATCAGGGGGTCGCCACAGCAGAATGAACCACCAATATTCCAGCATATGTTTTACACAGCAGATGCACTTCCAGCTGCAACCCATTACTGGGAAACACCCATACACACTCATTCTCTCACACACACACACACACACACACACACACACACACACACACACACACACACACACACACACACACACACACACTCTCATACACTACGGCCAATTTAGTTCATCAGTTCCCCTATAGTGCATGTGTTTGGACTGTGGGGGAAACCGGAGCACCCGGAGGAAACCCACGCCAACACGGGGAGAACATGGAAACTCCACACAGAAACGCCAACTGGCCCAGCCGGGACTCGAACCAGCGACCTTCTTGCTGTGAGGCCACAGTGCTCATTAAAACATAAAAATTTCAGATGACAAATAATGAGTATTTTTGAGTCGAAATTCTGATTCTTACATTATTAGAGTCTTTTAATATGTCATCAAATGATTATTGTCCTAAATATATCTGATTTTTGAACGTAGAGACAAATGTTACACTCAATGACATTTTAGTCAGCATTTTCATAATCATTTATGTTTAGAAAAGGACAAAATAAAATAGTCTGAATCACGAATGAACGAATCTTATTAGCAATTCTTTTACTGAATCACTTACAAGCCTAAAAGACAAACTCAGGAATTGACTAGGACTGAATGCGCATTATAATTTCTGCATTAATAAATGATACGCGATTATCAGAGAAGTTTGCTGTATTTGCAGCGATGTGGAGTTTAATGGCCGTGTCTGTTCTCATCAAACAAAGCTTTCTGGAGTAAATGGGACACAGCAAACACAAAAGAGGCTTAACGGAGCAGAAAGAGGGGGAACCAGAGAATTTGGCAAGACAAGAAGGAGCTTTTCATTTAGTCAGGGTTTCATAGGGAGTTAATAGAGCAGTATGTTTGCATTGTAAACGCATAGAGTATAACTTCTGGCAGGGACTGGAGTCAACTGTACATGAAGAGTGAAATCTGACCTTCCAGATCACATCTATGATGATAATAATAATAACGGAGAAAGTGTTTGGTGATCTGAAATAAATAGTTGTGTATTTTTGGCTCCTGAAATGTCGCTCATACTTTTTGAACATGGACATGAAAATGACGTGTTCAACTTAAATTAATGCCAATCTTTAATTCTTTGGTGCATAGATTTAAGCTTGGTATAATTTTAAAGAAGACAGATGTCAGATTGTATGTTGTTATAAAAAAATAAAATAAATAAATAATAAAAATCGTGTTGCTAATTAGAAAAAAAATAAAAGTGTATTAAAATAAGTACAAAACATTATGTTGTTAATTAGAAATAAATTATTTTAAAAAATGTAATAAATAAAAATCATGTTGCTAATTAGAAAAATATATATATTAAAATAAAAGTGTATTAAAATTAATACAAAACATTATGTTGTTAATTAGAAAAAACAGTAAAATAAAATGTGTTAAAATGAATACTGAAAGTTGTTGTTAATTAGAAATAAAGTATTAAAATAAAAAATATATTTCAATGAATTATAACAATTATGTTGTTAATTATTTTTTTAAACATATTTAAATAAATAATAATTATGCTGTTAATTAGAAAAAATTATTAAAATAAAAATGTATTAAAATAAATACAAAAAATTATGTTGTTAATTAGAAAAAAGTATTAAAATATAAAATATTTAAAATAAATTCTAAAAATATGTTGTTAATTAAAATAAAAAATCATTTAAATAAAATGAAAATATATAAAAATCATGTTGTTAATCAGAAAAGATATTTAAAAAAATATTTAAATAAATAATACAAATTATGTTGCTAATTAGAAAAAAAGAAATAGAATAAAAAAGTGACATGAAAAAAGTTCAAAAAGTTAAATAATATATTTAAATATATATATATTTATATACGACGAAACTAAATACCACTGAAAGCTAATTTTTTGAGATATCAACTTTAAATTTGGAATATAATTAGTTTAAAACAGGTTTTGTAAAATACGTATTTTATGTAATATATTACAATATTATATTTATATTTATATATATATATATATTTTATATATATATTAAATATGTATTTTACAAAACCTGTTTTAGCCTACAATTACAGAAAATCAAATAAAATATCTGAACTAATTATATTCCAAATTTAAAGTTGATATCTCAAAAAATTTGCTTTCAGTGGTATTTAGTTTCGTCGCAGTACCAAACATGACCACCAGATGACATTCAGTTTACATTGGTTACCACACAAGAGCGCCCCCTATATTTTAAGGAATATGGATCATACTTTTTTTTTATAGTTTTGACAGTATTTATAGAGTAGACATACAATTCTGAAGTAGTATGGGAGGTTTGGTGGTATTTGATTTTAATGTAGCCTCTAAAATCAGCTAAAACATTTTTACATGTGGATTGCTATAGCATAGTAATGACCCTGATGAGTATCCTTGTTGCATATTAATAAGAAATTTTAAGCTTGATCAAATGCAGTTGCCGTGAGCAGAATAGACTTCTTTCAAAAACGTAAAAAAAATACTAATTATTGGCAAATTTTGACCGTTAGTGTAAATATATTGATTTATTTTACTTTATTTTAAATTAAGGTGACATTAAAATCAGAGCATGGCATAAAACGGGACATGCTGTGTGTATAAACCCTGTATATAATATATAATTGTGTGTTTTTTTGTTGCTGCAACATTCAGGGTTTTTTTAAGGCAGTCTTGTGACAGCTCGTTGGCTACTTCCTCCTCTGAACCGTGTCACTTCCTGTAGCTCAGACAGACTGCTTATCAGTTTCTGAACGTTTCAGTTTTATGAACATTTTGATACCACATGCTGATCAGCTGTGTGTGTTTGTGTGTGTGCGTGTGAGTGTGTGTGTGCGCGAGTGTGTGCGTGTGTCATTAGCCTGCTTTACACTCTGACCACAGCTAACCTTCAGCCTCTGTTCACACATGCTGATTCTCTGACTCTACAGTATGATCAGAGGATCAGTTTTACACATGCTAATCTCACTCAATCTACTCTGTTTTGTGGTATTTGCATTTAGACTTGTGCATTTTGGCCCTTTCCCATTGAATCAGATGGGAATCAACACCAATAAATAATGCATGCAATGCTTAACCCTTGTGTACTGTTCAGATTGACTCCCCTTTGGTTATGTTGGGGGCTGTTTTTGCCCCATTGACTTCCATTATAAGGACATTTTTTGATTGCAAAGCCATGACACCATATAATCATGTATTCTTGATTGTTGCTGGTTTTCCCTGTTGGGAAGAGGGACAATGTGTCATTTTTACGGTTGATCATCAGTTGTCAGCATTAACCCTTTAGATAGACCTGTGCTAATGAGTTTCTGGCTTTTATATGGAGTTCTATGGAGCATAACACAAATTATAGTGCAGAAATACACTTCTTATGACTTTTATTGTATTATATTGTGTGCATTGTGTTCAGTGCTTTGACAAGCTGCTTTTAAAGGTGTTTTTTTTTTATTATTAGTTAATAATTAAAATAAAAAAGTAGTTAATCAAATAAAAACGTTAATTATTATTGTGCATTGTTTTCCAAAAGCTTCAATATCTGCATGAATAAGCACATGTGTCTGTGCATGGATGAAATGTGGTGTTATTCTGACAGCGTGTTTTACAGAGAAATGTGTGTCGTATAAAGAAAAGTGTGTGTCGTACAGTGAAAAGTGTGTCGTAGAGTAAAAAGTGTGTGTTGCACAGTGAAATAGTGTGTCGTACAATAAGTGTGTCGAACGATAATAAGTGTCATACAATGAAAAGTGTGTCGTACAGTGAAAAGTGTGT
>CAIGQV010000771.1:36560-46640 GCA_903798115.1 Danio jaintianensis | reverse complement strand
TCTATCTATCTATCTATCTATCTATCTATCTATCTATCTATCTATCTATCTATCTATCTATCTATCTATCTATCTATCTGTTGTTCCTACCTGCACCGTGTTTCTTCCATCATTTTCCCTTTGAATCCAAAATCGTCGCTATTAAAAGCCGAGTTAATGAGCTCCTGTAGCGACATCAGAAATTAGTACATTTGAGATGCCAAAACACGGCGGATTGAGCGAGGCGTGATCACGTGAGGACATCTACATTTTGCTTCGGAATTTACTCAGGAGTGTCTATTAGCAGATGCTTTTTAACAAACCTCGTTTTAAAGGTTATTAACGCGGTTAACAGTCTACCTGCAGCCTTCACTTCAGTTTCCCTCACAAATCATTTCAAATTCTGGACGAGCGGGAAAATCCCAACGGCTCTGCTAGCGCTGCGTGAGATGTGCGGCTGTGAAAACTCGCTTTTTATTAGTTTATTTTTAATTATTTAATATTTTGAAGAACTTAAACATCATGAATTTTAAGAGTATGAAGCGGAGCCTGCTCCACATGTCTCGTGTAAGTATGTTTTACAGCATTTACAGCAAGTAGCTACCATATGATGTTCTAACATTAAGTGATACGTGGCCTATTAGCATGGTAGTTAGGCTCAGTACAGTTAAAATACCTAGATTGTATATCATTACATTTACACTACCAGTTACAAGTTACTCTTATAATTAACACATTTTATTGTCACATTATTAATACCATGGTGTTGCAAAAGTTTGTTTAATTTGTCGTGACCATGTTTTAACAACAGAAACCATGTTTGGTTTTATTTGTAAGAAAAGCCATGGTCAATTTTACAGGTAAATTTACTTTAGTTTACTTTGTTTCATGTGGGTTTTAAGGCAGTAGGCCTTAAGTACATTGTAGATGAATATTGTAAATAAAAAATAGTAATAGTCATAATCACCATAGTTTCCCAGCTGATTGATTACATTAAGAATTGAAAAAAATATATATTTCTACTACAAGTTTTCTGAAAGATTATATGTACATATGCAGATTATGTATTATTTAATTTGATATGTAGTACTTTGCACAAGAAATCAATATAAACAGGATGAAGTCATGTTCAAAATGATTCTTTTCTTTATTTTTTTGTCTTTAATATTAGAATCAAAGGTTTCTGCAGATTAAAATGATTGTTTTTTTATTTGTGGGTTATATATATATATATATATACAGCTGCACGGTGGCACAGTGGGTAGCACGTTCGCCTCACAGCAAGAAGGTCGCTGGTTTGAGCCTCGGCTGGGTCAGTTGGCGTTTCTGTGTGGAGTTTGCATGTTCTCCCCGTGTTGGCGTGGGTTTACTCCGAGTGCTCCGGTTTCCCCCACAAATCCAAAGACATGTGGTATAGGGGAATTGGGTAAGCTAAATTGTCCGTAGTGTATGTGTGTGAATGAGTGTGTATGGATGTTTCCCAGTGATGGGTTGCAGCTGGAAGGGCATCCGCTGTGTAAAACATGTGCTGGATAAGTTGGCGGTTCATTCCGCTGTGGCGACTAAGCCGAAAAGAAAATGAATGAATATATATATACATATAATTTATGAGACACTTGATATCGTATATAAACCAGGCAGTGAAGATCATTTGTTAAAGAAATATTTTGTAAAGGAATGGCAGCACTTGAGCTGGTTTACTGACTTTGACTTTCTTTATTATCCACGAGTGGAAATTTATATTTGGCTTCATCACATAATTACATCAACATTCACATCAAATATATCACAAAAACCAACACAAATACCAACACAATAACACAAATACATTCAATATCATCACATAAACCACAATAAAAATGCAATTAACCCTATTCATACTCATTATTATTATTATATTCATGCAACAAACACAATATTTCAAAATATAAATGTCATTTGATACACATTTTTTTGTAAAAAGACTTTTATTTTTAATTTTACTGCAAATTAAAAGTCCCCGTGCATATACCCCACTACAAATAAAGACCACTAGAGAGCACCAGAAGACTGAATAATGTTTAAAACTTTACTGACAGCCCATAAAGAGTAAAGATTAGACGTCTTCCATTTTTTGGGCCCCAGTCGAGCCTGGTCTTCAAGTCTGTCACATAATCTCGGCAGTGCATCCATCAAAGCCTACAGTTGTCGATCAGCCGCTGTTTTTAGCGTGAGTGTTAAGACACCTGCTTTTGATGGACCTGCTCCGGGACTCATCAGATCTGTTCCTGCGCTATAAATACTCTCTGCTCGTTAGGAACTCTTGTGTAGTGATTAAAAAGGGTGTAAATATATGCTCTGACAATGATTCAATTATGACTCTCCACTAACTGTGCATCATCAATCCAGGACTGCAATGGATTTGGGTGAAATGACACTATTACTGTTACTAATAATATAATAATAATAATTATTATTATTATCATTATTATGCGCTTCAAGCTGCAACCCAGTACTGGGAAACAACCATACACACTCATTCACACACACACTCATACACTACAGCAAATTTAGTTTATCCAATTCCCCTATAGCGCATGTGTTTGGACTGTGGGGGAAACTGGAGCACCCGGAGGAAACCCGGGGAGAACATGCAAACTCCACACAGAAACGCCAACTGACCCAGCCGGGATTTGAACCAGCAACCTTTTTGCTGTGAGGTGACAGTGCTAACCACTGAGCCAACGTGTCACCCCATATATAATGGTACAAATAGTAAATATAATATAAATAGCAATAATAATACTGTATATTGTTTGCAAATATCGTTATTTGCAGTGTTTTTTGGGGGTTTTCTCTTGTCGTTCTGAGCATATGTTGTGTTTTCTGTGATGATAATTTCCACTTCAGTGTGATTTGTGATTTTTTTTTATATGTCAATTTGCTATGAAACATCTGCTGAGAGCGTAAATAAATAATTTGAAGGCTTCTGGAATCATCCATTAACAGATTGCTGTTCATCTCTGTGCCCTCGTGAATGTTCTGAAGGATGTTTCTCGTGTCTTTTAAAGACTCTTGCGATATTTCTGTGTTGGTTTAAATATGTTTTCTCCATCAGTCTGTGTTGAACAGCTGTAGCCAGAAACTTTCATTAGCCTGTGCGATATATGACAAAAATACGAGTATTCAGCTTAAAGTACACTGTAAAAAATATCCATAAATTAGCGGATTTCTTCCAACAACTTTTATCCTTGAAAAGTTTTTAACATTTTTAACAGTGCTATATTGTTTGAGTTGGTGTTGTATATTACACAACAAAAACCTTGTACCAGTATTTTCTCTTATTTTACAGACTTCATTCATTCATTTTCCTTCAGCTTAGTCCCTTTATTCATCAGGGGTCGCCACAGCGGAATGAATCGCCAACTTATCCAGCATATGTTTTACACAGCGGATGCCCTTCCAGCTGCAACCCAGTACTGGGAAACACCCATACACACTCACTCACTCACTCACTCACTCACACACACACACACACACACTCATACACTACGGCCAATTTAGTTCATCAGTTCCCTTATAGCACATATGTTTGGACTGTGGGGGAAACCGGAGAACCCGGAGAAAACTCCACACAGAAACACCAACTGACCCAGCCGAGGCTCGAACCAGCAACCTTCTTGCTGTGAGGCGACAGTGCTAACCACTGAGCCACTGTGCCGCCTTTTACAGACTTATTTCTCTATATTCATTCATTCATTCATTTTCTTTTCGGCTTAGTCCCTTTATTAATGAGGGGTCGCCACAGTGGAATGAACCGCCAACTTATTCAGCATATGTTTTACGCAGCGGATGCCCTTCCAGTTCTTTATATATAATTTCTCATACGTTATACTATGTCAAACCACTAAAATGTCAGTAAAAGTCACTTTGTTAAACTGCAGAGTTGAATTTTCACCATCAGAAGTGGACAGAGCAGAGATCAACATCCCATAATGCAATTCACAACCGCAAATAAACACAAAACACACAAAATATGGAAACTTTTCATTAACAAGTCAGTTTTTAACAGTGGTTTATTCTGTAGCCAATAAAAAAAACATATCTTAAGGGGGCTCATAATATTGACCTTAAATTGTTTTAACAGTATTTCTATAATATTTCTTCTGGAGAAAGTCTTATTTGTTTTATTTCGGCTAGAATAAAAGCAGTTCTTAATTGTTTTAAAGCCATTTTAAGGTCAATATTATTATCCCCCTTCAGCAATATTAGTTTTGGATTGTCTCCAGAACAAACCACTGTTATACAATGACTTGCCTAATTACCCTAACTTTACCCTAATTAACCTAGTTAAGCCTTTAAATGTCGCTTTAAGCTGAATACTAGTGTCTTGAAGAATATCTAGTCTAATATTATGTGCTGTCATCATGGCAAAGAGAAAAGAAATCAGTTATTAGAAATGAGTTATTAAAACTATTATGATTAGAAATGTGTTGAACAGAAATATAATATAAATTCATATAATGAATTCTAATTGAACAGGAGGGCTAATAATTCTGACTTCAGCTGTATATATTGTCATATTGCAGTAGGAGATATATCCGAAAGAGCAGCGGATCTGTGCGTTCTGTAGATGTCAGATGTGGATTTCTCACTGTGCAGGGGGTTCGGTCTGGAAATAGTTCTGTTCCCAAAAGGCAAGTCACACCACTGAACACGGATCGCACAGACTCTCTCACCAGTTAATTACACCTCCATTGTAGTTCTGTTCAGATGCTTTCACACACACATTGAGTACCGGAGGTGTGTGTTCAGGGTCTGTCAGATCTGCATTGCTTTACCTGAGCGCACCTTCTCACCATGATGCACGCATATCAAGATTTTACTGGAGCAGAAAAACTTACTTGAAAGCTTTAACTTTTCAGATTTGCTTATTTAATTTTATTATTTTTTTAATTTACACTGTAAAAATAGGTGGCATGGTGGCTCAGTGGTTAGCACTGTGTCCTCACAGCAAGAAGGTCGCTGGTTCGAGTCCCGGCTGGGTCAGTTGGCGTTTCTGTGTGTAGTTTGCATGTTCTCCCCGTGTTGGCGTGGGTTTCCTCCGGGTGCATGAATGAGTAATGGTAGAAATAGTAAATATGTATAGTAAAATAAATAGAAATAGTATTTAATCAAATATATAGTATAATGAAGTCACCACAGGTCAAGGAGTACATGCGTGTATTAGTTTACATTTACATATACTTGCATGTAATACACTCTGTAATAATTCGATGCAGACGTCTCATCTTTGACCCATGAATAAATTATACATCAAGGTCATGGGTTTGTGAATGCTAGAAAAATGCACAGCTTGAATGCACAACAGGTCACTTTTCATACGCATAAATTTGTTTCAGTGCAGTGCTTATAGAATAACACATTTTATGGTCAACAAGCACTGCTATTGTTGTGTTGCACTTTCTGAAATATACTTCTTGGCCATTAGTTATGTGTTTTACAGAGCTGCTGTCAGAAATGTGTCTGGATTCGAGTTGCTGCACAGTGATGCAATGAAAAGAGGCTATTGGAAATACCTGCTTTAGCCTACATTTTTGTTAAAAATGTAATTCTATATACGTTTGACTGCAGTTTCAATGTAAAATTAACACTAGGGGGCAGTATGACATCAACAAATTTGGTTACTTTTCACACTAATGATATTTAAAGGGACATATAATTGATGAATAAAGGATTTTTTGTGCAGGTCTTTGCACAATACTAAATAAATACCAAAAAACAACTTAACGATGTCTATGATTAGTACTGGAATACGTTTGCGTCACCTATCTATCTCCATATGGACAACTTTTTATGCCAACTTTGGATTTTATGGACTTTGTATGGTGTTGTACTTGTGCTGCAGAGCTGCAAAGAGATGTAAAGCAATGTAAAATCAAGGTAAAAGTATGTGGTTGTAGTTACGTTTGCGTGTAAAAATACTATTGGTTGTGTTTAGGGAAGGGTTTAGATTTTCTAGCTGATCTGTATGACAAGTAGATTTGTCATCTGAAATACAATAAAATGTACCCTAAATAACGTATTTTAGATCTGCAAAAATTTAGACAGCACCCTCTAGTGGATTTGTCATCTGAAATGTACAACAAAACATACCCTAAGTAATGTATTTTACATTCGCAAAAAAAAATGTAGACAGTACCATCTAGTGAATTTTTTTCTGAAAGGTTAAACAAAATGTAACATATTTCAAAATTTGTAAAAATGCAGACAGCACCCTCTAGTGGATTTGTCATTTGAAATGTAACAAAACATACCCTAAAGAATGTATTTTAGTTTTCCAAAAATGTAGACAGCGCCTTTTAGTAGATTTGTCATTTAAAACGTACAACAAAATGTACCCCAATCAACGTATTTTAGATTCTCAAAAATGTAGACTGCGCCCTCTAATGGTTTTGTCATATGAAACGCACAACATAATGTACCCTAAGTAACGTATTTCACATTCAGAAAAAAAGTAGACAGCACCATCTAGTGGATTTATTTCTGAAACATACAACAAAACGTACCCTAAGTGACATATTTTAGATTCACAAAATGTAGACAGCGCCCTCTAGTGGATTTTGTCACCTGAAATGTAACAAAGCACCCTATATAACGTATTTTAGATTGGCAAAAACGAAGACACCGCCCTCTAGTGGATTTGTTTCTGAAACGTACACCAAAATGCACCCTAAATAATCTATCTCAGATTCACAAAAATGTAGACATTGCCCTCTAGTGGATTTGTCATCTGAAACGTACAACAAAACACACCCTAAGTAACATTTTAGATTCCCAACATTTTACTTACAAAAAAATGTACCCTAAGTAAGTATTTCAGATAAAAAAAAAATGTAGACAGTGCCCTCTAGTGGATTTGGAGTTTTACGTTTGGTTTAATTGCTTTATGCTTTGGGTTGGAGTAAAGATCAGCTGTTTTGAGCTGTTTTCTTCAATCTGAAGTGTTTGTGGTTTGCTGTTGTGGTCAGAGCTCAGAGCCGGTATCTGAAAGGTTGTTGGTTCAATTCCCTGAAGAACTGACCTATGAATTATCACCATTGTGTCTGTTATCAAGACACTTAACCTCAGGTTCATCCATCGAGACTGAGCCCATAATAAATTCATGGAGCTGCTGTGAAGCAAACAGTGATTTGTCTGCTGTAGAAATAAGATTTATATTCTACTTTATTCTACACATGTTGCTGGTGATGAATATGCATCCAGTTCAAAAGTTTTTGATAATAAGGGAACTCTCATGTTCACTGAAGTTGCATTTAATTGAAATACTGTACATTTGTGAAATGTTATCACAATTCAGATTAACTGTTTTGTATGCGAATATATAGTAAACTAATATATTTCTGTGAATTTTCAGCATCATTACTCCAGGCTTCAGTGATCATGATCCTTCAGAAATCAGTATAATATAAGGATGTGATGATGAAGAAATATTTCTGATTATTATTGATGTTGAAAACACTTGTTTTATATATATATTTAGGATTTTGTGATGAATAAAAAGTAAATTTTCATTTATTTGAAATAAAATATCCTGTAACTGGGCTGCACGGTGGCGCAGTGGGTAGCACGTTCGCCTCACAGCAAGATGGTCACTGGTTCGAGCCTCAGCTGGGTCAGTTGGAGTTTCTGTGTGGAGTTTGCATGTTCTCCCCGTGTTGGTGTGGGTTTCCTCCGGGTGCTCCGGTTTCCCCCACAAGTCCAAACACATGCGGTATAGGTGAATTGG
This sequence comes from Danio jaintianensis, assembly GCA_903798115.1. NCBI lineage: Eukaryota > Metazoa > Chordata > Actinopteri > Cypriniformes > Danionidae > Danio > Danio jaintianensis. The sequence continues at coordinate 38,893 of CAIGQV010000771.1, read as the reverse complement.
GTAAGCTAAATTGTCCATAGTGTATGTGTGTGAATGAGTGTGTATGGATGTTTCCCAGTGATGGGTTGCAGCTGGAAGTGTAGCTGTGTAAAACATATGCTGGATAAGTTGGCGGTTCATTCCGCTGTGGCGACCCCAGATTAATAAAGGGACTAAGCTGAAAAGAAAATGAATGAATGAATGAAAATATCCTGTAACTTAAAAAAATGTCTTTACTTTCACTTTTGATCAATATAAAGCATCATCACTGAATAAATATTCCAATATATTTCTAAACTTAAATAAATAAATGTAAATAAAATACAAATAAATCTAATTATTAATAATAATATTTTTAATAATATTAATAATAATAGTAATTACAATAAATGAAATAATAACTTAATAATAATAATAGTAATAAAATAATATATTTAAAAAAATTAAATACAGTTTAAATGAAATTAAACTAAAAAAAATCATAACAAAAATTATATTTTAATAGTAAATGAATAATAATAAATTAAATAAAAAATGTAAATAATAAAATTAATTAAATAAAACTAAAATTGAAATGAAATGAAATAATAAGAAAATAATAATAACTTATATTTAATATTAATAATAATAAAAAACTAAATTAAATAATAAATAAATAATAATTAATCAAATAACATGTTTTAATAAAACTAATATAAACTTTTGAACAGTCATCTACTTTACAACCAAAAATTCAGAAAGACATAAATAAATAAAGTCGAAAACATATATTTTTTATAATTATTCTGACACAAAACCAAATGATCTTATAGTAGATTTACAGTTTCATTCCCTCTGGAGGAAATCCTGAGGTTAAGTGCCCTACACAAACACACAGTAGTGCTGGTCTCAGGTCAGTTCTTGTGGGAACTAAACCAGCAACGTTCTGATTACCTGCTGGACACCACACACACACACACACACACGTACACACACACACACACACACACACACACACACACACACACACACACACTCATGCATTTATTTTAAATCAACACTGATAAATCCAAAAATCTCTGGTACTCTAGGATCCTTTAGGTCTGTCCTAACTGAGGCTAAAGGGGTCAATAGTTCAGCTCTGGAGGGGCCGCCATCTGCTCCAGGACACATTTGACCCCACAATTGGCATCAAGCTCAGGTTCAGGTTCACTTTATTTGTACCCAAAGGTAAGCTATAGTTTTGCAGTGTTACAGTAATGTTGGTTCACAGATTCTACATTAACTCACAAAATGAAATAAAATAATATTAAATAATGCTTTAAAGTTTCCAGCATACCTAAAACATAAAGTAAAATTAAATTAAATAATATAAAATGCTTTAAAGTTCCCAGCATCACTTAATTTAATTTAAGGTAATTTAAAGTAATTTAATTTAATTATAAAAGTAATGCTTTAAATTTTCCAGCATCACTAAAAACAATAGTAGTAAAACTAGTAGTTCCTGTTATTTATTATTTTAATGTATGTTTTTAAAGTATTGTTTTTTAAACCATAGAGAAGAACAAATTTGTGTGTATGTGTACCTTGTTTTCCCTCACATTGTGGGGACCAAATGTATAGCAAGTATACAACATGTATTTACAAGTATAGCAACACCAGTAAATTTTGACTTGTGTGGTTATTTTTTTTTGGTCTCCATGAGGAAAACGGCTCATAAATCAAACAGAAGTGTTCTGAAAATGTAAAAGTGCAGTTTGTTTGCTGTGAGGGTTGAGTTTAGGGGAAAACACCATCTGTACAGAAGAAACACCATACAGCTATGAGGAGTCCCCATAAAGATAGCTGTATAAGTGTGTGTGTGTGGAGTGGGTTACTCAGGTTTTAGGTTATCAAGTGTGTCGCGTTTGTTCCCCGGGGTGATGGAGAGATAGCATCCCTCTTTCCCTGGGGTGCTGAAGGGATGGAGGGATGTTGTTTTTCTTTTTTTCCAGCGGTTTGGGCCCTACAGGGACATCTTAAATCTGTCGGACGCTCCTCAAAGTGCCAGTGCATTGATTTCAGCCACCGCGACTTTCCAGCCCGCCGGCTACGGACAACACACACACACAGTTCATTGGGACTTGTTTGCGGTCATGTTGGAAGCTTTAGTGCTCTGTGTGTCTGCTGTGGTCTCTGGGGTCCACAGGGGGCGCCGGTACTGAACGCTGCCCTCGGCCCTGCATCCTAACAAGGGCTGCACAATTTATTGAAAAATTATCAATAGTTGCATCCCAAATGACACACTATACACTTATACACTATACACTTATACACTTAAACACTATGCACTTATACACTATACACTTATACACTATACACTTATACACTATACA
>CAIGQV010000771.1:14509-27902 GCA_903798115.1 Danio jaintianensis | reverse complement strand
TACAGTAATTGATCTGTTGTGGTGATTCTACAGTTGCTATGGTAACACAACAACTGCAGTAATTGATCTGTCGTGGTGATTCTATATAGTTAGGTTGTCTGATTAGAAAAATAATTACAGATAGTTTGTCTGATTAGATTCAAGATTGATTGATTGATTGATTGATTGATTGATTGATTTATTTATTTATTTATTTATTTATTTATTTATTTATTGATTGATTTATTGATTCATTCATTTTCTTTTCTGCTTAGTCCCTTTATTAATCAGGGGTCGCCACAGCGGAATGAACCGCCAACTTATCCAGCATATGTTTTACGCAGCGGATGCCCTTACAGCTGCAACCCTTCACTGGAAAACACCCACACACTCTCATTCACACACATACACTACAGACAATTTAGCTTACCCAATTCCCCTATACCACATGTGTTTGGACTGCGGGGGAAACCGGAGCACCCGGAGGAAACCCACGCCAATACGGGGAGAACATGAAAACTCCACATAGAAATGCCAACTGGCCCAGCCGAGACTCGAACCAGTGACCTTCTTGCTGTGAGGCGAACGTGCTACCCACTGCGCCACCGCGCCGCCTTATTTATTTATATTTTTATTTATTTTTTTATTTAATACCAAAACTTATAGAAGAACAGAGAGACGAAACATTGTTATATCTCTTACAAGAATAATTATATAATACAAAGAAAAAAAAATTAAAAAGTGTGTTTGCATGAATTAAGCTAATGCATAATCAACAGACAAAGAGAAATCAATTTTCTTTTTTCATTTATTTATTTATTTTTATTTATTCCCAAAACTTACAACAAGAGGGAGAGTAGTACAAGTAGTAAAATACAGACAAACAATAAAAATAAAATAAATAAAAAAGTGTGTTTGCATAAATTAAACTATTGCATAATTCAACAGACAAAGATAAATATAACATCCAGTAACTTTTTATTTATTTATTGCCAAAGCTTACAAGAATGAGGAGATGAAACATCGCTAGAAATATAAGCTAAGATTCAGGAATTTATTTATTTTTATTTTTTATTGCAAAACTTATAGAAGAACAGGGAGATGATCGTTATATTTCTTACTAATATATAGAGAAAATACAGAGAAAATAATAAAATATAAATATATTTTTGAATATTTTTATAATATTAATAAGTATAAAAATAAAATAGATTTTTAAAAAGTGTGTTTTTAAAAGAGACAAAGACATCAGACAAAGAGAAATATAAGCTATAAGATTCAGGAACTCGTCGTACTGTATATGCACAACCACCCGTGAACGCGCGTCCCGGCAGATGCTCGTCACCGCGGCAGCAGCTCGTGCACGCTGATCCGGTCTGGGATTCGCTGACACGGGTGATGAAGGAGCACGGAACATTTTTAGCCCCGCTACCCCCATCAGTACCCCGCCCGGGGCAGATGATCTCCGCGCCATCAGGAGCTCAGCATCATTAGAAGGTGTTAATTGGAGTTAGTCGGAGTCTTCGCTTTCTGTCAAGAAGTCTGACAACAGAATTCATTAGACTTAAAAATACCGAGGCACTGAAATGAATTCAAAAGGGAATCGCTGATGAGGAAGGATTGTGAGCTGACAGACAGAACGGAGCTCAGAAAGGGTCCAATTCTCATTAAAGATGCCAAATATGGGCCCCGTGCGCGTGCATCAGGCGCGGGAACTTTTTCAGCACGACCAGCATCTCATATCTGATGCGTAATATTCACACTTTCATTGAGCTTCTTCTCACAAAAAAAGAAATAAATAAAAAATGCGGCAGGAAGGAAGATCGCTTGCATCCTCAATTAGGACAATTGCATGTGTCAAAAAAGGAGGAAAAGAAGAAATATGTTATATTTATGGATGTCTATGCACAGACAGCCTTTTTAAAAATAGAGTTGATTTAAACCAAATTGTGTATTTTGTTACAAGTTCTGTGTACTTAAAAAAGATGCTGAGACTTCTGCTATCTGATGCCTATTTGTAAACATTTTGGGGGGATAAAATGTGTTTAACGCACTTCTGCGGTCGCTGTACTGAGAGTGCTCTGGTGCTTTCAGCCATGGTTGAAGAGGAAAATGTAGGTTATTTGTGCCACTTTCATCGAAAGCACAGAAAATAGGAACCATAAAATGGGGAGATGGCAAATGAGGAACTGCATGGACTTCCTCTGTCAAACACGCACACGCACACACACACACACACACCCAGAAATGCGCTTTGTGTGATCCGAAATAACTCCTGGAAAAAGCTGTTGCAGAATAAACGGGCGAAAAACTCCTGCTAGCCAGAAAACGCGTTCAGAACAAAGAACGACGAAATAAGAAGCAACGGCGCGTTTGTGGTCGTTTAAAGAAAGAACGACTCGAATTCTCGGAATGTTTAGAACGCTCAGCGCGTCACTTCAAAGGAACGAACGCTGTCGCTCAGGATTTAGAATATTACCCGTCAAAATGAATGATGATTTAGGGTTAGTATAATAAATAAATAAATAAATAATAGGCAACTCTCAATACTGATGGTTGGTTTATTGCGCAATTTCTGCATGCGAATGAAAAATAAGTGATATTTAATTCTTAATTATGTAAAAATTTTGTTCATATTTACGTGCAGTATAATTAACGAATTTAAACCTCTTTATTTGAACGAATGTTTATGAGTTAATCATTAGATTTTAAAATAAAAATAACGTTTTGAAAATGCGTTTGATTAAATGTAAATATATTAAGATCTATAAATATGGTACAAATATTAAATATTATATTAAAGTTAAACACAACATCGAAAAACACATGCAAAGTGTATGAAAAGCACATTTTATTTCACCTTTCATAACAGTGCCATGAGAACATTTGTACAAGATACATCACAATCTAAAGTGCACAAATACTGTACAACAGAGGGATCTTAAATAAAAAAAAGGAAAAAAATCAAATAAAACATCACATAGGGCTTTTCAAAGAATTAAAATAAGATTAAAAAAAACAAATCAATGGCATGCTTTTAAAAACCAAAATGCGACCAAAACCCCCAATTAAAATGAAGCATATTTCACAAATAAAAATGCACAGCTAAGCTTTGGCACTTGCAGATTAAAAAGATTTTAAAACACAACATGAGCAAGATCACTTTAAAGAAAATAAAACCAGATAGAAAGAGAGAGAGAGAGAGAGAGAGAGAATGAACGGATTGACTGATAAAGGATCTTGAAAAGCAGTTCTTAAGGGCTGGTGTAGAAGGCGTAATAACCCATGGCTTTATGGCTCTCTTTGTTGTACTCCTCAGAGCTCAAGTCCTCACACTTTATAGTGGGCGAAGCGTCTGTGCTGGAGCCTCCGGGCGAAACACGCCGCCGCTTACAGGCCATGGAGTAACCGCTGGTGTCGCCCGAATCCACGCTTTTCAGCACTGGCGGGGCCTCCATCCAGGGGCCCGTACCGGCAGCTGTAGGGGCCGCCGTGGAGCTTTCATCCTGCAGTTTGTCTTTGGAGGACAGCAGGTCGTCGGTGTACGCTGGAGGGCTCGGTCGGGGTGACCAGGGCAGGCCGGTGGTCATTTTCCTCTGGTAGGAACTTCTGCTGCTCCATCCGGCCGCCATAGATGCGAATGCAGAATCGGGATAGTAGCCGAGCGCGTGTGGACTCTGGAGCGGCAGTGGTTTGATGCCGTAGGGAAGCAGACTGGAGGCCGAGTACTCACTGTCATAGGACAGATCCAGTTTGGTGGTTGCACCGCTTTGTTGCACCGGCCCCACAAACCAGCGCTGAGCTGATGCCGAGGCCGCAGCCGAATCTTCGCTCTGGGGAGACAGCAGGCCGTTGGTTTGGGGAACGGCGCGCTCGCTGCCGTAAAAGCGGTGGTTTTGGGGAAGGTTGTTGACGAACTGGTCTTGGAAGAAGGGCTGCATTGCGTAGCGGGCGCCGGGGACAATCTGGTGCGACCGCGGAGAGTCAGTAGGAGAGGGCGTCAGTCTGTCGCTCTCTGGAGCAGTGTACATCCTGAGGGGAAAAACACACATACAGGAGACAAACACTGTCAGGGATTTGAGGAGTCTTAGATATCATGAAGCTGTTGTTTATCGAACTGATAATCAACAGTTGCGTTTGTGTTAGTTCATATGTCGAAGCACAATTTTATTTAGTTATGCAACTAATTAGTTGCATTTTTATTACAGTTGCATTTGTATTAATAAAGCAAATTACCTACTAAATTTTAATTAATGCACACAAAAGCATGCACATCAGTCTCAAGTGGGTGCTCGATAAAAAATATAAATTGAAAATATATATATAAATATATTGTACATACTGTACATATATATTGTACATATTGTACAATATATATATATAATCTGTTAATGCAATAATTAGTTGCATTTGATTAACAATTGAATTTGTATAAAAAATATAGTATCACATTAACTACTTAATTTTAGTTACACAAAAGCATGCACATCAGTCTCAAGTGGGTGCTTGATAAAAAATATAAATTGAAAACATTATATTATATATTAATATATTGTACATGTTGCAGACTTAAAAAAATAAAATTATAATAAATATACACACACACACAATTTTTTTAGTGCAATAATTAGTTGCATTTTTATTACAGTTGCATTTGTATTAATAAAGCAAATTAACTACTCAATTTTAGTTTGTTGTGCACACAAAAGCATGCACATTACTCTCACGTGGGTGCTCGATAACAAATATAAATTAATAAACAAAATATACTTTCCAGTTTTATTTAATGCATTAAATAACTTGCACTTACAGGACTCTTTATTTATAAAGTTTATTTAGTAAATAGTCCTGCATTTATACAAAAGAATATTATAAACATTGCATTTTTGCATTTAAATGAATGCCAGATGAAATCTAATTTATTTCTCATAAAATATCTATAGATTTAGCAGATCATGAAGCTGTTGTTCATTGAACCTGAGCTGATGTAAAATAATAATGAACAGTTGCATTTGTATTAATATAGTAACAAATTAAATACTAATGTATAGTTATTGTTCATTATTAGTTCACGTCAAATGCAATAAACAACAGTTTCACAAAAACAAAAAAAGTTAAATTTGCTTTTAGAATTCCTGATCATTTCAGTTCTTTAAATGAGCCAAAAATAAGCCTTTGTAATTTAGTCACATTTTCATCTGGCATGCATTTATATACAGCAATGCAATATTTATAACTATCTGTTATATAAATACAGGACTATTATTTGTAATATACCAATAAGGTCCCATTAGTGCAAGTAATTATCACATTAACTAAAACTGACATTTTACCATTTTATCGAGCACCCACTTGAGACTGATGTGCATGCTTTTGTGTGCATTAACTTAAATGGAGTAATTAATTTGTTACTATATTTATTAATAATAGAAATGCAACTTAATTTGCATTGTCTCCAAGTGTAGTCTGCAATTTTCTCATAAAATGAGCATTTATTTTGTGTAGTTTGAGTAAATTTTCATTTATGGTGAATGAATGAGGCTTTTGATATATACACATATACATATATAAATATATAAATAATATATATTTGTTTCATTTTATATTATTATATTATATTGAGCACCCACTTGAGACTGATGTGCATGCTTTTATGCACTTTTATGCATTAATATACTAATATAAATGTAGGTTTTGTTTGACTTCTTAATTAATAACATCAATAATTTGTTGCATTTGTATTATAGCTGCGTGTGTATTATTATAGTAAAAAAATTAATTACTTAATTTTAGTTAATGAACTTACACTAACAGGACTTTATTGCTATAATACCAATATAGTAAATAGCCCTTTATTTATACAACTGAATGCTTATAAACACTGCACTGTTCAATATAAATGCATGCAAGATGAAAATGGGCTTGTGTAGTGCATTAAATTCGAAAAGCTTAATCTAATGTTGTTGCTTATCAATGTAAAAATGTGCAATGTGCATTATTCGGACGTTCCGAAGTTCTCGGAAATGCACTTACGAATCATAATTGTCCCTGAAGCCTTTTGCAAAGGGGTTGTGGTCGATCTTGAGCTGTGTGATCTGCAATTAAACACAAAAACAGCAGGATCTCAGAAGCGGCTCAAAAGCAGAAGTGTGTGTGCAAGTGTGTGTTGTGGAGCTGTTCTGCTTACGTCTGTGTTCTGGTAAGCCGTTACAGCGATGAACTGGTTTTCAGGGAAAGTGAATGTCTGTGTTTTAGCTTCGCTGCTCATGTCCTCCACACCGTCCTCAGTCACCTCCACAATGTGAAGCCGGGGCTGGTATTTATGCAGGGACTGCAGGACAATCATCTGTTTTAACACACACACGCAGACAGAAAGCATGAGTGTTTGCAGAGTTCATGGCCAGCACTTGCAGTTAAGCGCAGAGGTGTCAAAGCCACACCGAAGGCCTTTGAGATGACTGGAAGTTTCTACACACACACACTTCTAGCCACCTCACACACTCATCTTTATCTTTAAAAATGTGCAAGATGCATCAGTTCTTTGTAACGACTAATATATCACAATCACAAAGAGCTTTCTGTGTGAGAAGAAATACTAGTGAAGGTAAAAAAAATAGCCACTCTAAAAATGCTTGGTTGTTGTAACCCAATATTGAGTCAAATATGGACAAATCTAACATTTGTACAATGACAATGACACTTTAAACCTAAAGGTTGGGTTTTGGACTAATGCTTTAAACCCTGTTTATAATTGTAATATTTGTAGCATTAACATTATTCAAAGTCTGTTTAAAATGGAAAAAATACAATAAACAAAAACAACAAAAGCTCATGTATGTGTATTTATATTTATTTTCTCCATCAACAATTCCTAAATTTAACATGGCTTAAATGTAAGACAATGAGCATTGCTGGAATATTAACTGTTTACCTGAGTATTGTTGTTATTTGCTCCTTTGTTGTTGGTTAGCTTCAGTTTTCCGAAAGAGATTTCTTGTCTCATCCAGTGCGCCCCGGTGTTTGGTGATTCTGGGTGAACATAAACTTTGTTTCCTAAAAGAAAAAATGTATACATGTACTTGATGAACTCGCGCAGTGAAAATATAATTTGAAGAAAACCTAAACAGATGTATTATGACTAAGAGGATTTGTTTAGAATGAATCTAATACTTAAAGGAGAATAACACATCCACCCCCGCGCTGTCAGGTGTCATCTCTGCAAATCGCTTGCGTTTTAAATGAAACTCATTTTTAAACCGAATGACATGTCAGGGTGCTTAAAAAATATCGAAGTTATTATACAAACAATCGCGCGCATTAAAAGTATTTTCGGATTCCAACATTCAGGTTTTTAGCCCATAGAGAATTTTGTTTAAATTGCATGCATTTCGTTTGTAATAAAACATCAACAAAAGAATCTTCGATGTTAATATAATTATTCACTTCGTTTATTAATAAAAAACATCGAACGAAAATTAAAATCGAATATCTAATTCAGATTTTCGTTTTTATATATTGTTTTAAACAAATTTAATTTACAACAATCTTTGTCGGAGATTAAACACTTTTGTCACCGTGTTAACAGTCTGTCATAATCGCTTAAATTATTTGAACATTTCATTCTCTCACCTTGCATGTTGTTGTCCGCTTTCCCGCAGGTCACCCACTTTCCGCCCTGAAATCTCCAGTGGTTCGGATCGGCCAGAACAACCTCCACAAACACATTATAATGCGCCGTCAGGTTCAGTCCAGTGATATTAAAACTCAGAAAGGGGAACATTCGCCTGCGAATACACATTTAAAAACAACATTAAAATTCGATTACGCACTCAAGGAAAATGAATATTCGTTACGCACTTCTACTAAACAATTTTATTTAAAGGTTTTAAGCATGTTTAAATAATTGCAATGCTAATTGCGAACTTGAATTTCATTTCCTACCTGCCCTGTTTAGTTATGATCATCTCAGTTTGATGGCGGTGAAATTTGAGCCACAGCGGTCTGTTGCACAGGTAAACCTGCGCCCGCGCCGCGGAGCCCGAACCCGGAATGGGCATCGAGCTCAGACTGGAGCCTGGACCGGGATAGGACGGGTACAGACACCCGGGACCCTGTCCAAACTGATAACCGCCCCCAAACTGACTCCTGCTGGCGCACACGGCGGATGAGAACCCGGCGGGTGGAAGAACCGAGCCGTAATGCAGAGACGACGAATACCGGGAGCCGTTCGAGCCGCTGTACACCGACCCCGTCTGCCCTCCGTACGGGAACAGAGAGCACGGGTTGGCCACGTCAGAACTCGGTTGGGATGACGATATGAAGTATCGATCAGTGCCCAGATCATCGATGTTGTATCGACGGGTGCTGGAGAGCTCATCATCCGCGCCGATCACCGGAGAACTTTTACGCGCGTCCGGTGCGGCGGTGGCTGCTGCTGCTGATGATGCTTTAGTCCCGGTAAAACTCTCGCTGTCAGCATCATCCATCAGAAACTTCTTGGCACCAGAACTCTGTTCCGAATCCGTCCGGTCCATGTCCTGAAAGTCGATCTGCGTTGACCCCGGGCTGTTATTGGTGCTTTCGGAGGAGGAGGACAGGTTGTAGAAGGTCTTGGGTAAGTTTACAGATGCGCCAGGGAGGATGCTTTCTAACTGCATTCTTCACTGTGCTGATAAAGGGATGAAGATCAGCGGAAAGCAGGCGGAGATCAATAAGTAGATCACACCAGGACGCGGCTCCGTGCGCCCCGCAGCTTGACCTCTGAAGCGACACCTCCGGATTTTTCAACTGTAATCTGTGAGTGACAGAATTGTTTGAGAGACTTATATATTATGATCTCACATGTGTGGGCGGGGCTTCGAGCAATTCGTGGGCTCAGGTCGTTTTCTCATTGGCTTGGAGGCCTTCGCTTTTAGTTAGCTATTCCAGAATAACAATCGTTTTGTATTGGATTTTGTGCTTTTTTTGTTTAAAATGATGGTTCAGTCAGAATATTAAATTCTGTCATCATTTAGATAATCACCTTTTATTTGTTTAAAACCTCTCTTGTGTTAAACACAAAAGAAGATATTTTGAAAAATGTTGGAAACCTGAGTTCCATATTTGTTTTTCCTACTAAGCACGTCAATGGTTACAGGATTTAATCTTTCTTCAAAATATATTATTTTTGTGTTCAGCAGAAGAAACACAAAGGTTTAAAACCATTTAAACTTGAGTAAACAGCGAGTGTATTTTAATTTTTTGTGTGAACCATCCCTTTAAGGCTTTTATACTGACTTAATATCTGGTGTTTTTCTATTATTAGTAGTAATTATTGTAACATTTATGTATTTTAAAAATACCTTATTTTATGCTAAGTTTTTAGTCAAAACTTCATGTCAAGAATTCGTTTCCAGCCAATTAATGAGTGTTAATTCGCGACTGACATTGAACCCTCAGAGGAACTTGGAAGTGGATTGACACCATTTATAGAGGCACTAAAAACAAAACAATTAACGAGTCCTCCAGGCTGACCTGAGAACGGTTTTTATCTAAATACACTTGAGCTCGGCTGAACTTGGCAACCCGAATAATTAACAAACGATTAATGAGGAAAGCAAACTCACCACAAACTGACAGACAGGAGCGCCGCATTGAGTTTCTGGTGCATGTGGCGGGGCTTAAAGTTGACCTGGATCAGTGTGTTTGGGGTAAATCAATCTGCACCTGCACACGCAGGGTGTCAGGGGCACGAGATCCTTCGCTTTTCGCTTCTTTTTCCGAGGAATGAGTCCAAAAAACGCTCTGATTTCAGCGAAATGCGGAGTAAGTTTCTTCACACGCATGTAAACATTCAAACAGTCAGTGAGTATTTAATGTGCAATCACCCAAGTGTAAAAGTATTGTGCATTTACGTATATAAGTGCATAACCTATGTGTATATCTATTGTGTTTCAGCGTGTGAGGACTAAAACGGACGAAAAGCTACAGGAGGATGTTTTCGGCGTGCACGAGGTGAGTGTGGCGTGAGGCGCGCGCGTGCGTCACCTGAGGGTTTCTAAAAAAAAAAAACCTTTAATAAGAACAATATAAATACGATGAAAATATACTGCGTTTTAAAAATAAATAAATGTGTATATATATTAAATGCAAGAAATTGAAAATACAATTAGGATAATTTTGAGCAATAAAATAAATAAACATGTTCATTAAAAATAAGATTCTATTCGTAATTTCTGAATGACAACCATAAAAGATAGCTTTGAGCTACTGAATAAACTGGTTATTTCTAGAATGCTTGACTCTGAAAGGAAACATTATTTTAAAATGTGCACCATATCATCAAAGAAAACCCGAACACATTTTCAAGACGCGAGAAGAAAGAAAGAAAGAAAGAAAAAAAAAAAACACCCAGGTCAACAGATGGAAAAACAATTGAGCCCCAGTTCACCATAAGGTAATATCTGATTGTCTTTATCATCAGGCGGTGGTAATAAAAAAAGAGAGGGGCGGGGGCAAATCCCAACCCCTTTCCAAGCGCAGGGAAACCGGCCAATTATTTTTCCGTGTGAAGGAACCGGTGATAGTGAAGGAAGAGACAGCCGGGCGGATAGACACCGCCTTATTAAAAAAAAACCCTTCTGTACCACAAATCTGATGATAATAAAAAAAGAGAGACAGACAGACAGCACGTAAAAGCGCTCCTTGACGCGCGCGAGATGCGATCCGGAGTCCCGCTGACCCACCGGCGATAATGGTCGGTTACCCGGAAAGGGTCACGCGCACAGCGGAGAGATCTTTAATCAAAACCCCACCGGGTGTCCTCATCAAACACATCCACTGACTCTCTTTAGCTCGTCATTGTAATTAAAATTCCTCGATGACAGCCATGGGCCGGATGACAAATTAAAACGAGTCAGTGATATATTTAATAAGTCACAGGTTGTGAATATGTTACCCAGAAAACACTATCGTCCATTAACCTTTTCACACTTGAAATTGCATCCTATTTGACCTCCTTGTATTTGCCTGCAAAGTGATATATCGCTAATAATAACAACACAGGCTACATCTGCAGCTTCACGTGATCTGAAAGTTTGTCTTTATGATCATTAGTGACGCAAAGTTGTTGTTGTTGTTTGATTCGGACTCGTTTCGGCTCAGTCGGTGTGTCTAAATTATGAGATCAAATCCTGAAATGATCACAACTGATAGCAGGAGAAGGTGTGATGTAAAGACGATCCGCACAAAGCACCTGAGAAACACACACACACGCACACAGACACACACAGGAATGATTATGCGTTCTCACCTGACAGATCCCGGGTCCCAAGTGCCTTGTAGTTTTTAAGGTGTGAGATTCACAAGGATTAGCTCCCAGCTAAGAGGAATATTGAGATGAGAACGACTTCTCCGTGCAGAATACTGAATTCAGCTCTCACACCGGTGCACTCTTACACATAAAGCTGCTCCAGTGGAGTTTGCTCCTTAAAGGGTCTAGCTTTAGATAAAAAAAGAGATTTACATTCTTTAGAGTAAAGGTTTCAGATGAGGTTTTTAGAGGAGAAGAACCAGTTCAGAATGGCCTAGAGCACTCTAAAATTCCTGGGTTGTTGTATGCCAATGTTGGGTCAAATATGGACAAACACAACCATTGGAATAAAATGTTTTTAATTAAATTTAAACGACATTTTACTGCAAATGTGTTGAGTTTGTCCATATTTTACCCAACATTCATTACAATAACGCTTACAAATGAGGCTTTCAGAGCAGAAGAACAAAAGAGCACTCTAAAAATGCTGGGTTGTTGTAACACAATGTTGGGTCAAATATAGACAAACAAAACCATTGGAATAAAAGGTGTCATTTAAATTTAATTGAACGAGTGTATACAAAAATATCAATCTAAAAAATGCTGGGCTCCTTTAACCAAATGTTGACTCAAATATGGAGAAACCCAACATAGGTTAACTTTTTAAATTCAATTTAAATGACATTTTTCTATTGAGTTTGTCCATATTTGACCCAACATTTGGTTACAACAAATATTGATATTGTATATAAAAATATTAAAAAACCCAACATCAGGTTAATTTTTAAAATGAATTATAAAAGCCATTTTTTTACCTAACAATTGTATTTGTCCATATTTAACCCAACGTTGGGTTAAAACAACCCAGTGTTTCTTTAGAGTGCATTAATAGTGTAGCAGCAACACAATTAAATGTGATATTAATTTAAACTTAAGTGCATTAAATGTTTTATACAGTATATTTATTTATTTTAGCATTATATCACCAACATGAGCAGCAACACTAGTTCTTAAACGTGTCTTATAAGTGGGTTTACTGGCTTTGTATGTCCAGCCCATCATAATAGCGTTTGTGTGTAGTGCATTATCTGTGTGCAGATGTGTGTTACGAGCACGGGAAATGTGTGTATGTGTGTTTGCATGTGTGCAATCTAGAGATGTGTGAAGAATTTGGGGAAAAGGGGCTAAAAATCTGTGAAAAGACAGAGAGGGGGGCTGGAACTCAGCTGGAAACTGATTGGCTGCCAGCCTGAGGAGGAAATAAGAATCTGCTGTCCTCTCCGGTCTGGGACCTCGGTGACCAGGCGCAAGATGTCTGCCACGGCCCCCGAGGGCCCGCGGCGTCCCCTCAACACTCCTCTGCCTCTGAAAGCGTCTTTCTCCTTTTATTATTGACTGGAAATGCCACCCAGTCTTGGTTTCCCTCCCTCGCTTTGCCTGCGCAGCACTGGAGAGAGAGTCGGGCGGGCGAAAGGCTGCGGGTGAATCAGGGTCACTCAAAATCAATACTGTGCTTTTAGACGGGACAGATACATAGGGGACGGTAATAGTCTTAAATGTTCTTTTGGAACTCTCTGAGGCTTTGACCGAAGAGTTGGGAGACTTGAAGAATCACGGCACGTTTTTTTTTCTTAATTTTCCAACTCAAAAAACGGCGAGTGTTTTCATTGTGGATCTGGGTCAGGCGCAGTGATTTGATCACTTGTCAAGCTACGCTTATTTATTTAGCATATTATACAGAGCAACTTCACTATTACAAGCAAAAAATATCAGAATGATGCAATTTTCTACTAATATCCTACATAAAACAAATACTATAGTCATTTATAGTAAATACTATAGTGTTTTTGAACCACACACTACTGAATATACTATCAATACCTCTTTGTTAATGAATGCTCCTGCATGCTATTAGTGAACTGATAAACTGTAATACTGTAGTCCACTTTAGTTTTTACTATAGTAAACTGGCATTGTAGAGTAATATACCATATAGTTAACTGCAACTACAGCATTGAGTCCTTTGTTTATATTACTATAGTTGTTGTTAGCATAGCAACTATAGAATCACCACAATAGATCAATTACTATATCACCATAGCAACTATAGAATCACCACAACAG
>CAIGQV010000744.1:1714203-1725573 GCA_903798115.1 Danio jaintianensis | reverse complement strand
TGAGCCCAGCTATAAGTCAGTGCGACAGTCTGATGCAGAGTTATGAGGTCACAAAGTTTAGTCCAATGTTAAGTCTATGGGATTTTTTCAACGGTCCCTGGCTTTGACAAGCCAGCCTAATAAGTTTAGAAAGGATTTAAGTAGGTTGGCTTTGACAAGCCAGCCTAATAATAAGTTTAAATAGGATTTCAGTAGGTTGGCTTTGACAAGCCAGCCTAATAAGTTTAGAAAGGATTTCAGTAGGTTGACTTTGACAAGCCAGCCTAATAAGTTTAGAAAAGATTTCAGTAGGTTGGCTTTGACAAGCCAGCCTAATAAGTTTAGAAAGGATTTTTTAGTAGGTTGGCTTTCACAAGCCAGCCTAATAATAATAAGTTTAAGTGAGATAACAGTATGTTGGCTTTCTCAAGCCACCATAATTATTAAAAAGAGTGGTGGGGAAGCTAACTGTATACTTGGTAATTGCACTAGACAGAATGTCCAATTTGCAAGATGATTTCCCTTAATATATCAAGATGAACACAGCAGAGTACTACTGGATCTGAGGAGTGGGAATATTACGCCAAACTCCACTATTAAGCTGGAAAGGTATAAGCACTAGAGTTAAACTAATACAGGAAGTTATAATAACTGATTGGCTAAAGAGAAAGATGACATACAAAAACCCCAGAATTTGAATCATTGCGTTAAGAGACAATATACACCTGATTCAGAAGTTTGCATAGATGCAACTGGCCAACCTAGAGAAATACCAGATGGGATTATAGCAAGAGATGAACTAAAAGCAGAACTCAAGTATTGCGAATAACTGCAATGAAACATTTTGAATGGATTAACTACATTTATTACAACCAACAAATATTTATAATTTACACAAATGATGTCCTTAAACCATTAGGGGCACAGTGGGCTCCAACAAGTATGATGGCTTGGCAGAACAGACAGGCCCTGAACTGGTTAATCGCGGAGAATTTGAATTTATTAAATGAGATATCCCCTTGAGATGAACCATCATATTTTTGAGGGGGTCCAGGACCCCAGAAAAGGGCAGGGTCTGTATAATGTCTGAAACGGACTGTTGCACCTACATTCAAAATAATACTGCCCCAGGTGGATCTTTCACTTAAGGCATGCGGAAACTGGGATATCTGAGAAAAGACGTAAAAGAGAACAAGAGCTGGACAGGACATAAACTTTATAGACTGGTTTGCTTCCATATTTGGATCATGGGGGCAATGGTTGCTTAAGATTGCAATATTTGTGGGAATTGCTATACGTGTTTTTGCTCTTCTGTTTTGTTGTGTTGTGCCTTTTCTCAGATCAATGCTGGCTAGTGCCGCTACCAAGCAGATGGTCAATGTGCAAGTGAATGCGACTGTGCATGACTGAAGAGACCATGTCTGTAAAATCTTTGGCCCAGATCAGCTCCTGTGAGCTCATTCAATAAAGGCACAGCTAAACAGATGATTTGAATGTGCCTAATGTTGGAGCACATCTGATCATTTCTGGAAGCTGATTCCAGCAGCGTGGGGCATAGTAGCTGAAAGGGGATTCATCCTCCTTTGACTGAACTCTTGGGATTTCTAATTTACTTAATCTTAATGATCTGAGTGATCTGTTAGGTTTGTATTCAGTGAGCATATCTGTAATGTATTGAGGTCCTAGGCCATTTAGTGATTTATAGACAATGATACTTTAAAATCTATTTAAACTCTATCTGGTGTCCACCTTAACCTATGGTCACCGATACTGACATGGTAACCTCTCCCTTTAAGATAGGGTCTGGTTAAGATCTGAACCATTTGAGAACCATCACAGAAAGCCCAACCCAGTTTTCCAGCCTATTAAATATGCCGTGATCAACAGTGTCATATGCAGCTCTGAGATCAAGTGATACCAGCACTGTTAGTTTGCCTGAATCTGTGTTTAGGCAAATATCTTTGATTATCTTTATGAGTGCCCTCTCTGTACTATGATGTGCTCCGAAACCAGATTGAAAATTGTCTAAACATCCCTTAGAGCTAAAGAACTTGTTAACCTGGTTAAAAACTACTTTTTAAATAATTTTGCCAATGAAAGGGTGATTTGAAATTAGTCTGCTCAATAAGGTGTTATGCAGGTTGCTCTTTTTCAAGATGGGTTTAACAACTGCAGTTTTAAGGAAGTTTGGAAAAATCCCAGAATGATGTGAAGCATTTACCACTTTTAGGAGATCCATTCTAAACAGTTTAACTTTATTTAGAATGATGTGGGGAGTGTGTCAAGACTGCAGGTTTTTTTCATAATCTGTACAATCTCTTCCAAAATTTTACCATCGATGTCTTTTCATCATTTGTACTGCTGTTGAGTTTCTACAAGGTGCTTTTTGTCTCCCAGTCCACTTCCTGACATTATCCGGAGCAGTCATCCATGACATTCTTAACTTTAGAGTTAAATAAATCAAGGAGAAAATCAACAGAGTCTGCAGATATGCTTGTTGCTAGTGATATGACCTTTATAAACTGCACGCTAGTGTTCTCATTTATTCTGACAGAGACAGATCTGTCTTTAATGGCTGGAGTGATCAATATATCATAATACATAATACAGAAATGATCAGATAGTGCAACATCCTTAACAGTGGTTGAAATCTCTAAACCCTTAGTTAAAAGTAAATCTAGAGTGTGTCATTGTGTGGGTCATTCTACATGTTGAGTCAAAAGTGCTAAAACACTCATAAATATCTTTACATCACTGAATTCTGGATTATCAATGTAAATATTAAAATCCTCAGCAATAGTAAAATAGTCAAATTCAGAGGTCACTATTGAGAAATAGCTCTGTAAAATCATCGATAAAACTTGGAGAATATTTTGGAGGTCTGTAGATAATGATCAGTAAAATGCGTGGAGCATGCTTTAGTGCTATACACAGATATTTAAAGGAATTACACTTGCTTACACTTGCAAACATTTAAAACAGAGTGGCCATGCCTCCACCTCTCCTACTCATAAAATACACTCATAAAATCAAAGTTAGGAGGGGCTGCTTCATTTAGGACTGCTGCACTACTACTGTCATCTAGTTAAGTTTAATATAAAATCATAAAATTCAGGCAATTTGTGTTGATAAAATTGTTGACTAGAAGTGACTTATTGTTAAGTGATTGGATGTTTAAAAGTGCTAACTAAACAGTTTTAGTTATTTCCTCTACAGTAGTCTCAGATCTACATTTAATAGGCACCAGATTTGAATGTCTAGCTAGAAAAAGCTACAGGCATGCTGGGTTCCCGCTTGTTTTGTAAACATTTGATAAAGATACTGTTTTACTGTTAGCAGGCATCCGGCACACATCACTAAGAGCTATTTTGTTCACCAGCTGAAGAAGGGGAGTTGTTGGGGCCCTGGCGCTGTGACAGAGGCAGGAGGGAACTTTAAAGTGAACACAGAGGTGGTTGTGGAGCTCGCCGCTTTTGGATGTAAACAGTTGTCTTTGAGATTGAAGTTGTCAAAATTCAGTCCTCTCCTGTTGCATGATTTCTGCAGAGAAGCCTTGAAAACGTATTTGTTCCTTTTGCAGGGAGTGGTCCTTTTACAGGGAGCTGAATTTTCAATCTTTCGACTGTTTCCATGAGTTCACAAAAATCCCTCTTGAGCAGTTCTGACCAAGATTATTATAGTTAACAAAAATAAACTAAAAAACGAAAACTAGAATTGAAAAGATTTTCATTAACTGAAATAAAAATAAAAACGAGAGAAAACTAGAACTAACTGAAACGCATGTAACCATGGTTCCCTGAAGGGAACGAGACGCTGCGTCTCTATTAGGAGACACAATGGGATACAATCCCTCTCTTATAACCTCCTGAAGCATAGGTGAAATCAATCCAATGTAATTGGCGGGACGTACCGTGTGTGTGACATCAGACCGGGAGATATAAAAGCACCAGGGAAGGAAACAACTTCAGCTTAAAACCTCTCGATTGAAGCGCACCAGGCATGAAAAAGTATGGCAAAGCGACATAGCGTTTGTTCCCTTCAGGGAACCATGGTTACATGCGGAACCTGAGACGTTCCCTCTCAGGGAACTCATGCTGCGTCTCTATTAGGAGACACAATGGGAACGCTATCCCAAACACGCCATAGTTTGATATGCTGTGTGGGTATGAGATTTAAGCTCTCTTGATCTGCGTCATAAAGGGTGTAGGATTTAAGGCCTGCAGCACCGTAGGTCATACCACCTCAGTGGGGACCTTAGAGACGTACTCTGTTCTGGGGTACCGGAATGCTCTCACCATGCCAGGTGAGAATTCCAAACAAGAGGGATCAACAGACAGTACTTGTAAATCTCCTACTCTTTTGAGAGAAAAATGCCTTTTAAGCATCAGAAACTTTTCTGACATATCCTCAATGGGTTCAAAAAGGGGCTGTCGACAGGCCCTCGAGCACAGTAGGAACCCTACTGGTGCAATTAGGCCTCAACCTCCTGGGATCCAAGGAGGAATCTGACCACCAGAGGGTCTCTGCCGAGACCATCAGTACCATATGCAGACATTGCCGCTACATATACTTTAAGCGCCATATTCAAAATGCTCCTGGAGAAAATTCCAGCACCAACCTCACAGGGCAGTGAACTGGATCCAGGTGGTAGTCGGTACACCATGAAGTGAAAAGTTTCTACTTGGTGACATACAATCTCCTCGTGGAAGGGCCTCTGGACTTCAGTTGACAAACCAAGATCTATGAGGTGGGTCCCCTCAGAGGCCACATTCACAGCTTCCACAGGTCTGTATGAGGGTGCACTATCCTCCCCCCGCCTCGGACAGAAGAACTCTCTGAATGAGAATCTCCCATGGGAGACTGTCGAGGAGAGACACTAGGTTCGAGAACCATACTCAGGTAGGCAAATAAGGGGCCACCAATAGTAGGTTGAGCCCCCTACATGGACCTTCTCCCGAACTCCGGGGAGCAGAGCGACTGGGGGAAAAGCATACAGACGAAGACTCAGCCATGTCTGCACCATGACATCCAGCCTAGCCAGGTGCTGGGTGTGTCAGTAAAAAAACACAATGGGCACTGTGTTATGTTTTGGCAGGCGAATAGATCGACGTTGGCTCTGCCGAATCTCTGCCAAATGACCATCAACACTTCTGGGTGCAGTCGCCATCCCCCGGGCGCCTACATTCCTGGGCCTGAGATGTAAGCTGCCTTTTGTGAGCGCAGCTTCTCCTGAGCCCACAGAATAATCTGCTCTGCCAACCTGCACAGAGGGCGCGAATTCAGACCCCCTGATGGTTGATTTAAGAGACCACCGATGTGTTGTCGGTTTTCACTAACACATGGGGACCTCTTACTTGAGAGAAAGAAGTGTTTCAGAGCCTGAAACACTGCTAACGTCTCCTAGCAATTGATATGCATATGGAGATGATGGTCCCTCCACTGCCGGGATATGCCTTCACGAGAGGCATCTGAGGTCAGTGCCATGCGCTGAGAAATAACTCCCAATGTAGGGCTTTGGGACAGAAACCAGGGCTTTTTCCATATCGATAAAGCTTGTAGATAATGCCACAAGGCTTTGATCGTGCGGAATGGATTTTCCCTCAGGGAAAAAATGTATGGAAAAAAAACATTGGAGGCTGCTGCTAACCAGCCTCTGAAACTGTTTGACAGTGATAGCTAGGTCCAGTCTGACACTCTTTGCGGCCACCCGGATCAACTTGATTCGGGTAGGGGAACAGACACGTGAACATCGTCGTGGAGTCCCATAATACACCTAAAAAAGTGGTCGTCTGCCAACCCCTGCCTCAACAGGGACTGGCACAAGAACACCTTTCTTTAGAATTAGCGGCAACCCCAACTTCTCTATGTGAGCAAGAACAACACCTTGATGTTGAACTGCTAACTCCCTCGACTGGACTATAATTAGCCAGTCATCGAGAATACGAATCCTTTGTAGCCGAAGCGAAGCCAATGCTGCGTTAACTACTTTGGTGAACGTGTGGGGTGAGAATGCCAGATCGAGCGGAAGAACCCTGTACGCCTTGCACCTGAAGGCGAATTTCGGGAACTTCCTGTGACTTCAAAGGATGGATATGTGACAAACCAGCCATCAGATTGTATTTGTGACACGATGGTGCTGATAGTCATTGTTTTAAACTTCAGTGTTTGTTCTGGTCTTAATCTAATATGGGATGTAACCCTCCATCTTTCTTTGGAACAATGAAGTAACAATATAAAAACCCTGACTCCATGTCTAGAGGAGGATCTGTTCTATGGCTCTCTTCCTCAGAAAGGAGTCTACTTCCTTCAAACTAGATTCTGTAGCCCCTCTTTAAGGTGAGCAGGACCCCACTGTGAAACGTTTGGCAGCCGCTCCCACTCTGCCAGAAAATTCTGCAGGGGTACCAGTCCCTCAAGACTGGCCTCAATGCTCCCCTAAGAAGCTAACTCTGGGCACTGTGGTGAACTCCCGACAGAAGGCCACCAAGTTAACTGCTCTTGGACCCTCCATAGAGGGGGCGAGTCCACTAGCGCCACCACTTTTGGAATAAAACGCTGGTGGACAACACCGGGGGTGGGATGGTTGGCGGATGGACCCCCTGTGGGGAACGAGGAGGTGGCCTTTGCTCCTCCCAGGAACTGCCTGAAGAAATTCCTAATGCTAGGACTTCTTCTGAGACGTTTCACGACAATGGTTCTTGGCCACAGAATGTGACGGTCTTTGTCTCCTGAAGGCGCTGCTTCCCACCCCATATTTGGGGGGATAACTGAATGCAATGCTCTCTTCTGCTCAACACAATGCTGAGCGGATGAACTGGCTTGCGGCTGGGGCTGGTCCTGCCTCGCCACCCCAGATTTGGAGGGTCTAAACATGCACGAAAACTCACGAAACTTTGCACACGCCCTAGAAGTGGTGAAAATGTACGTTTGTTATAGGTTTCGGAAGTGGGTGTGGCAAAATTACTCGACAGCGCCACCTATGCACATTTGACGGACTGGCCCCCGAGCTACGTTTCACGCACACGTACAAAAATTGGCACACACATCAAACCTGCCAAATCCTACAAAAAAGTCTCTTGAAGCAAAATCTCAAACCCAACAGGAAGTCGGATATTTGTAACTTCCTCTGCCGAAAAAGTGCTGTTTTTGCCATTTCCAGGCGTCGTACTTTAACGAACTCCTCCTAGGGAATTTATCAGATCAACACCAAAATTGGGTTTTATCATCTAAAGGCCTTGGCCATGTTAAATTGCGACGATCTAGAGTTTTCGTCGAAGGCCGTGTCCGTGGCGGCCTCACAAACTTTGATGCTTCGCCACGAATCAGGAAGTTGTTATAACTCAGGCATACATTTTCTGATGTGCTTCAAAATAGAGATGTTTGATAACAGTCCTGACCTGAACATATTTGCATGCCAATATCCAAATACAGTTATAGCGCCACCTGCTGGCAACAGGAAGTTACTTGTTTTACAGTGTAACAAACTCCTCCTACAAATTTTATCTCATCGAATTCATGTTGGACAAGGAGGAGAAGAAACCCTCGAGTTTGTCTCCATCCTAACCTTCAGATCGAGCTGCGATCCCAGTGAAATCATGTGCTGCTCGGCTGCAGCGTGAGCAGAAAATGAGCCGCGGGAAAGGCTCGTTGCCAGGTCTTTATTGAACAGAACCCGGCTGTTTCACAGCACTCGGCAAGAGCTTTTTAAATGAGCACAGCCACCCCCCTCGAGGACTGACTGTGCATGCTTCCTGGACAAAAGCACTGCACTCACACATAAATCATAAAACGATTTAAATGTTTTTTCTCTGACAGCCTATTATTTTTAATAGTGATGCAAAAGGAGAGTGTGTGTGTGTGCAAGTCAGTTTTATGTTTTATCGTCATGCCCTATCAGTGCTTGTAAGTAGGAGGAAAAAGACTCATGCGTCTGAGTGAAGAGAGAAAAAGCTGAAGTTGTTTGCTTCCGTGGTGCTTTTATACCTCCTGGTCTGACATCACACACATGGTATGTCCCTCCAATTACATTGGATTGATTTCACCTATACTTCAGGATGTTATAAGAGACACATTGTATCCCATTGTGTCTCTTAATAGAGATGCAGCATGAGTTCCCTGAGAGGGAACTGTATTGTGTATATACAAAACTAAGTTTAAAATTAAAGCAAAAACATCCTTCGTTTTCGTCTTTATAAATGTTTTTAATACATACTGTAAGCCTTTTAGAAGTAAATCTATGTGCTTCGCGCTGCCAGTTTTACTCCTGGTGTTTTACCCGTACAGCACCTGTCTGTAATCCTGATGCCATTGGCCAGATCAAGCCGGTCCTCCTCCAGTCATCCTCTGCTGATGATACACAATTTTATATCTCCTCTTAACCTGATAATATGTATGAATTTACTAAATTAACAGACTGTATAGCTGATATAAAAAAATTGGATGACTAATAACTTTTTATTACTAAATTCAGATAAAACTGAGGTCTTGCTTATTGGACCCAAAAACCTCACACGAAAAAACCTAGAACACTGTCTAACCCTTGATGGATTCTTAGTTCAGTCCTCATCTTCAGTCAAAAATTTAGGGGTGATTTTTGATAGCAACCTGTCGTTTGAAGGCCAGATTTCAAGCATCTGTAAAACTGCATTTTTTCATCTTAAAAATGTTGCCAAACTTCGACATATGCTATCAGTGTCTGATGCGGAAAAGCTTATTCATGCTTTCATGACCTCTCGGTTAGACTATTGTAATGCGTTATTAGGTGGTTGCCCTATTGGTCTAATTAACAAACTACAGCTAGTTCAAAATGCAGCTGCTAGAGTGCTTTCTAGAACAAAGAAATATGATCATATTACTCCAGTTCTTTCATCATTGCATTGGCTCCATATTAAATATCATATACATTTAAAAATTTTATTGACTACCTACAAAGCCCTGAACGGCTTAGCTCCCAAGTATTTGAGGGAGCTCCTGGTGTATTATAGCCCCTCACGTCCACTATGCTCAATTAATTCTGTACAATTGATTATTCCCAGAATATCAAAATCAACTGTAGGCGGTAGATCTTTCTCATATCTGGCACCTAAACTCTGGAACAGCCTTCCCAGCACAGTTCGGGAAGCAGACACACTCTGTCAGTTTAAAACTAGATTAAAGACACATCTCTTTGCATTAGCATACACACAAAACACAAATGCTTTTGAAATACAAATCCTTAAAAGGATTGTTAGTCTGCATTATTTAGGGCAACCGGAGCCGGGAACACTTCCCAAAAGACATTATAATTTGAACGGCATCTGCGCTTATGTTAGTCTTTTTTTTTTTTATTCCCGAGGTTTCCATAATCCTGGACCAGGCCATATTCTGAGCAGCTGCTGTGGTGGTCATGGAGGAGTGGAGAGCATGAGTCTGATTCCTGTAAGACCCCAGTGACAGATGAGTCGTCGCATTATCCTGAAGGGCCAGCCTGTACACCAGCCAGGGACCTCTCCCATCTGCAGCTTCTCCAAGATGGACGTCCAGCGTTCTCCAGCCTCCGGCGCCTAGACTGCAGCTCTGCACAAGACATTTGGCCATAGGAGAAATGGTCGTGCCCAACTGAGCCTGGTTTCTCTCGAGGTTTTTTTTCCTTCACTTTCGCAAATTGGTGAAGTTCGTTCCTCGCCGCTGTCGCCACTGGCTTGCATGGTTCGGGACCTGTAGAGCTGCGCAACGATGGATTTGTTCTTTAGTGTTTGGACTTTAAGCAGTGAAAATTAAACCACACTGAACTGAACTAAACTGAACTTAAACTCTGAAAACTGGACTGACACTGTTTCAATTCACTGCACTCTTCTATGTGAAGCTGCTTTGACACAATCTACATTGTAAAAGCGCTATAGAAATAAAGATGAATTGAATTGAATTGAATCCTCGCTGTTGCTCCCACTACAAAAACAATGAGTGGACATGACAGCAGCACTGTGACAACATTAAATACGACTGAGCAGACACCTAAAAGTATTAATTTAAGATATTTGTGCCCAATAATAGGTTTTATTTCTGCGATCGCGAACTAATTGGACTTTTTAACTGGATCTTCTAAGTGAAACAGTTGAACTAAATCACCAAACGAACTGAATCATTTGAAACAATTTGCGTCTATAGTAATGTTAAACACTTATCCACAAACAACTTACTTTTTAACATGCCTGATACCCCCTCTGACTCAAAATAAACCAATATATACTTAGTTATTCAGTTATTAGAACAGTACACTGAGATCAGATTTGAGAAGTGGTGAACCAATAATACTGTTCATGCGTGATTCAGCAGATGGTGCACAGTGCAACAGTACATGACAGCCTGCTGTGACTGAAGTGAGTTTGAACCACTGCAGCGCAGGTAAACCGAGGGCTTAAATGAGAGGATCTGGCAAAATGTAAGTTTATTTCATAACAGAAAGTTGTAATGGAATTTAAATAAGTGAATCATGCTTCATTTAGGTTGCAAAACGTAATTGTAAGAAACTTCTCAGATCATGTTGATATTTTAACTTACTGAAATTATGATTGCTGACTACATATTTTTGATATGTTGAGTCCAAACATGGGAAGACTGTCACAAAAGATCCGGTTTGCGTTAAAGATCCGAACTTCCCATAACTACTGTGTATCTCACCTCAGAAGCAGCCTTGCACACGTATTTTACTTAAGGCTGCTATCCTGTGGGCTGTTGTATTAAAATTTGAGGATGGGTAGATGGTAGTGGTAGATGGTAGTGTTCTTGTGTCAAAAAAAATGTAGTCTATCTTTGGTCGTTTTTATTATACAATATTTACTCTGATGATTTTGAATCGTACACCTAACAAATATCCTAATTTACAAATAAACAACAAACAAAAAACTAAAGCTAACACTGAAACTAATAAAAACTAAAACTAAAACCAAGCAATTTCACAATATAAAAACTAATTAAAATGAACTGAATTTTAAAACAAAAAGTCAAAATGAAATAAAAACAAAAACTAATGAAAAATCCAAAACTATTATAACCTTGGTTCTGACTGCTCTTTCCGAATATCATTCTTCCCCACATAGATGATAATCCATTTTGCAGTCTTTTGCTTCTTTAAAATGTTTCCAAGTTCTTTGTTTCCATCAGAAACTGGGGCATGAGAGAAGCTGTGACTTGTTTAGTGCATGTTATGTCCAAAACACACCCATAACTTTTTGAGCCATTTCTTAGTGGATTCGGACAAGCGCAACCGCATTACAGACTTTAGACCAGCATTTCTCAATCCCAGGCCTCGCACCCCAATGATCTGCATATTTAGGGACCGAGCACCGAACGGTACGTAGGCCCTATTGGAATTGCTCTGTTTATTATTATTCTTATTAGGGACCGAGCACC
>CAIGQV010000744.1:1698947-1713396 GCA_903798115.1 Danio jaintianensis | reverse complement strand
GGAAACACTTATAACTCAGCCAAACAATGTCTGATCTGCCTGAAACTTCACATGGTTGATAAAATTCCTCTCCTGAAGACATCTACATGCCAATATATAGTCACAGCCATAGCGCCACCTGCTGACAGAAGGAAGTTTGGCATAAATCAGTGATTTTCACGGCTATTTTAATATATATCGGCTTAAAATATTATTGTCCGCTGTTCTCTGTCATCCTAAGGCCACCGGGCGGCGGTGAGCCCGGGTGCGAGGTCCCTTTCATCGCTGCTTGCAGCTTTAATTTCACATTGAATCCTTTGGACACATCAGCACTGCCTGCAGCATCTTACTAGAAAAAACTTTACACAGGTTTTTGTAACATATAATAGTTCCATAATAAATAAAATATAAATTCACATTTCACACAGTAAAATGCCATTTGAATGTAACATATATGCTCCCTTCAAACTAAAATCATGGTGGAAAATCCTGTGGAGTTCACTTTGCAAGGCACTTGTTGTTGAACTATAAAAAGCATCTGAAAAGAAAAACATGCTAAATGTGCAACGAGGTTGGCACAAGTACCGGGATTGAGAAACATTGCTTTAAACCATGAGCTTAGATCCTTAAACCCATAATCTTCTAGTGATTCACGAACAGATTCCCCACAATAAGCTTTGTCTAAAGGTCACCAACGTCTACATTATTAAAAGCTATTTTAAAAAT
Organism: Danio jaintianensis; assembly: GCA_903798115.1. Lineage (NCBI taxonomy): Eukaryota > Metazoa > Chordata > Actinopteri > Cypriniformes > Danionidae > Danio > Danio jaintianensis. The sequence continues at coordinate 1,712,691 of CAIGQV010000744.1, read as the reverse complement.
TTTAGTAAATTGCAGACATAATCACCGAAAGACCACATGCAACAACCGGAACCTTTTGTCCCATGGAGCCAAGACACAGACATGCAAAATGGCCTTCAACGACAACCAAATTGGTTTTGTTAGCAGAACTGCAGAGGTGGAGAGAACTCTGAAGATTCAGAGTTAACAGGTCCTTTGTTAAGAGGCTGATTTAATCACCAATGCTCATTGTTCACCTCTGCTATTTGTGTCTGGGTCACAGTGGTATAATATAAAGAAGCAATAATACTTCGTTACAGTTCTTAAGTATTTTTTTGCGAGTATCTATACTTGAGTATTTATTTTTTCTGGCAACTTTCACTTTTACTCCACTGCATTTTTTTTCTATAAATTTTATACTTTTACTCTGATACATTTCTCTGAAGGACATTCATTACTTACTACAAAATGAAAACAAAGGAACAAAAGCTGTCAGTTTGATGAAACATGGTCTGCTGCATTACCTAAATGCGTTTGCGCAAGTATAATCGGGTGCTCACACAACCTCCGTGATTCACTTCATTTTCCAAACGAGCCCGTCCCTGCATGCCATGCTTACTATCAAGCAATTAATAATAGTGATGGTAAGATCGGTTCTTTTCCATGAACCAGATCTTTCCTTCCATATTAATGCCATGTTAATGAACTCGTAAAAAAAACAGATCACTGGTTCTTTTATGCTACAGATGGTTCAGGTTCAGTTCAGACAATGATGTCAGTCATGCCCGATTCCTACAGCGCATCAGCGTCAACGCTTCCCACTTACTTGAATGGGTGACGTCAAGCGCTGCCCTATGTGAATTGGGCATTAGTGACAGCAGGCATGTACTGTTTATGTTCAGTTCATGACACGCTTATAATAGGATATATGCACAAGGACTTTTCTAAAACCCAGCTCAAGCGCTTCTGGTGAACGACCATGCAGTTACAAAGACGCCACGTTTAAGGTCTGTTTTCTTTAAAAATCAATAATCTTCACATCGTCTGATTGATGTATGATATAAAGTGGGTCTGTACAAGAAGCACTGCATAAAATTCCATTGTTCCCTGCCATGTCTTTAAAATTTGAAAATGTATCTTACTACAGTATTTTCAATGCTAGCCTGCTGCTCCTGACTGCGCTTGCATTTAAATGGCTTTTCATCTCTATTATGCTTGAACTACTAAATTAATGATTAAGTGTATTTAATTGATTATATTTTAATTACATTACAACATTGATGCTGTAAAAAGAACCATATGAAATTGAAAATAGTCACATTAACCTTTCACCGGAAGGCTATTGGGCGGTGAAAAAAAAAGTCCCTCTTATGCTATCCAAATAAATACTGGTGTTTAAAAACTCACCGCCCAATTTCAAAAACACATTTAGGTAAAGTTAAGATTCAGCAGCCAACAGTGTTTAACAATTAACAACAAAAATCAGTCCAAGGCACTCGAAAGATGTGGAAAAAATATTAAAAAGCCTTTATTCACTTGGCTAATCTTTAAAAAACCTACCCGTTTCGGCAGAGAGCTGCCTTCATCAGGGTAACAATGATCAGGTGCATCTGGAGTTTCTTTTAAATGCCACGGTCTCATGACTCATATATATATTCTTCTTTGCATAAATGTCATGTAATTGTCGATAAAAGCCTTTGAAACGTATGAAGTGCTTGTAATTTTATTTCAGTACATCACAGAAACAACTAAAACAAAGATCTAAAAGCAGTTTAGCAGCAAACTTTGTGAAAACTAATATTTGTGTCATTCTTAAAACTTTTGGCCACGACTATATATATATATAGATTGAAACCGCAACATACATACATACATACTGTGGCGAGTGTATCAATGCAACGTCGCCATGGTCCCGGATCAACACCAGCTGTCACCTCATCACGGAAGATCAGCCGCAGCTGAGTCTCATCAGGGAACACAGATATAAGCGGAGCCCGAACAACAGGAGATGAGCTACATTTCTTATGAATGTCTCCGCCGCTACCGTCTGTGTTTCTCTGTTTCCCCAGCGGACTCCAGCAGCTGATCTTCACCCACACCCTACCTCACAGGCACGGCCCCACTCTCTATCCCCGGAGCACCAGCACTCTTCGCGGCCTGAAGACATCACCTGCACCTTGACTGTATCACCCCTGTGTATGTTAATAAACCACCCTCCGGGGACAAGTGTGTGTGACACGTACCTCTTTGTCTGTGTTTTCCCACTATCTCGCCACAATACACATATACACTCCCCTACATACATACATACATACATACATACATACATACATACATACATACATACATACATTATATATATATACCCATACATGCATATAAATGCATACATACCTATTCAACAATATAAACGTCATAAGTCATAAGGTTACGTCATAAGATGGCGCCGCGGATGGCCGCCTCGGTGTGGAGCTCTCCAGTTTTTGCACTGTTTTTGTTCGTTTGTCCTGTTTTATGTTTATCGTACGAGATCAGTTATTCCAGGGACGAGCTGCTGAACATTCGGCAGTACACTCCAATTAATCACCAACCGGTTTTTGATTTCTCTGGCGTTTTGCTGAACATTGTTGTCGGCGGACCAGCTGCACTAGGGAAACGCTACAGGATGCGCAGGCGTGGGAAGCGAGCCGGCGCGCTCGTCAGGCTCAGACAGCGCGGCTTCAGAACGGCGCTGCCTAGCATCCATCTGGCGAATCTCCGCTCTCTTCTTAACAAAATGGACAAACTACTTCTACTCGGACGCAGAAACAAGAACTTTAACAACTCTGCTGCTCTGTGTTTCACGGAAACCTGGCTGAACGAAGCCATTCCGGACAGCGCGTTACACCTACCGGACTTTCAGCTGTACAGAGCGGACTGCGATACGGAGTCAACGGGCAAAATGCGCGGTGGTGGGACATGCTTTTACATCAACAGAAGGTGGTGTACGGATGTAACCGTGTTGAAGAAGATGTGCTGTCCTGACATGGAAGTGCTTTTCATTAACTGTAAGCCGTTCTACTCGCCGCGGGAGTTTTCCTCGTTCATTCTCATCTGTGTTTATATTCCACCGCAAGCACACGTGAGTACTGCACTGCAACAGCTGGCTGATCTGATCACAGAGACAGAACAACAACACCCGGACTTTAATCAGGCGAAACTCACACATGAGATGCCTAAATTCAAACAGCACATTACATGCCCCACCAGAGACAATAATATTTTGGACCATTGCTACACCACAATAAAGGATGCATATCGTTCCGTCGCCAGAGCAGCTCTAGGACTCTCCGACCACTGCCTGGTTCATCTTATACCAACTTACAGACAAAAACTTAAAACTACTAAGCCAGTATTAAGGACTGTTAAAGAGATGGACCAACGACACAGAACAGGCCTTACAAGCCTGTTTTGAATGCACTGACTGGAGTGTTTTTGAAGCTGCAGCCACCGACCTCGACGAACTCTGTGTTTCTGTGAGGAGCTATGCATCCCTACCAGGACCTACTTATCATTTAACAATGATAAACCATGGTTCACACCAAAACTTAGACAGCTTCGTCAGGCCAAAGAGGATGCCTACAGGAGTGGGGACAGGATCTTGTACAATCAGGCCAGGAACACACTGTCAAAGGAGATTGGTGTGGCTAAGAAGAGCTATGCCAAAAAGCTGGAAAACCAGTTTTCTGCCAACGACCCGGCATCAGTGTGGAAAGGCCTGAAAGACATCACAAACTACAAGACACCATCCCCCAGCATTGATGGCAATAAACAACTTGCAAACGAGCTGAATATGTTCTACTGTAGATTTGAGACCCCCGACCAGACACCCCACACCCACCCTGACGATCTCTCTACACAGCCATCAACACCTCCAGCCACCCCACTCTCCCCCCCCCTGCACTTCAGATCAGTGAGGATAATGTGCGTCAGATCTTCAGGAAACAGAAGAGAAGGAAAGCACCAGGCCCAGATGGTGTTTCACCAGTCTGTCTGAGAACCTGCGCTGACCAGCTGGCTCCCATTTTCTCACAGATCTTCAACAGATCACTGGAACAGCGCAAAGTTCCATCCTGCTTCAAATGCTCCACCATCATCCCAATCCAGAAGAAGCCAAAGATCACAGGACTCAATGACTACAGACCTGCTGCCTTAACATCTGTGGCCATGAAGTCATCTGAAAGACTGGTGCTAGCATATCTGAAGGACATCACTGGACCTTTGCTGGACCCCCTGCAGTTTGCCTATAGAGCAAACCGGTCTGTGGATGATGCAGTCAACATGGGACTGCATTATACCCTACAACATCTGGACAAACCAGGGAACTACGCAAGGATTCTATTCGTGGACTTCAGTTCTGCCTTCAACACCATCGTCCCATCATTGCTCGAGTACAAACTGACCCAGCTCTCTGTTCCTAGCTCTGTCTGTCAATGGATCACCAGCTTTCTGACAGATAGACAACAGCTAGTCAGAATGGGCAAAATCACATCCGACAGCCGCACCATCAGTGCCCCCCAGGGATGTGTTCTCTCCCCACTGCTCTTCTCCCTGTATACCAATGACTGCACTGCAAAAGACCCCTCCATTAAACTCTTGAAGTTTGCTGACGACACTACTGTTATCGGCCTCATCCGGAACGGTGACGAGTCTGCATACAGACAGGAGGTGGAGCGGCTGGCTCTATGGTGCAGATGCAACAACCTGGAGCTGAACACGCTCAAAACGGTGGAGATGATAGTGGACTTTAGGAGAAATCCTCCTGCACTTCCCCCACTCACCATCATGAACAGCACTGTGGCTGAAGTAGAGTCATTCAGGTTCCTGGGCACCACCATCTCTCAGGATCTGAAGTGGGACATTCACATAGACTCTATTGTGAAGAAAGCCCAGCAGAGACTGTACTTCCTTCGTCAGCTGAGGAAGTTCAACCTGCCACAGGAGCTGCTCGTACAGTTCTACTCAGCTGTCATCCAATCCATCCTCTGCACTTCAATCACCGTCTGGTTCGGCTCAGCTGCCAAAACCGACCTGCGTAGGCTACAGCGAATAGTCCGGACTGCTGAACGAATCACTGGCACTACCCTTCCTACACTTCAAGAACTGTACTCTTCCAGAGTGAGTAAAAGGACTTGCACAATCACTCTGGACCCTTCACACCCAGCAAACTTTCTGTTTGAACTGTTACCGTCTGGCCGGCGCTACAGAACACAGAGCACAAAAACAGCCAGACACAGGAAAAGTTTCTTTCCTCAGGCCATCTACCTCATGAACAGTTAATTATTCCCCTACAGTGCAATAAACATGTGCAATACCTTTTCATACGCACTTGTATACAGCACCTTATAACAATGTACAATGCAATACTTTCTCCATACGCATTTCTACACAGCACCTTATAACAATATACAATGCAATACTTCTCCATACGCATTTGTACACAGCACCTTATAACAATATACAATGCAATACTTTCTCCATACGCATTTGTACACAGCACCTTATAACAGTATACAATGCAATACTTTCTCCATACGCATTTGTACACAGCACCTTATAACTTGTATAACTTGTGTATTTATAAAAAATCTGTACAACAATTCATCATCCAGAGCTCTATTGTCTAACTGCATCTCTGTTTAATGTTTGTCGTATTTTATTTTATTTTATTTATTTTTTTATTATTTTTTTTTTCTCATATTTATTTTGTGTTGTCACTTGTCACTTTATGTACACTGGAAGCTTCTGTAGCCAAAACAAATTCCTTGTGTGTGTAAGCACACTTGGCAATAAAACCGATTCTGATTCTGATTCTGATTCTAAATGTCATTTAAGTACAGTGAAAAGGAAACAACATTACAAAGTGGTTAATGCTTTACTGTTCCAACTTTTTTGAAATGCGTTGCAAGAATCAAAATTGGAATACCTGTTTATTTAAAAAAAATAAAACAAAAATCATGAGGAACACATTAAATAATGGGTTGTTTTTGTATTTTCTGGAATGAAATACAAGTCAAAGTAAATTTAGAAATCACTACTTTCTTTTTTTTATTTGGATTTCCCATACTGTCCCAACGTTTTCTGATTTGTGGTCGTATATATACACATAGTGGTGTGAAAAAGTGTTTGCGCCCTTACTGAATTCTTATTTTTTTAATACTCTTATTTATATATATATAAGTTAAAGATAATGCAAATATACACATCATGCACAAAATCCAAATCTAGCCCTGTTTAAAAAAATAATAACTGAATGATTTGTTTACTTGTGTTATCTTTGGAAAATATTTTAATTTGTTTGATGATTCAAAATATTAAAGTGTCACAAACATGAAAATCATGAAAAACAACAACAAACAAGAAATCAGTAAAGGGCAAACACTTTTTTCACATCACTGTATATAGAATTTTTATTCTTTACTTTATTTTCCATTTATTTAAAAGTTTTCTGTTCCCTTGTGTTGATATGTACAGATTTTAACACTTCAATATGTTCCCTATGCCGCAACGCTCGCAGTCGCATTTAAGGAAGTAAATGCGCCTGCAGCTTTTGACTGCTGGGTGGCGCTTTAACCATGGACTTAAATACAAACATAAACATAGGCTAAAATATCAACACACAATTTTCAGCTTTGCCTTTTTACAATACTAGGTAGGACGGTAACGTATACATAGGTACTGTATGTGATGTGATGCGTTCAATTTAAATATAATTTCGTTTGGTTGTTTTGGTTTCCTTAGTAATCAACATGTTTTTACACTATACTGTATGTTTTAGAAAAGATGTCTACAGTCGTGGCCAAAAGTTTTGAGAATGACACAAATATTAGTTTTCACAAAGTTTGCTGCTAAACTGCTTTTAGGTCTTTGTTTCAGTTGTTTCTGTGATGTACTGAAATATAATTACCAGCACTTCAAAGGCTTTTATCGACAATTACATGAGATTTATGCAAAGAGTCAGTATTTGCAGTGTTGGCCTTCTTTTTCAGGACCTCTGCAATTCGACTGGGCATGCTCTCAATCAACTTCTGGGCCAAATCCTGACTGATAGCAACCCATTCTTTCATAATCACTTCTTGGAGTTTGTCAGAATTAGTGGGTTTTTGTTTGTCCACCCGCCTCTTGAGGATTGACCACAAGTTCTCAATGGGATTAAGAACTGGGGAGTTTCCAGGCCATGGACCCAAAATTTCAATGTTTTGGTCCCGAGCCACTTAGATATCACTTTTCCCTTATGGCACGGTGCTCCATCGTGCTGGAAAATGCTTTGTTCTTCACCAAACTGTTGTTGGATTGTTGGAAGAAGTTGCTGTTGGAGGGTGTTTTGGTACCATTCTTTATTCATTGCTGTGCTTTTGGGCAAAATTGTGAGTTAGCCCACTCCCTTGGATGAGAAGCAACCCCACACATGAATGGTCTCAGGATGCTTTACTGTTGGCATGACACAGGACTGATGGTAGCGCTCACCTTTTCTTCTCCGGACAAGCCTTTTTCCAGATGCCCCAAACAATCGGAAAGGGGCTTCATCGGAGAAGATGACTTTGCCCCAGTCCTCAGCAGTCCATTCGCCATACTTTTAGCAGAAGATCAATCTGTCCCTGATGTTTTTTTTTGGAGAGAAGTGGCTTCTTTGCTGCCCTTCTTGACACCAGGCCATCTTCCAAAAGTCTTCGCCTCACTGTGCGTGCAGATGCGCTCACACCTGCCTGCTGCCATTCCTGAGCAAGCTCTGCACTGGTGACACTCCGATCCCGCAGCTGAATCCTCTTTAGGAGACGATCCTGGCGCTTGCTGGACTTTCTTGGACGCCCTGAAGCCTTCTTAACAAGAATTGAACCTCTTTCCTTGAAGTTCTTGATGATCCTATAAATTGTTGATTTAGGTCCAATCTTAATAGCCACAATATCCTTGCCTGTGAAGCCATTTTTCATTCTCAAAACTTTTGGCCACGACTGTACAATACATGGTGAGAAGCAGAGCCCATAGGCTGCAAATATTAAGCAAATATAAGAATTAAGTTTTAAGCCTTTTTTAAGCCTTTATAGTTCCCTATTAAATTGCATTGGGGTAAAAAAGGATGTTCAATTTCTAAATCCTTTAGTTTTACTTAGAATATGAAAAACATCTCAAAATATGCAAACAAATAAATTAAACACAGATTGTAATGGCATTCACTAACAACCCAGAACAAGATGCGTTTAATAAAAGCTAATCAAATGTCTCTCATTCCGAACGAATAAATGTTTTCATAACGGAAAAGGACTTTGTTATTTACTCAGCATGCACGGTGTAACCTTTTTCAAAGTCTGTCTAATTTGTTTCACTGCAGGCTACAATGTGATATGCATGCAAGATTGACATTTAATACTGAAACAACTTCCTTCAGTTTTGACCATACAGAATATTTACAAATAAATAAAATAGTCCAATCGATTTAGATAAGAATAGGCCATGCAATAATCCAAAATACTCAAGCGCAGCCAAATCATTTTCAAAAGTCTGCTATCGATGTACAAAAACAACTGTGGAGTTTTCAAACTAGATGCTGCAGAGTATTCAAGTGTATAATTAAGTTTTAATGTTGTCAAAGTATGACAATAAACTGTATAGGCTACACCTGCTTTAGGCTATATATTGCTTTGAAGCTTTTGAAAATATATGATACAATTTGGGAATTCGCTTAAATAAATTTTAACTAAATACTTCGTTCCCTTTAAAGGTTTATTAATCGGTTATGTAAACGAAACGTTTTCATAAAAGGCTGTGGAATTTGTGGTGCGCCAATAGCCTCGTGGTCTGAGCATTGACACAGAGTGCGCAGCACTTCCAACGCGTGTTCATATCCCGCTTCAGGAACACTGCTAGTATCCATCTCATCTCTCTTTCCAATTTCTATTCTTGTCTACTGTCCTATCATTAAAAAGGCAAAGACACCAAAAATAAATCTTAAAAATAAATAAACGTAGAAAAAATTGTTTAGCCTACAGTCATACAAAATTATGTTATCTCTTTTGTCCTCTTTTAGTCAAAGAAATTATACAGTTGTTGACGAGGATAGTTCTCTTAATTTGTTAATGTGTTTTTTTAAAGCCCCAGTCAGATCACATAATTTTTATTGTCAGTTATCAGTCAGTCATAGTGAGATTATGTGATTTGTCTTGATAAAATCTTAGATAATAAAAAAAAAAGGATAAAGTCTTGTCATGGGTAACAAATGTGCCATAATACACGTTGCTTCACGATCAGTGATGTGACAAGACATCTACGACGAGTGTTATTTCCCAAAGCAGTCACAAGTGTTGATATAACAATATTTCTTATCTTAATTTCAATGTTTTTTTTTTTTTTTAATCTTATTTTAATCTCAATAAACACTGATGCTTGCTGACAACAAGGCTACAATATTTAAGGGCATACGTTACGACATTGATAGGATCAAACTTAAGTTTCCTTTTTAATATTAAGATATTTTCTTTGAAATCTAAATGTAGGCTATATTTTCCTGCCAGGGTTGCTTATTAAACACTCCCTTGCGAGTGAGATGGAGAAAATGAAAGCACATCAGCACCGAGGAAAAATCAGATGCTCAAGACATAATCTTAAAAATTATGACATATTAAAAAATTAGCAAATATATGACAGAGGTTTGTGATACAACATTTACAGTGAAGCTTTAATTAAATCCTTATTTTCCACAGAGCGAAACAAATCATCACAGCACAGTTGAGTAGTGGACGGGCACAAACAAAAATATAATTTGTATATTTTTCTTGGAAAAAATATCTTTTTGAAACGAATTTTGTTTAGTATAATTTGTATCTTAATTTTAATGTACTTTTTGTTGATCTGTTATTTAGTAGATAAACACAAATAATAAATAACATTTGAGGTGAAGTGCTTCAAAACAAGTCTGCTATATGCTTCAGCGCTAAAACATAAACTGGTTTGTTAAATAAAATAATAATCTAGCCTAAATTAAATTTAAAGTGAAATATTTATTTATTTTTTATTATTATTATTATTATTATTATTATTATTTTATTTATGCATGCAATTTTAATAATTGCAGGCCCCTGGGCTGTAGTTGTACAAAGTGGCAAAGCTCAAAATGGCATTAACACCTATACACTGACTGCATCATTGATAGGCTAAAGCATTAACGGTGTTCTCTCTGCAACATTTAGGTTTGAGGTCGGGGGGAGTGGGGATTTCCACTGTCGGGCTAGTGCCAGCCAGATCTCAAAGTTCAAAATGGCTTGTGAATGAAGTTTAAAACTTTTTAATTTATTTGTATTGTTATAGCTTTTGTTTGTTTTAAATGTAATTGTTTTAAATGTAATTGTTTTTATATTGGTTTATTTATTTAGGCTACTTATTTTTATTATATCCAATTTTTGTCATTAAATGTTTTTAATATAGGCCTATCTTAGGCTATTTTATCTCGATCTAATGTGACACTATTGTGTTGAGCCTACAAAAGTTGATACGTAATTTGAATAGTTGTATGTCTTTCTGTTGTATTCATATTTTGTATCTCCAAAATAATAAAAAATAATAAAAAACCCAGCCACTTGTGCAGCATTTAGCATTTGTGTGTAAAGATTATTATGCGTTAGGCCCATTGAAACAACATCTTCAAGGAGGACTCAGCAAAGAAATATCACTTAAGTTAATAAGTTATTAAGCTACTACTTTAAGGATTATTTTACAAATTACATTTGCATTAAATTTGGTTTGAGATGGGGGAAGGGGGATGTCTCCAGTATTTTTCACAAACATGGAAACACAAAATATCCATTTACATATCTTTTACCGACACATAGACCTACTTTACGAAAATGTAGGCTATTATGTTTCTATGCACATTAAACTTTATCAGAAGTTAGAATTTTGCCATATGAATAATATAAACTAAAGCATTCAATATTATTATTATTATTATTTTTATTATTATTATTATTATTATTATTATTATTATTATTATTATTATTAATAATAATAATAATAATAATAATAATAAAGTGATTAACTGTTTGTTCTAGAATAAGCTTGAAGGTTAAAGGTTAGGCCTACTTGAAAAAACTTTTTTCCTATGCTTAACAACATTATAGTGAAAGACATTTTCTTGTGCAAATTGATGTTGGAGTCATAAAATAATGTTTGCATTTGCCAAAACTAACATTTTTTACTTCAAAAACATAAACGTCATAGACCTATAACAGTGTATATACACAGAACATATAGAACAATATAGTCCCGCTTGCTGAGCCGGAGCGACAGCAGCAGAGAATTCTGCTTGGTCCTAAAGCCTTCGTCCGACAGTTATTTTCAAATATGCAAACATGAAACAAAATTGAATTAAATTCACATTTAGTTGTATTATTTGATTAGGCTATGGATGTAGCCATCAATCCTCGAAGTTATGTTGTTAACAACAGATAATTGCTTTGATAACCAATCACTCTGAAATGTATTAAAAAGTAAAATGAAATGCCTAATTGGCCAGAATAACTCTGCAGGTACAGCTACTATGTAATCAGAGGAGTATATAAGGTGATTCAGCTACTGTTGCAATGAGACATAATGCCTTTGTTCCCTCCTTTGGGAAACGAGGAATAGATTTGTAACCGAGACATTCCCCTTCAGTTGATCACTCTGCCGTGAGAGTGAGCAACACCACCAACAGCTGCAGGCAATTGATATGCCGATGCAGCTGCGGTCCAGTCCATGAACTCGCAGCTGCATGCTCATCTTACAAGCCACTCCAGCCCGTACTGGAATCATCTGTTGTGATGACAACATGCCTGGAAGTTTGTTCTAAGGAAAGGCATAGTCCATCCAGCAACTGAAGGTGCGGCAACATAACGAAGTGATGGTCGCTCAGTATATCACCACGCACCATGCCCATCTGGGGACTTGGGTCATTTATAAACGTAGTTTTCCTCACTTCAATTTAAAAAAAAAATCTCTGTCCACATGAAAACGCAAAAACGCACTGTGATGCATGTAATGGGCACACCAAGCCAACAGGTGGCGATAATGACACTTTTATGCTGAGTTTGCATCAAACAGGGAATTAAGTATGTACTCGTGTTTGTATTGACTTGAATAAAATTTATTTGCACAATAGAGGCGGATTACCATCCCACGGTTGAACAATGCAAAATACGCAATTCATTTGCCGCATATGTGCAGAATTTGTCTCATTCATGTCTTCTGTGTTTGGATTGAATCCAGCCATGTTGCCCAGTTAGAGAGGAGAAAGCAGAGTATTATAGTTTTGAAAAAAATGCAGTTTTGAAAATGCCCATGTTCATGTGGACAGGGCCTTGACCATCAAGCCAGCACTGAAGTGGACTCAAATTCATCAATACGAGCAGCGTGCTCATGGCTATGAATAAAAAAAAGGCTGCAACTCTCACCTTGCTCCCAATGGGGTGCCAATAACCTAAATGACTTGGATGGGAGTTTTGGATTATCCTTCCAGGTGGCAGCTTGCAGACAGGATAACTGCAATCAGACGCCTGGGGGATAGTTCATATGTCCTGGCCACCCCATCTTCTTGCAGTGAGCAACAGGGTGGTTTGCACTTTTGCAAGAGTGAGCTATGATCTCAGCTTCCTCCCTCTCTTACAGTGAGGGCATGAGCAACTCATGAGAACTGCTTTAACATGCTGGACTCCCAGACATACGATACAGTACTCGTGGCCATCCTCTGGTGTCAGGAAACCACAGATACAGTTCTTCAGATACATGATGGCTTTGAGGTGAAGTCTGATGTGCCGATCTGTAGGTGCACCTTATTTTCTCCTTTGATTACAGAGTGGTTGCACCAGTGGAACTGTACTCACCAATTCTTATAGGCATTTCATTGACACTTTTTTTTATACATTTCAGAGTGATTGGTTATCTTCCCCAATTTGTTGTTAACAACAGAACTTGTAGTGAACGACTGAAGAGAAATTCTGTTGCCAAGTTGTATTGATAACTATTATATTAATTTTTTAAAGACACAAACAAACAGCCACTAAACAAACCTTGAGGACACAGTCTTCATATTCCTTTTTTTCTGAATCCTTCACTTTCAGTTGACTGTTGTTTTTGGTAGTATCATAAGACATATGAACCTCAGTTGATGACACGCTCTCAGATAGTGTCTGTTCTGGAATCAGATAGTAGGCTGGAACAATGTTACTCTAAATGATGGAGAAAAAAAGAACAAAACAGAGGGTTGGACAAATATCATATGACAGGAGGAGACAAACTAATCACTCTTGCTCTATCTCTAATAATCAAAGATTTAGAGACCCTTAAATAGATCTAAATTTATTTTCATATACTTTACTGAAATTTAAGTGTTCTAAACAACTGAAGAGCACAAATGCCAGGGCATCCAAAACCTCAAAAACTCCTGAAGGTACTGTAACGGGGAGTGCTTTATGTGACAACTGTGACAATTTCCACATTTCTACTGTTGTGCCTAAAGAGAGCGTGCCTGGGCTAGTCGCATTTCCACAGTAACTTCTTAGACCTGATTCAGTCCTTGTTGGAGCTTTTTTGGCCTGCAGAGTACCTTGGGCCAAAGCAGGCTAGCTGGAGCGGGTGAAAGGCAAAGACAGAGTTTGCCTGGGTCAGGTAAAAAGGGTCTGAGATGCCCATTTCCCTATTTTTGCTATCTCACATGAATGTAGAGTACACACAAAGAAAGAAAGAAAGAAAGAAAGAAAGAAAGAAAGAAAGAAAGAAA
>CAIGQV010000744.1:1669899-1698937 GCA_903798115.1 Danio jaintianensis | reverse complement strand
GAAAGAAAGAAAGAAAGAAAGAAAGAAAGAAAGAAAGAAAGAAAGAAGATACAGTACGGGTCATTTGACAATATAATTGCATAAAACACCTTAAAAGTTATTTTTGCTTTAGATCACCCTTATGTTTCCATTAAATTTATGGGTGTTGCATAAACTAACCTTTAAATGTTATTTAAGGGTTTTTATAAGTGAAACAAAATTGAGCATTTTAAGTTGTCCTTAAATGTCGCATAAGTGTTGCATTAAAGACCCTTAACTGTCACACTGTCACAGTCACCAGCTGGAGTGCCCACAAGACACACTAGAGAGCACTCCACACATAACCTCTGCCACTCACCCAGACTACACTTACCAACATCCTTTGCACCTCACACCTGATAAAACTTTCCTGGACTAATTAATTGATTACCACTGCATCTGTTCACAATAATCTGCTCTATTTGGGGCTGTTTACATTCATTCACTTTATGCAGATTTAAAGAAGGTGGTTTTTCAGATGAAACTGGAAAAGGTCTAAATGCACCTGGTTGTTGAAACGTAAATTTAACTCCTTCCAAAATGTAAAAATAATTAATACGTTAGAGCATGTTATGGGCTATGTTATGTAATGTAATGTAATCTAATGTGCATTTAAATAGCACATTTAGCACAAAGCTCTTTACAAATGTGTAAGGGAGTCTCTCCTCACCATCACCTGTGTGCAGCATCAACTTGGATGATGCAACAGCAGCCACAAGACAATGTTGCCAGTGCGCTCACCACTTACCAGCTGCAGGTGGAGAGGAGGGACAGTGATAGAGCCAATTCAGTGGATGGGGATAATTGGGAGGCCATGATGGGTACAGGCCGAGGGAAGGAATTTGGCCAGGACACCGGGATTACACCCCTACTCTTTACATGAATGGCCATGGCATTTTTAATGACCACAGAGAATCAGGACCTCTGTTTTAACACTATAGAGTACCCATCACAATACTTGGTGTACCACCTACTGGCCTCAATAACACCCTTTTCAATAGAAACCTAGTTTTCTCAAGTGGTCTCCCATCCAGGTATTAACCAGGCTCAACCCTGCTTAGATTCAGTGAATAACCAGGCTTGGGCTGCAGGGTAATATGGTTGTTGGCATATTTGCCTATACATAAAGATATAACAGCGCTAATGCAAAACAAAACAACCTTAGATGAGGGTTTTGGATGTTTTCCCATTACATTATATTTTGATCAGTCATTATTTGTTGAATAGTGAACTTAGAATGTTAAATTATAATTATGTTAAATGTCAGGATTAACAACACCACACACCTGTGTGTCGCCTCTTTTAATGGAGTAAAAAAGAAAAAGAAAAAAGGCTATAGCAATTTCTTTTCATTTACAACAACTTGTTTTTTTGGGGGGAAGAGTAGATTATAGCCTACACAAATTAATGTAAACCCTTTACAGTTTTACATGATTTCGTGCACATATGTGTACAACAAAATTAGACGTAGCAACTTTTAGCCTAATGACAGTACTCACGGAACCAGCTGTATGTGCTTGTTTTTTGATGTTTGAAACATGAGTGAAGTAGCCTATAAAGCCTCATGTAGACATATAAAATCATTTGTATGCTCAATAAGATATATACAGGGGTTGGACAATGAAACTGAAACAATGGCCAATTTAGTGTTGGAGGTTTCATGGTTAAATTTGACCAGCCTGTTGGCCAATCTTCATTGATTGCACATCGATTGACATTGACTTTATATTGATTGCCAGTAAGAGCAGAGAGGGAAGGTTTAATTAGCAGAGTAATAGCACAGTTTTGCTCAAAATATTGCAATAACACAACAAACGAATTGTTGTGACCAAGACAGCAAGTCTTTGTGATGTATCAAGAGCCACGGTATCCAGGACAACATCAGCATACCACCAAGTATAAACCATATCCAACTGTGGATTCAAGAGGAAGCTGTTTGAAAGGGATGCTAACCCAGATTTTATAAAAAAAATAAAATAAAAAAATAAATAAAAAAGATACATGTAACTCACTGATAACTCACTGCAAAATTAAATGTTCACCTCAACTCTCCTGTTTCTGCCAACATCGAGAGTTAAGGATTACCGAAACATTATGGAGGACCATGTGCACCCACAGGTTCAAACATTGTATCCTAAAGGTAGCTCCATGTATCAGGATGATAATGCACCAATACACACAGCAAGACTGGTGACAGAGTGGTTTGATGAACATGAAAACGAATGTCAGATCTAAATATTATTGCGCAACTTTGGGGTGTTTTGGAGGAGAGAGTCAGGAAACATTTTCCTCCACCAGCATCACAAAGTGACCTGGCCACTATTCTACAAGAAGAATGGCCCTCTGGCCACTGTGCAGGAGTTGTATATGTCATTCCCAAGATGAATTGATGTTGTATTGGCCGCAAAAGGAGGCCCTACATCGTACTGATTAATTATTGTGGTTTAAAACCAGACGTTTCAGTATCATTGTCAAACACCTGTAGCTTACATTTTTGTGAAAAAAAAAAAATGTATACAAAATTCTGTGTATTTCATTGACATAAACTATTTAAATTTGCATATAGTGTGGGATTTAAAGATCAGAATCAAATCCATTTAACAAATATTAGATACCTATCCAATCAGCGAAAACACACAAAGTGACCAGGTGTAAACAGGCCCTTAAAAACACTCATTATCATTGCAATGTATGGACATTGTATGGACATTTCCGAGCATGTTCTTTGTTCCTGCCTAGTTTGTTTGTTTTGGACTGTCTTTTGGATTCCCAATTGTTGCCTGCATTGACCATTGCCTGTTATCGGATAACTCTTTCTGGATTACTCCTGACATTGCTGTTTGTACCTGTTATGGACTTTGCCAGCTTTCTGAATAAAATCTGCATTTCCTCACTCATGTCATCATGCTCCAGTTCATAACACTCAGACACAATTAATCATGAATAACTGTTGTTAGAATATGAATTTGCAATCTATAAGATTGCTTATCACTAATAATATAACTGGTAAGTGACCTCAAATGTCACCCAGTGCATTTGATTAACATTTACTGTTGGTAAATCAACATCGATAAACATTTTAGTAATGTGAACAATAATTTACCTCAGATTTTTTTAAAGAAAAGTAGTTTTAATATAGTAGGTGTTATTTCTGTGCTGATGTTATGTTTTGATAAAGCACAATAATCTTTAAACACTTTGGACAGATGGCAGATTTCCACATTAAACGCACAACAGCTAGTGACTTTAAACCAGGGGTCTCAAACTGCCGGCCTGTGGACCCTTTACCTTTTGGGACCACTGCTTTAAGCTGTTGAGAGAGTTTTATCTGCGTGAATCTGATTTGATTTTCTTCTTCCTGCCGAACTGGGCAGGTTGTGTGTCATTTGATTCACAGGGTGTATTTAGGACAGGGTTTTTGTGCTACACTGTCAGCTATTGGCCCTACATTACAAATGCGGCATGATTTTGGCCTTGCTGCTGAAGCTTTGGGGCTATTGGCCCAGCTTGGTCCGATGAAAGCCCTGGTTAATGCTGTTAATACATTTTTGATTTATCTTTTTTTCATGTGATAAATTCCTGATCCGTTCATAAGTCACCCAGTATAAATACTTTTGATTTCTTTTTTACTTTTTTACTTAAGTTGATTACTTATTTTTTTAACTTTCTTTTTTTACTTTCTAAAATATCAAAAAATCTATCTAACAAGATTAAATGAAGACTACAGTGTATATAATATACTGTGTTACTATATATATAATATACATATATAATATGTTGAAACTATAAAACAGTATAAATTCTGTATTAGGAAATACGAACTCATTGAAAACAAAGGAAACAAATCTAAATGCATAACGTATTCATAAAATATTTAAATGGTATTGAACAAATGTACAAACATTGTCAAAAAAGCACATGATTGTTAAAGTTTTTGTTTTTTCACTGTATTAGATTGAAAGATCAGAAAAGTACAATATAGCTACACCAGGAATGTGTCTTATTTACCAGTGATCCGGTTGAACAAAACGCAATGGCAAGAAATAATAGATTGTACTACAGAACACATTAAAACAAAAGTAACAAGCCCAATTTAAAAATGTAAGGAGTAGAAAGTACAGATATTTGTGTAAAAATGTAAGGAGTAAAAGTAAAAAGTTGTCAGAAAAATAAATAGTGGAGTAAAGTACTGCTACCAGAAAAATCTACTTAAGTACAGTAACGAAGTATTTGTACTTTATTACTTCCCATCTCTGGTGGGCGTGCATGAGTTCACGCAGCTGCGGTCATCATTTGTGTTTGAATGGCAGATGCGGCAACTGATTACACCGGTTTAATGAGCTCTCCTGTGAAAATTATGCATTGCATTCTTTCCATACAGATTACCAAGCGAGACAAAATTTGTTTTCATTCATTTTCCTTCGGCTTAGTCCCTTATTTATCAGAGGTCACCACAGCAGATTGAACCACCAACTATTCCGGCATATGTTTTACGCAGCAGATGCTCTTCCGGCCGCAACCCAGTACTGGGAAACACCCATACACTCTTGCATTCACACACACACACTAAGGCCAATTTTGTTTACCCAATTCACCTACAGTGCATGTCTTTGGACTGTGAGGAAACTGAAGCAGAGGAAACCCACGCGAACACAGGGAGAACATGCAAACTCCACATAAAAATGCCAACTGGCCCATCCGAGACTCAAACCAGCAACCTTCTTGGTGTGAAGGGACAGTTCTATCCACTGAGCCACCATGCCGCCCATTTGTTTCCAAGAGGCTCATTTAAAATTTCACATTTCAGGCTTTGTGCAGGTATGTCTGTCATGTATGTGAGGCAAATATATTTGGATATTCAGCTGTTTTTTTCACAAGCTTTGGAGACGTAACGTAAATTCCATTTTTAAATAATAGGTCACCAATAGCTTTCGTCATGAGCCACGGCTGTGCTCAAAATGGCATAAATGTTATACATAAAAAGTGCACTATAAAGGGAACGCAATTGTCAATATAAAGATCGCTAAAACTGAACTGTAAAATATTACTTTGAAAGCAAATTACACCTAAGAGAGATGACTTTAATGTTTTTTTTTCTTTTAAAGTTTGCAATTCAAATGTTAGAATGTTCAAAATGAATAGGTCATAGGGAGGATAACGGGGAATAGAACACAACCAGGAACTATGATTCTAACTACAGCGGTGTAGTTGCAAGCGTACAAGTTTGCGACGCAGTTTGAGAATGTTTGTTGAAACGACGGATTTGGGAAATGCCAAATCAACAAATGATGTTTGTAACGACGGAACTTGCGACCTTAGTTAGCTAACGATGGTTTTCGGAAACGCACCCCTGGGCGGGTTGTGTTTTTTTTTTTTTTACTGAAAAGCCGGCCTGAAAAATTGCAGAATGCTACATGAAGAAATGCACTTTCTCAGTAGCCATATCTGTATTTATTTGTATAACTATGTCTTCTGAGAACTGGTTCACATCTAAGTTGACCAGGTACTGGCACCTTTGAACAAGTCTGCCAGCCCAGGACATTTGTAATACATGCCACAATTCCTCTGCATTTCTTGCTTTTGTTTCAAAAACAGCATTTCTGATGTTAGACTACAAGTTATCTATTGGGTTTAGGTCTGAAGGCTGGGCTGGCCACTAATCCTGTTGGTCTGGAACCAAGATGCTGCTTGCTTACTGATGTGTTTGGTATTGTTGAACCACCCATTTCAAGGGCATTTTCTCTACGGCATAAGGCAACATGGAGAACCATCCCCATATACGTTTCACTGTCTTCACAGTCTACTGTGGCTTGAATTCAGTGTCTTGGGGCAGCAGATAGTTTGTTGGAGACACTACTATTTTTTAATAGCCTAATGTTTGTTTTTCTTCACTTTATGTTAAGTAATAATACATGTAACCATTTTTTTCTTCATGTTTGATTTAGAATGGAATGTTCCCATTCAGTGTGCATTGAAATAAAAGCTTTTATATGGATTTTGAGCTGCTATTATTTTAAACACAACTGTATAGGCACCACAGACACTTTTACTATGGTCTTCTTTTCTGTTGTGAACATTTCCTTTCATTTATTGGTTTCAGTTTCATTCTGGACAGGTTCAGGTCCTACAGTGCCTGTTCTGAGCCTGCACGTCTTTAATATCCTTTTAATAAATACCTGCATTTAGGACCTCAACTCTGTTGACTCCTTTCTGTTCATAACACAGATATTCTTTACAACTTCAGAGTACTTATTCTTAATTAAGTGAAAATGTCATACCAAACAGGACAACAGGGAGATACCAAAAACCCTAAACATGTCACATTTATTGGAACTGAATACCTACTATTTGATTACATAAAAAATAAACAGAAATGTAAAATACAATGAATACATTCTAAATCTGCTAAAACAAAAAAGCAGCTGATCACTGATGGAATGAGTAAACCGTTCCTCTTCCAGAGCATGTTTGATGCTCATCAGTGTATAAACACCACTGAAACGTTATATTATTTTAAATGTTTTGTTTAATTTTAGTAATTAATGATGTAAATGAAAATGTATGACAAAATTAAATACATTTTCTGCAATTAAATGTAGACAGGGTCTTACCAGTGATTTGAGAGGAGGGTTCTTGGGCTTGCATAGAAATCCTGTGTAAGCCAGAATCCATGCCAACATCATCACACCTGAACATGACAATGTAGCTCCTAGTGACCAGCTCATTAAATGTAACACTGGAGAGAGAGAAATACACAAAATAATCCTAAATATATTACATTACATTTAGGCATTTTAGCAGATGCCTGCAATGAAAACAAATCATCATAATATGTTCAGTATATGCCAGTTTTCATGTGTGGCTCAACACTCTTAAGCACTGTGTAAGTACACTAACTCAGTGAGATATTAGTTAATATGAGAAGTTAAGTCAAACAGGACAACGTGTGACTGGAATAATGAAGGTATATTTAAATGCAAGTCAGACGGATTCAAACTGTCAGAAATGTTACTGTACTGACAATAGGGGGAAAATTAAATATTAGCCAATTATTTCGTACTGTTAAAGCCAACAGAAGCCATCATTGTCTTAATTGATGAACACACACAGATCCGTTAAAACTATACAAACAACAACATTTTTGAAGATTTGCCACCAAGTAATATTACAATAAATGTGGGAAAGTTTGTTCTGCTTGAAATTGTCTTTCTAAAAGTCTTTCTGAATTCTTGGATTCTTCTCTTTCCATAAAGAAAAATTAAAAAATAAATATATGAGCACAGTGGCCTCCATCATCCGTAAGTGGAAGATGTTTGGAACCCCCAGGACTCTTCCTAGAGCTGGCCGGCCATCTAAGCTGAGTGATCGGGGGAGAAGGGCCTTAGTTGGGGAGGTGATCAATAACCCAATGGTCACTCTGTCTGAGCTCCAGCGTTCTTCTGTGGAGAGAGGATAACCTTACAGAAGGACAACCATCTGTGCAGCAATCCACCAATCAGGCCTGTATTGTAGAGTGGCCAGACGGAAGCCACGCCTTAGTAATCGGCACATAGCAGCCCGCCTAGAATTTGCCAAAAGGCATCTGAAACAAAATTCTCTGGTCTGATGAGACTAATCAACTCTTTGGAGTGAATGCCACGCATTACGTTTGGAGAAAACCAGGCACCGCTCATCACCAGGTTAATACCATCCCTACAGTGAAGCATGGTGGTGGCAGCATCATGCTGTGGGGATGTTTTTCAGCAGCAGGAACTGGAAGACTAGTCAGGATAGAGGGAAAGATGAATGCAGCAATGTACAGAGACATCCTGAATGAAAACCTGCTTCAGAGTGCTCTTGACCTCAGACTGGGGCAACGGTTCATCTTCCAGCAGGACAATGACCCAAAGCACACTGCTAAAATATCAATGGAGTGGCTTCACAACAACTCGGTGAATGTCCTTGAGTGGCCCAGACAGAGTCCAGATGTACAACCTATTGAACATCTCTGGAGAGATCTGAAAATAGCTGTACACCATCGCTTTCCATCCAACCTGATAGAGCTTGAGAGGTACTGCAAAGAGGAATGGGCAAAAATTCCCAAAGACAGGTGTGCCAAGCTTGTGGCATCATATTCAAAAAGACTTGAGGCTGTAATTGCTGCCAAAGGTGCATCAACAAAGTATCAAGCAAAGGCTGTGAATACTTATGTACATGTGATTTTTCAGGTTTTTTATTTTTAATAAATTTGCAACAATTTCATATATATATATATTTATTTATACAACAGTTCTGTCTGGTTCTTGAATCTGATTGGCTGATAGCCGTGCGATATTTTGCCAGTAACAGCAGTCGACCCGCCTATTTACCCTTCACCCATGTGTATTAGTCCGCCCACATACAGCAACAAGCTGAGGGCAGTTATATTGCTCCTTTTGGGCAACAATGTACTGTAATATTGTTCATTAAAGTTGTGGGAAGAAGAAGACAGGGTCGGCGATTCAGGTAAGTAAATATTTTTATTAAAAACATTTTATGGCACCCACACATGTAGCTGTGTGTGTGTGTCTGCTCTCTCTTCTCTCCCGACTGCTCCTTCTCTTCTCCTTAAGAAGGGTGTCTCTCCGGTCCAATCACTAGAATAAACAGGTGTTATTTATTATTTCTGATTGGCCCGCTGACTAGCCGCCGGGCTCTGAGCATGCTCTCCCGCCTCATTGGGTGTTCGATCATGCTCACCTCTCCACATGTACTTTCGAGGCTTTTTTAGTCGAGAACGTAGTTGTTTAGATTGCAACTATGCAGTTTATTTATAAGGATAGTGCCTATTTTAAAATATTTATCATTTCTGAGAGACACCCATTAGTCTGCGGTCATTAGTCTGCCATACTGAGTAGACCAAAGACGGTTGACGTTGTCTATCCACAAGATGGCGACAGGACCGCATAATAAGCCCTTAGAAGATTAAAACAGCGTAATTTCTAACTACAGATCAACTACTGATCAAATCATTATTAAACTGGTAAGTGATATTCTAAGTTGATCTCTTATATTTGTATGTTGTAGTGCTGTATTTATACCATATAATTCTAGTGTATTGTGAGATGGGATATCAGGAATGTGTGTTGTGTTGGCAGAAAGAAAGAAGAAATAGCAGCATGTGTTTAGCGTTTTTCCTTATTGCAAACACAACAGCAATCTGGTAGTGATTGCACTGCTTTTTTCAGGGTTAATTATTGTGATATCTCGAATGCAACAGAGAAATACTGTAGACTGTAATAATCTTGGGAGATATCTCTGTAGATGGATGGCATTTCATGTCACGTTCAGCCTTATAATCTTAATATGTCAGCAAAATCACCTGTTTTGGTGATCACTTACGCTAGAGAATCATTCAAATAATAGCTCTAAAGTGACGTTGGTGAATTAGTAACGGCTTCTGCTGTTCTGACGTCAGCTGCAGATGTGAATGAATGGCAGAAGTAAGTAGTTCCTAATACAAAAGGGTTTTTAAACTCTCCGTGTTTGATTTTCTGTTTTATATACACGAGTGTGCCGTCAAACTGTTGTATAAACACAATTTCACACTCGTAGCAGTGCGATATGATTGTATATCAGTGCTGATATACAGCCATATCGCACTGCAACTCGTGTGATATTGCTCATATATAAGGCATAATCAACAGCTTGCCGTGTGTTAAGGGATTTTAATGCAGGACGTTGAGGCCTCCGTGAAGTGCATTAAAATCCTTTAATACATGGCAAGCCGTTGATTATCCCACTTATTCCATGGTCATTTGCCAAGGTAGGCCTAAATTTAAACTAGTTTTGCTCTTTGCAGCGCAATATTTGTCAGAATTTTCATCAGTTTTGACATATTAGATTTTCTAGTTCCTCCACTAAATCAGCAGTGACAGGCAGGCTGGCAGACAGAGAGATCATGTGCGTGCTGTTTATACATGTTAACGTTATTAAAATGCAATTTCATCAATTCGATCACAGGTGGACAAATAAGACATTCCCAGTCACACCTGGAGTGTGTTTCCAGTCACATATGTTGTTTTTGCTTTCTACCACTTATCTAATGAGGGAAGATCTGTACTGTATGTATATTGGCTTTCTCTTAACATTACCTTTAATATTGCGAAAGCTGGGCTACCTAAAGCAGAATTTCCACGATTTACGTTTCATAATAAACATACAAATCTTATTAAACGTACCATATCAATTAAATCTGCTGTAGGAATATGTTAACGTACTTTATGCATTGGCTAATGAAATTAAAGATAATTTATTTTATTTCCCATCAACTTTAAGCCTTCACACTTTATCCTGTGCAGCACACATGAGTTGCTATGGTAACTACAAACGTTTGAGAGAAGCGCATTTATTTCGAACTGTGATCAAAACTGACTGGAACTACCTGTGCGTTTAAACAAAAATAATGCACACCCTCCAGCCAATCAGAATCAAGAATTTCAATGGACCATGAAATAAGTAACAGATAATCAACGGCTTGCCATGCGTTAAAGGATTTTAATGCATGACGTGGAGGCGAAGGACCACACGACGTGCGCGCCTCCGCAAAGTGCATTAAAATCCTAACACACATCCCATGTGCATTTCACATGTGGTTTCGTGTTTCACGTGATTTTCTCAATTTTTTTCAAAAAAGAAATTTCAAATGTGCATGTGGTCACATGTTTACATGTGAAACTCGTGACATTTCTGTAAGGGTTGTAATATCCCCATACTGTTAGCTATTGATGTAATGCTGAATTAACCAAACTTGAAAGGAAACAGTTTGGGTTACACTCATGCTAAATGCTATTAGGCAGTAAAATTTATTATTTTCATAGATAGGTATTTCTCCGTAGCATCAACTACTGGCAAACAATCAATTTACCATATAAACCATGTAGTGGTCTTAATGCTGGGTCATGATCACCTTGTCTGAATTTGTTTGAACTTGTCTGAACTTGTGCTTATTTGTAAAAACGTTCTCTACAAATAACATATTATTGCTTTGTGTGTGTATATATATATATATATATATATATATATATATATAGATATATATATATATATATATATATATATATTCTGTACATGGTTTATATATGCCCGAAAACGCAGTTTATTTGACAAAGCATGGTTCAGTCCCGGTTATCGACGTTACATTATTTAATATATAAATATAAAACACACATAAGGTTGCAGTTTACACAAAAAGTTTATTTTTTCAAATATTTATGTAGCAATAGAATATTAACAGAGAATATTTTGTTGCTATTTAAAAAAGTATGTTCTTACCTTTCCTTGCCTCCTCTTCACTAGTGTATTCACATTGCCAAGCAGAAGGTTGAGTGTTTTGGTTGGAATTGATTTGTGGAAGTACTCTAACACAGTACTGAACACCAGGCTGAAGATTTTCCAGGGTATACTGTTTACTTGGTATAGAGATCTGTCTGACCTAAATTAAAAAAAGACAGCATTAAAACACATTTAGCTGAAGTGACTTTACAAGTACAACTTGTAGAAACTTCAGAACTAACATGATTAAACTCTGCTAAATTATAAAACAAACCCTGGTTATTGCAATTAGTTTGCAATTTCTTATAATGTAATTTTTTGTTCTTATAATTTGAGCAAGAGCCATTTTTAAGTGATTTCAACCAACTTAAACCACTCTCACAAAACCAGCAAAACAGTAAATACAGTCGCTTCTACAGATGGCACAAAACTACCTACATTCAGTAAATATCAGTATAATATTATTATCCATTTTAACTGCATATTTGCCATATAAAATAGATCATTAAATGGGCTGCTGGCAATGCTTGAGAGACTTGTATTAATAGCTAAAAAATTATTGACTGAGTTACCGCTAATCTTACACAGCTGACAAAAAATAAATAAATTAAATATTGTTGCAGAATGTTAACAATGGATGAAGTTCAGTCAGAAGCACATTCACATAATAAACGGCGTATGCAAAGTGCAAGAGAAACCTCACTGAAAAAGCCATTCACAAAGCTCTAATAAACAAAATAATAATGAGGAAAGCAAAAATGAGGGTTATGGGTCACGAATTGAGAATTTTGAATTTAAAATTAAGATTGAATTGAGAGTTTAAAAAATATACAAACAAACGTCCACGCCTTGAACGTGTCCAGTATTTGAGTTTTAATGAGGGTTTCAAAGCTTGCTACTTTTAAATTAATTAAATACATTTAGTTCAGAGAAGTGCTCATCAAATTCTGTTTAAATTTTTGTATTCTCTCATAGGTATATTTGCATTCTTCTAAGATAAAATGGTTTCAATGACTTTAATAAACGTTGTTACCGTGGCAACTCTCCCCTATACTTTCGGTCTGGATAGCCATATTGCACAATAGTTCTATCCCACTGCAACGAATTAAACAAGGGTACCTTTACATTATGAAAGCATAAATAGTATGTCCAGTTATTGTTGTCATCAAATCTGCAAAACGCAGAGCATTAAGCCACTAAGAGGAGCTTTGAATACAGACTTTAACAAGTTATCAGGAGGTGAATCATATCACGCCATCAAGTTATCATACTGAATTTTAGGGTTTCATTAGCTGGAAGCCAAAATCATCAAAATGAAAAGAAAAACATTTAAAATATATAAATCAGTGCGTATTAAATCGATATAATACATTAGTTTAACGTTTTTAATTGAATTAGTGAAATTAATCAACTTTTCGATGACATTCTAATTTATTAAGATGCACCTGTAAAATAAGATTTAACAGTAATCCTAATTTAACATTAAATTAATATATTTTTTTTAACATTAAGATTCATTTAACATTAAATTTAACCCATCCAGGGGTTACACACAAAGCAGTGAGCTCACACCAGTCCACACACTGTGGACACCAGTGTGGTCAGTTAGGGGTCAGTGCCTTGCTTAAAGAACTAACCTAGTCGGTGCCAATGGCATAGTGGAAAGTGCATCGACACACGCACTCTGGTGCTCATGGCAACCTGAGTTCGATTCCCACCTCGAGGTCCTATGCCGATCCTCCCCCTCTCTCTGCTCCCCATACTTTCCTGTCAATTATCTCTACTGTTCTGTCCAATAAACATGAAAACCCCGAAAAGATTCTAATAATAAAAAAGAACTAACCTAGTTATTTACTTCCCCAAACTAACTTAAAATAGTCCAAAGCAACTTAAAATTGTGTTAAAAATGTAACAACCCTTTCTAGTTCTTTGGCAATAAAAGGAAGGAGAGAGAACGGTTTGTAACTTTCAAACATTGATGTGTTGACTGATTGTGTTAGAGCTGGGTTTTCCCAGGCCTCCTTAAACATGGTTGGAAATGTGCCAGCGTGAAGTAAAGTGTTGATGATGTGTGTAAGGGCTGGCACTATGGCTGAGGAAATGTCCAGCAGGATGTGGGAGCGGATAGGGTCCAGATGGCAGGTTGTGGGATGGGCAGATTGGAGAAGTGTGGATACAGCTTCTTGAAGGAGGAGAAGGAGGAGAGTGAATTCCCATCTAAGGGTGTTGTTTGGAAAAAAAATATGCATCTTCACTGAATGCTGAGATCATTTTAAGGCCTCCAGTTCACGGATGCAGCAAATAGAAACCAAAGCTGTTTAAATGTGTTCCCTAATCAGAAATACTTTCCTCTGGCTCACAGTTTCAACTTAAATTGCAAATAAGTGTTATTTGCTTAATAACTGACTAAATAATTATTTCCAGATAGCAGATTTAAATGCAAAAACACTTTCACTAAGTACATTTACAAACAAGACATTCAGCAATTCAATAAGAAGAGGCAACACACAGAGGAAGTGCTAATCATACAAAAGAACTTTTAGTGCTCAGAGGATCACAACCCCAAATCAGTTGGGACAGCATGGAAAACACAAATAAAAAAAGAAAGTAGTAATTTCTAAATGTAATTTGACTTGTATTTCATTGCAGATGTTCCACAGGATTTTTATTGTTTTTTGTTTTGTTTTGTTTTTTCAAAATAAACACAAATTCCAATTTTGATTCTTGCAACATTTCATAAAATGTTGGAACGGTAAAGCATTTACCACTTTGTAATGTTGCCATTCCTTATGCTGTTTAGAGACAGAAGACACCAAGTGATGAAGTGTTTCAGGTGTAATTTTGTCCCATTTTTCCTGCAAACAAGCCTTAAGGTGGTCAACAGTACGGAGTCTTCGTTGTCGCATTTTGGGCTTCAAAATGTGCCACACATTCTATTAGAGACAGGTCGGGACTGCAGGCAGGACAGCCAAGTTCTGGTATCCTCTTCCTCCACAGCCATGATTTTTTAATGTATGCAGAATGTAGTTTTGCATTGTCTTGTTGAAATATGAATGGGTGTCCCTGGAAAAGATGTCTGCATATTGTGCTCTAAAATCTCTATGTACTTTTCAGCATTAATGGTGCCTTCACAGAAGTGCAAGTTACCTTTTCCAAGGGCATTGACACAACCTCATACCATGACAGACCCTGGCTTTTGAACTTGTTGCTGGTAACAGTCTGGATGATTCTTTTCTTCTTCAGTCCGAAGCACACGGTGTCCATGTCTCCCAAAAAATACCTGAAATACTGATTCATCTGACCACATTACACATTCCCACTGTGTGATGGTCCATCCCAGATGCCTCAGAGCCCAGAGAAGTTGACAGCGCTTCTGGACACTGTTGACATAGGGCTTTTTTTTGGCACAGTCCAGTTTTCAGTGGCATTTGTGGATGTAACTACGTATTGTGGTACTTGACAAAGGTTTGCCAAAGTAGTCCTGAGCCCATGTGGTGATATCGCATATCATCGATTCTTGATGCAGTGCCGATCATGGTTATTCAGTTTAGGCTTGCACCCTTGTCCTTTACACACTGAAATTTCTCTAGATTCCTTGAATCTTTTAATTATGTTATGCATTGTTGAAGGTGAAATATCCAAATGTCTTGCTATCTTTCTTTGAGGAACATTGTTTTTAAACAAACAAGGACTAGACCTTTCTTGGATGGTGCTTTTGCACCAAATCATAATTACAATCGCCTGTTGACATCACCTCTTTCAAATCACATACTTATTTAACCAATTTACCTGATTACTAGCCTTAAATTTCTCCTGTCTCAACTTTTTTTTGTCTGCAATGAAATACAAGTCAAAGTATTTGAAAATGGCTACTTTGTTTTTTATTTGTGTTTTCCATACTGTCCCAACTTTTTTCTGATTTGGGGTTATAGTTGCTAGAGTAAGAGGGAGTGTTTTTTTTTTGTTTTGTTTTTTTAGAGAGAGAAGAGTGAAGAGAAGAGGGGGTCCTGGTTTTGTTCACAAGGGTTCAGGTGATTTTGGAAGAGATTGGTTTTTAGTTGACGTTTGAATGATACTAGTGAATCAGCAGTCCACATGACAATGGGAAGATCATTCCACCAGCATGGAACATTGATTGAAACGTTTTTGGAAAGTGACTTATAGTGACTCTCTGCAAAGGTACCACAAGGTGGCGCTCACTTTCCGACCGGAAGCTCCTGGAGGGGATGTGGATCTTCAGGAGCAGGTGGAGGTAAGAGGGTGCAGTGCCAGTTGCTGTCCTGTAAGCAGGCATCAATAGCTTTTTACAACCCTCAACCAGTAACCAATGCAGAAAGATAAAGAGAGGTGGGCTCTCTTGGGTTCATTGAAGACCAGACGAGCTGCAGAGTTCTGGATTATCTGTAGAGGTTTAAGGGTGCAAAACGGCAGTCCAGCTAAAAGGACATTGCAGTAGTCCAGCATTGAAATGACAAGAGCTTGGACTAAAAGTTGTGCAGCATGATTTGTTAGGAAGGATCTGATTTTTCTGATGTTGAAAAGTGCAAACCTGCATGATCGAGCTGTGTTAGCAATGTGCTCTTTGAAGGACAGCTAATCATCCATTGCATTCTGACTCATAGCACATGCAACAAGAAAGAAACAGACACACAGGGCTCTGCACAATGTATCAAGCTCTTCAGATTGCATAATTCATTGGAAAATAAATAGAAATGACATTCAGTTAATGACATTCACTAATGATAACAAGATCATCCATTCTATTTTCCATACAGAAATACATTTCATGAAAATGGCCTCCTGTAAAAACAACTAAGACATGTGCTTCGTATTTTTGTGACTATGCATCATATGTTTGTGTCAGTGTAAACATTAAATTATTTATGACCAGCTTTACAAATAAAAATGCAGATTAAATTAAACATTCAAGTAAAGTGTAGGCTTTGTAGGTAGTCTTTTATGCACAATTTGTTTCTTATTAAAACTCACAAAATGTCCATTAACATATTTGACACAGGCTTTGGAACACAATTTAGAGTCTAGTCAAAGAACACTTTTTTTTTCTTTTTTTTAACAATAAGTGTTTTCCCTGGGTTCATTGACACAAACACATTAAGTGCTCCTGATTATTCTGCTGGTTACCAGGCTAACATGGCAAAACATATTATTTGTATATCCCTTTATTTGTTTTGATGTCATTTGAGTATGTTGTCTGTAAAACTTTCTTTGTTTTTGTTTGTTTAGTTTTCACAGTGTTTCATAATAAAAATTAAGAGTTCTTTTCAGTTTTCATGAAGATATATGCTTGCCTGTTTAGATGTCTAATAGATAACTAAGAACAGTTAATAGAAAAAGAAAAAAGGTGGCTGATATTGCATGCTATTTAGATAGAATATTATTAGTTTATTTCAATTCAATACATTTTTATTACCCCCTCTGAACTGTTAAGAACCTCTTTCCTTTTTTTGACTGGGTTTTTTTTTTAATCCATTTCATAAATTCTAGGGTTGAGGGTTCTAAAACATCAATATTTAACGGTCTGATAGTCAAATGATGATTGTTTGCAGTTGCCACAGTTATTGATATACAATCATTTGTATGATGGAATTGTTAAAAAATGAAAATTTAATCATCATTTATTCACCTTCAACTTGGTCCCAAAATTGTTTTTTACACTTTTGTACAAAATATTGTTTTCATTGACTTTTGTTTTTGGTTCTTTTTCTGTTCTAGGTTGACATAATAATTGCATTTTACAGACAAGAGGAGGTTTTAATAAAATAGTTAAAGAGTAAAGAGTCTTCAATTAAATCATACATACTCTGATGAGCTTTCTACAAGATCCTTACCTCATTCTTTCCATGTTTCTTCCAAAGTATATTGAAGGACACAGAACTATAAAACTGACGCAGTTGATCTTTTTTCCTTGATTCATTTGGTAGAGAGATGCTGATATTCAAACAGTCTCCACAGCCAGACAAAAATATAACTGGTGGACCTATGATTGCTAAACAAAGCATCATCAAATACATTTTTTAAATACTTACAAACTCTAAATCAAGAAACTCATTAACATACAAAATACATTAACAAACAAACAAACTGTACTTTACTATACTGATCTTCAAATACTTACTGTCTTCATATGGTGTTAATCTTTTTTCAATTACTGATGATTTCATATTGTCAAGTGATGCCCAAATGAAGAAAGTGCAGGATGTATAGATGTCTTCAAATGCTTCAGAGACATCCATAGTTGTATTTCTAATGTTCAAATGCTCTGTTTGCTTTCTGCCTCCACATCTATGAAAGAACATACCAGTTTCTTAAGAAAAACGGCAAAATAGGAAAAGTTTAAGATCTTATGTGTTTGACATTTTGTAAAATCCCAATAATATATATATTCATTAATTATATGTGTTTTGTGCGTGTGCAAATATATATATTACACACAGTTCTGTTCAGTTTTGGTTTTAGGGTCACAGTTTTGTGATGGTTCGGCATATGTTACGTAAAAAAAAAAAAGAATAGTATAAACAAATATAACACTGCATATTGTATAAAAGTTTCACTGTATAAATTAAAGGTTAACCGTTATTGTGCTATATAGTACTAATATTAAGAAAAACTTAAATAAGATGTACAAATAAGTTTTAGACAGCACACCTTTTCCAATGTTAATGTTCTATGGCATAACTAATTTAAACACTTGTCACATTGGACACATTGACTTAATTATTGACTTACTGTTGGGAAGCAAGTCTTACTTTGCATGTCGTAACTTTAGTTTATCTGTTCAGATAAGCACTTTTCACATCTTCCACGCATGTCCTCTTTGCACTTTCAGGTTCAATGTTTAAATAACAAAAGCTTCTGAATTTAATTTAAAACCTGTCAGGCTTCTGAATAATCATGCTGTCTGTGTTTAGTTGAAATAAAGTGAAAATGCAGAAGTTAATACATGATTACTGGCCTTTGAATGCTGCTATTCTAGCCCAATACAAAAGAAACCAACAACAAAGAATATGATTTACATGTAGGGTGTTTGTTCTTTGTGTATGGGAGACTGTTTCACATTCTCTCTTTTCATGTCTGTGTTCTGCTCATGGAATTTGAGGCTTTAATAAAATATCATGTTATTACAAAGCATCAGATTTGCTGCACATCCACTGATATGGAATGTGCTGCCCTCCCCATCGATGCTGCACACTTGGTGGTTGAGGAAACATAAAATAAACATTAAATAATTGCTTTCAGATTGGTTTTTGTTATTTGAGAATCTTACCTTTGTTTTAAATTGAAAACGGTCTGTGGAGGAGAATTTTTCCCAGAATTCCAGTGTAAAATGTGTCTGAAGTTGTGAGACAATATTGTAAAGTTGGCAGGAGCAGGGATTGCATAGACCACTAGAAGAAAATCAAACACAAGTGTCACTTGCAGATATTACATAATTGTTATGTTTCTTTTACTTTTTATTATATTATTAATTTTGGTTGCACACCCCTCAAATCCACCTAACCCATCAAGATCATACCTGTAAAGTAAAGAGGAATGAGAAAAAGACGCCCAGTGTATAATAATGTCTTCATTTTGACAACCAATCATATTTTACAAACAAAAGCAGCTTCACACTGAAATAAAAACAGAAAACAAAACAGAAAATTAAGATCACTATTTGAACACAACTGTCATGAAGACAGGAAGTAAAAGTGTAATAGAAAAGAAGAGCTAAATAAATGTATCAATATGTCTAAATCAGCTACATGTATATTTGATCTCATTCCAGTAAAACTACTGAAAAATGTGTTAGGAGTAAGAGAACCTCTTTTTAATATTTTCAACTCTTCTTTATCTTCAGGCTACGCCCCAAAACCCTTTATTAGAGGTTATTTAGCCTCTAATTAAAAACAATATATAACTTGAGAAAGAAAAAGAGATTAGAAAAAGTTGTGTCTACCTACTTATGTTGCTTTCTACAGATGAACAATATTGTTGAAGAGTTTCAGTCAGGTTTCAGGACTCACTATATCACAGAAGCTGCGCTAGTGAAAATCACCAATATACATCCTGCCCCTAGAAGACATTATTAGAAGTCATGGGATTAGCTTTCGCTGCTATGCAGATGATATTTAGGTATATATTTTAACAAAGCATGATAAGCTATCTATAACTGTCTAAGCTAACGGGTTATGTTAACGATGAAAAAGACTGGATGACCAACCATTTTCTTCTATTTAATTCAGACAAGACAGAAGTATTACTTATTGGACCAAAATCCTGTACACAGCAGATCTTGCAACTCTATCTGCAATTCAAGGCTGCTCGATCATGACAATAATCGTAATTGTTGATTATTCCATTGAAATTTCAATTCTCATTACATTGGGTTACACTGTAAAAAAAAATCTGTTAATTAACAGTTTCCATATTTTGTGTTTTCCGTTTATCTACGGTCTCTGCTGTCAACTTTGATGTTGAAAATTCAACTCTACAGTTTAACAAAGTGTCTTTTATTGACATTTTAGTACTTTGAAAAAATATAAGAAATAATATATAGAAAATTCATTTGTAAAATAACAGAAAATGCTGACAGCTTATTACAAGGTTTTTGCAGCATAATATACCAATCCAGACAATATATCACTTTAAACTATTAAAAACGTTATAAAAGTCACTTTTTCCAACTTTGTAAGGTTAAAAGTTGTCCGAAGAAAGAAATCTCATAATGCGATTCAAAACATAAATAATAATAATAATAATAATAATAAAAAAAAAAACATGAATTATAAAATACAGAAAATGATATTACGGATATTTTTTACAGTGTAGGTCCTTGAAATAAAAAAAAGGGAAAATATGCAATATGCATAAAATTAAACAATTTTATAAAATGTAATCCTGAATATTGTATATAAACTTCACTGTATGAATTAAAATAAGGGCTAAATAAAGTTACAACCAGTGTTGGGGTAACGCATTACAAGTTAGGTAGTAATATTATTTTTCTAGGTAACAACTAAAGTAACGCATTACTTTAAAAAAATAAGTAATAATATCTGAGTTACTTTTTTGAAAATGTAACGCAAGTTACTTTTTAGTTTAATTAATTAGCTTTTAAAAAAATAAATTGCTAAATTAAAATTAAAGAAGTCAATGAATCACGCAGTCAATGAAAGAATGTGTTCATTATTTTGAATGCATCGAAGAACAGGAAAAGGGGATTGTCTCAGTGGACAGTGATTTTACTGTGAAGACAAATAGTGCAAAAGTAGCAAACACATTGCTTTAAACTTTCAATAATCTGTATATACGGCATGTATAGCTTTGAGGTCAGGAAGTTCTAAGATAACATTATCCTAAAATATTTTTTATATATTAAAATGTTTTTTAAAGGTAAATGTAATTGCAGAGCTTCTCTATTAAAAAAGAAAAAGAAAAAACAAGTTCTGAAAGAGACCAAGCATCAGCCAGGTAATAAAAAGTAACGCAAAAGTAACTCAAAAGTAATGTAACTCATTACTTACCATAAAAAGTAACTAACACAACTAGTTACTTTTTTGGGGAGTAACTCAATATTGTAATGCATTACTTTCAAATGTAACTTTCCCCAACACTGGTTACAACAGTGATGTATTATTTTGTTGTTTGTGTAACATTAAAAACAGACACAAAGAATAAGATAGTTTCACTTTAAGATCCAACCCTGGAAAGGCAACACTACAGACAACATAATTCCTCAAATGTTTACGTTCTAAAGCTTAACCGATTGAATACTCATTAATCCAGACATTTTGATATAATTAATGGGTATAATTGAGTTCTACCATTCAGAAGCCAGATTTCACATACAGTGATCTAAAAAAGTATTTGCCCCTTACTGAATTCTTTTTTTTTTTTCATGTTTGTCACAGTTTAATGTTTCAGATCATCAAACCAATTTAAATATTAGTCAAAGATAACAAAAGTAAACACATCATGCAGTTTTTAAATTAAGGTTTTTATTAGTGATGTGACATTATGCATCAAGGCTTCAAAGCAAAATAATTAAAAAAATTATACATATTGCAGTGCAATGCAAGTGAATTTATCTATCATGTTTGATATAAATTTGAAATGTCTCAGTGTTACTGGTACAATGGTCTTATTCCCTCAGAAATAGTCATAACCAAAAAAACAGATTTATAACTTCAGATGTCACACAACTAAGAGTGTGCCCCTATCTGGGGGGCTTCTATGCAAAGTACCTTTTGTTCCCTATAGATGAAAACCAAAAATGTCACTCCTGTTATGCTCGCCACCATATTTGTGTTCGATATGGTCACACTCACAACCACAGTGCACTTAAATGAGACTAAATGAAATTGATATTTTGCCAAAGAATAAACAAATACTGTGTTTTGTTCCTTCAAATCTGCTACGTGTCTGTCTCAACTACCTTTCCTTATTCACGGCTTCACTACTGTTTGCCATGGCCGCAATCTTAAGGACATATAGCCTATTACTAGTGATCAGAAAACTCACCCAAAAACAACAGTATTTAAAGAAAAGACATTATTTAACCATAAACCATAAAGTCTAGTAATAACCTCCAAAACTGGTTAAAGCGAAGAAAGCTTTTACTGCATTTACACTGAAGCCTATCACTCCTTCACATCGGGATGTGTTAATCATTCAAAATGTATTTGAAGATGAAGTGTACCTTCAAATCTTAAATTTATCCTCAAGAATTTGATGTCTTGTATTGATGTTTATGAATAATTGGCATAATACACATTTACATGACTCAAAGTATGTTTCAGATTGTTCTAACTTATCTTGTATTATTAACTCCAGTAGATTACATAAAGTCCATAACAGCAGAACCCCCTGCTCAGGTTAGTAACAGACTAAAACACGATAGATGGAGTGCAGTACACTATGTGATGTTCTTAGAGCTCCGACTAACACATTGGCATTAGTCAACTTAGACTGTATAGGCTAGTAATGTGTTTTTCTATTTAGAACAAAGAGACCGATCTAAATGTGGGTGAACCTCTACCTCTAAAAACATAATATTATCAAAAATCATTCATTCATTTTCTTTTCAGCTTAGTCCCTTTATTAATCTGGGGTCGCCACAGCAGAATGAACCGCCAACTTATCCAGCATATGTTTTACGCAGCGGATGCCCTTCCAGCTGCAACCCATCACTGGGAAACACCCATACACTCCCATTCACACACATACACTACGGTCAATTTTAGCTTACCCAATTCACCTATAGCGCATGTCTTTAGACTTGCAGGGGAAACCTGGACAACCTGGAGAAAACAGCGACCTTCTTGTTGTGAGGTAACAGTGCTACCCACTGCGCCACCACGTCACCCCTATCGAAAATCATATAATGATTATTCAAGTCACTAATAGAACAGGTAAATTGGACTGCTTAATTCTATAGTAATTATCATAATATAATCATGTATACATTTATTTTGACTTAAAATATTCTAGAATATTCCTGCCAGAAGTGAGCTGTTTGCAAGTAGAAAGTGAGAAACCTCTAAATGAAGAATTATTTGTTATAAAAACAATCCTGAAAAAATCCTGATGTTCAATTACTGACCGGACTGTTAATCTCTCCAGTAAGCCCACAGTTGTAAGTATGTTTAGCCTGTTTTTAACCCATCTTTAGCCTGTTTTATGTCTTATATAATCGTATATCAAGATTATCTAACTCCATAGATCAAATTAATTACTTGCATGTTAATTTTAAATCTCTTCTGCAAGCACAGCTTCCCAGCTCATGTGTAAACAGCCACAGCTATAAGTATTATACAGCCTTTTTTCGCTTTCGCATATCACTTTATGTCTTGCTTTCACTTAGTGGTTTGTTTCTTGGCTCATGCTTGTCTTCTCATGCATATTTGATTTTAATTAAATCTGTATACAGCCCACACAATTTGTTAAGTATTATACAGTCTTTTTGCTTGCGCCTATCACTTTATTTTTTGCTTTCACTTTGCTGTTTGTTTCAAATGTAGGGAAAAAGTAAGGCTGACAGAGACACACATCCAAGCTTTAATTGAGAATAGTAAGAGTGTTAAGACTTTACATACGGTTTTGGATCTGACTAGCCCAGCAAACCCTGTACATTCTTCAGCTCTGGTTGTTGCATCCTCACAGCAGGACAGTTGGGTGACTATTAGAGGCATTAGAAGTAGGAGAAAACACTGCATTTCATCATTCCAACATCAACAGGTTCAGCGCCATCAGTGACACACACACTGAAAACCCTGCTGTATGTGCCCTAGTAATTGCCAACTTCATAATATGGAATTTGCAAATAGAGACACCAGCCCCCACAGTTAAATGTCTGCCTAGAGCCAGAGCTCCTGACATCATGTCAAATTTAAAAGGGCTGGCTAAATCTAAATGTAATTCAGTAAGGTTGTTATCCCCATATCCTGGTTCATTTGACAAGTGTGAGTGTTCCATGCCACGTCGAGGTGTGGTTTGGTTGACACAGTTTTTTGTAGGTAGATGCACTTGTAATGTGAGTACAAAGCATGCCCGAGCGTGAAACTGATGATGCACCATCACTTTTAAGGGACTGTAACAAATGGATCGATTCCCCTTTTTAGTTTTCAATGAATGCAAATGATCATAGTTGATCAATGATGCAAACTCCTTGCTGCACTTCAGCTACCAACTTAAGCAATCCTCCTAATACATGTAGCACAATGACTTTTATGATAATTTATGAGCATCAAAAGTGGTGGATCTGTTCAGCAAAAGATTTGCCCATGTGTCATTGCATCCATAATACAAAAAATATAACTAAAGCAATCTCCACTGTACTGAGTGAGTGCGCGTTTCCACTATCGTGCCTAAAGCGAGCATGTCAGGCCAAGCCAGGGCCAGTTGCGTTTCCACTGTCACTTCCGGGGCCTGATCGGGGCAAAGCGGGGCTTCCTCGGGGCCAAAGACCGGCCTTTTTTGGCCAGCCGAATACCTTGGGCCAAAGGGGGCCAGCTGGGGCTTCGGGGCAGAGTGAAAGCAAGAGGCGGAGTTTGCCCGAGTCTGGTAAAGACGGTGGGCCGTCATTAAACTAGTTTTCCGATCGCACACAAGTACATGCGCCAAAAAATAAATAAATAAGGGAAAGAAAAACATATAGCTGGTCAGTTTAAGATAAGCTATTCCATAAAACACCTTATGGCTAGGGTTCTTTATTTTTATTACTTAAGATCGCCCTTATGTTTCCCTTTTAAATGTAAGGGTGTTGCATAAAATAATAAAGTAGTTTCAATTTAATAAGTCATATTTCTTTGCAGTGTCCTCCTTGATGTTTCAATAACGCATAATAATCTTTACACCAAATTAAAGACACTTTAGCCAGCAACTTTCAGTTGTCGAGAGTTTTTGTCAAGTTTAAATGGTGTGTTTGTGCATGAAACTTGCACGTTTAGATGCATGTATAAGTGTGTGAGAGACAGGGCAAAAGAGCGCTCGCTTCACAGCTCTGTCGCTGCCGCAAGCTTCTGGGTTTCTTTCTTTCTTTATTTATTTTGGAGATAATACAAAATATGAATACAACAGAAAGACATAAAACTTTACAAATTACGTATCCACTTTTGTAGGCTCAACACAATAGTGTCATATTAGATCAAGATAAAAAAGCCTAAGCTATATTAAAATCATTTAAATAATTACAAATATTGGATATAATAAAATCACATTAAATAAATAAACCAATATAAAACAAACAAAAGCTATAACAATTTAGGTATATACAATACAAATAAATTAAACCTTTTAAGCCATTTTAAACTTTCATTTTACAAAGGCCTATCTGAAAAACAAAAAAAAACAATAAACAACAGAGGAGTTTTGAAATATTTATAAAGTATTTGGATACAATGATATTAATCAAATCGTGAAAACAGAGCATTTTTTGGGTGAGCGAAACCACCAGAAACATTCCTTCTTTTCTGTCATCCCGTCCTGCACTGTGTACAAATGGATTGTGAAAAACTGCACGTAAAAAATGTGTTCTACGTCCTCAAACAAGTGTTTATGTTTTTATATGACGTGGTAAAATTTAAAAATGAAATTTTAAATGTGAAGCTTTATTAGAAGGATATTTAATATTTTAAATCATAAATTAAAAAGGTTTAGAAGGATATTCATTCATTCATTTTCTTTTCGGCTTAGTCCCTTTATTAATCTAGGGTCGCCACAGCGGAACGCACCGCCAACTTATCCAGCATATGTTTTATGCAGCGGATGCCCTTCCAGCTGCAACCCATCACTGGGAAACATCCATACACACTCATCCACACACATACACTACAGACAATTTGGCCTACCCACTTCACCAGTACCGCATGTCTTTGGACTTGTGGGGGAAACCGGAGCACCCGGAGGAAACCCACGCGAACACGGGGAGAACATGCAAACTCCACATAGAAATGCCAACTGACCCAGCCGGGGCTCGAACCAGCGACCTTCTTGCTGTGAGGCGATCGTGCTACCCATTGCGCCACCATGATGCCCCTTAGAAGGATATTTAATATTTTAAATCGTAATTCTTTTGCTTTGGGGAAAATCAAACTGATGTGGATTGTGGATAGCTTCTGAGCGCAACGATATATAGGCTATATATTTTATTACTTGCTCTTATGTCCTGAAACACTTAACAGTTTCCTTTACTTAAGATAACCGAATAATATGCAACATCCTTAAATTATTCTCTTAAATAAATGGGAATTACCTATAAAGTGTCACCTAGGGAAAATGTACCTACAGTCGTGGCCAAAACTTTTGATAACGACATAAATATTAGTTTTCACAAAGTTTGCTGCTAAACTGCTTTTAGATAGTTGTTTCAGTTGTTTCTGTGATGTTTCACCGCTGTCGCCACTGGCTTGCATAGTTCGGGACCTGTGTAGCT
Organism: Danio jaintianensis; assembly: GCA_903798115.1. Taxonomy (NCBI): domain Eukaryota; kingdom Metazoa; phylum Chordata; class Actinopteri; order Cypriniformes; family Danionidae; genus Danio; species Danio jaintianensis. The sequence continues at coordinate 1,672,695 of CAIGQV010000744.1, read as the reverse complement.
GCGCATCGATGGATTTGCTCTTCAGTGTTTGGACTTTCAGCAGTGAAAATTAAACCACACTGAACTGAACTAAACTGAACTTAAACTCTGAAAACTGGACTGACACTGTTTCAATTTACTGTACTCTTCGATGTTAAGCTGCTTTGACACAATCTACATTGTAAAAGCGCTATAGAACTAAAGATGAATTGAATTGCATGTACTGAAATATAATTACAAGCACTTCATATGTTTCAAAGGCTTTTATCGACAATTACATGACATTTATGCAAAGAGTCAGTATTTGCAATGTTGGCCCTTCTTTTTCAGGACCTCTGCAATTCGACTGGGCATGCTCTCAATCAACTTCTGGGCCAAATCCTGACTGATACCAACCCATTCTTTCATAACCACTTCTTGGAGTTTGTCAGAATTAGTGGGTTTTTGGTTGTCCACCCGCCTCTTGAGGATTGACCACAAGTTCTCAATGGGATTAAGAACTGGGGAGTTTCCAGGCCATGGACCAAAAATTTCAACGTTTTGGTCCCCGAGCCACTTAGATATCACTTTTGGCTTATGGCACGGTGCTCCATCGTGCTGGAAAATGCATTGTTCTTCACCAAACTGTTGTTGGATTGTTGCAAGAAGTTGCTGTTGTAGGGTGTTTTGGTACCATTCTTTATTCATGGCTGTGTTTTTGGGCAAAATTGTGAGTGAGCCCACTCCCTTGGATGAGAAGCAACCCCACACATGAATGGTCTCAGGATGCTTTACTGTTGGCATGACACAGGACTGACGGTAGCACTCACCTTTTCTTCTCCAGACAAGCCTTTTTCCAGATGCCCCAAACAATCGGAAAGGGGCTTCATCAGAGCTTATGACTTTACCCCAGTCCTCAGCAGTCCATTCGCCATACTTTTTGCAGAAGATCAATCCCTGATGTTTTTTTTTGGAGAGAAGTGGCTTCTTTACTGCCCTTCTTGACACCAGGCCATCTTCCAAAAGTCTTCGCCTCACTGTGCGTGCAGATGCGCTCACACCTGCCTGCTGCCATTCCTGAGCAAGCTCTGCACTGGTGGCACTCCGATCCCGCAGCTGAATCCTCTTTAGGAGACTCCTCTTTAGAATCCTCTTTAGAATTGAACCTCTTTCCTTGAAGTTCTTGATGATCCTATAAATTGTTGATTTAGGTGCAATCTTAGTAGCCACAATATCCTTGCCTGTGAAGCCATTTTTATGCAACGCAATGATGGCTGCACGCATTCCTTTGCAGGTCACCATGGTTAACAATGGAAGAACAATGATTTCAAGCATCACCCTCCTTTTAACATGTCAAGTCTGCCATTCTAACCCAATCAGCCTGACATAATGATCTCCAGCCTTGTGGTCGTCAACATTCTCACCTGAGTTAACAAGACGATTACTGAAATGATCTCAGCAGGTCATTTAATGACAGCAATGCAATGCAGTTTTTTCAGGATTAAGTTAATTTTCATGGCAAAGGAGGACTATGCAATTCATCTGATCACTCTTCATAACATTCTGGAGTATATGCAAATTGCTATTATAAAAACTTAAGCAGCAACTTTTCCAATTTCCAATATTTATGTAATTCTCAAAACTTTTGGCCACGAATGTATATGATTTAGGTCTCTCTGGAGTATTTGGGCTGATTTTTTGACTGCGTCTACCGAAACGAGGATAGTATAAAATACATTTTATACCAAGTTAATACCGGAAAATTTCCGTGGTTTTATTTTATGGATGGTGCGCTGGGTCATCCCTCCATTGGCGAGACCGCTCGATGTACGAGGCCAACAGGCGGTCGGCAAGTAAATAAATATAATGAATGAAAATACATAGGCCTATGTGTATAGACATATAACGTAATGCTGTACAGTAACGTGTAATTTGTGTGTTTCGGTTGTCTTCATTTTAATAGTTTCATGATGATGCAATGGTGTGCTTTATCTGCCTGATTCCCACTGAACTGGGCGGGTTGTGTGACGTTTGATTCAGGGGACGTTCTGCGGGCGGGGTTTGTGGGGCGGGGACATGATTTCGGCTTCACTGCTCAAGCTCCCTGGCTGTTGGCACGACCCGGCCCCATAAAAGTCCTTCCGCTCTGGCCCGACAGTGGAAATGCGGCTAATGTTTTTGGTACACAACAAGTAACTCATAGACATGTCAATTCCATCCAGCACAGTCATTGTCATGTGTTTCCAATGGTGAGTTACTGAGACCTAGAGAGCTTTAAACCTGCCAACAAAGATTAATCCATACTTGTTTGATTTATGAAATTCAATAATTTCTGAAGAATGTAAAATTATGTTATGCTACGAGTTGTCTGAAGAAAGAAACGTGTTCTCTAATGATGAGAGGGTTAACCCAGGGAATAAAGCTTCACATAAAGCTTAGTGATCCCAGACCATTCAGGGAGAGATCACAGCGCATTGCACCTGCTGATAGTTATGGAGCCAGATCAGTCTCTATAATAATACATTTGCATTCATAAACTTCATAAATGCACAGCACAATTCATAAATTCAAAACACAATTCATAAATCCACAACTCCAATTCAAAAATTCAAAACACAATTCAAAAATCCACAACTCCAATTCATAAATTCAAAACACAATTCATAAATCCATGACTCCAATTAATAAATTCAAAAGTAAAAAGCTAAAATTGTTCCAAAATGCTCACACATATGCATCTTACATAAATACATTTAAAATGTTTACACAATTATGTATATATGAAGTTCTTGGATTACTTTCCTCATGCATTTATGAATTATGTTAGATGTGTTTATG
>CAIGQV010000744.1:1607604-1641799 GCA_903798115.1 Danio jaintianensis | reverse complement strand
AATATAAAGTTAATAGTTAAATTTGGAGGAATAATGTAGTGTAGTGGTAGTGTAGACTTGGCTGACATCCCAGACCATACTGGTGTATTGTATATAATCTGTAAGAAAATATATATTTTTAAATAAATGATTAAATGTATAATAATTACTCCACTGCTGAGAATAGTAACAATTTTCAATTCCCAGAACAAGGTATTTGTAATTTGTTTGTATGCAACATGACCTGACAATACTGATTGTTGTTTTTAGAAATACCAAAACACATAAATAAAATATGTATTTAACATCAAAATTATATTGCAATATATAAATATACAATATATAAATTATTCAGAATTATATATTTGTATATATTTAACATACCTCTTCATGGTGTCGGGTTTGGTTTGGTGATGTGATGATAAAGTTCTGGAGGCTCATAATAATACTGTGCTGCCTCTCGCTACTGGACGCATCAGGAACAACAGAGGCGTAAAACTGCCCAGGCCGTAGATCTGCCTATTCCAAGGCTGGAGTCTCCCCCTCCTCACAAAGTCTATTCCACACTCCGGAGCAGAAGGTGGCGGTGGTAAACACGCTGAATGCCAACTGCCGCAAAACCTGAAAAAGAACACAGTCATGTGACGTCTGACCATAAACACCAAATGAAACCGAAAGCTGTGGAGGTACGTTACGTTGAAAAGCGTGTGTTTATATACATAATTTCAACGGAAAGTATGGGCCGATATTTATAAAGAACTATGTGGAAAAGTGGAAACTATGGAAAATAAATGACTGGATGTCTCTAAGAAGGCAGATAAAACACGACTGCTGGAGTGGCCTAAATCCGAATCCGAGAGACATCGCACAATGTCTGTGATAACAAGTATACTTGCATTCACTGTCCTGTTTAACCTAGGTGAGGATTCATAGTATAGCATTTGTATTTAATATTCTTTTTAAAACTATGTGACTGTTATGTATGAAACGTTAATTGTTTTGTAAATAAGATATTGTTTACTGGCCGACTGTGACAGACATATGTAACGTTAGTCAAAATTATAATGTGTCAACATAATCAACGTTTCACTGGAATAATTTAAAGAATTATGTGCTTTGTGCAACAGCCCTGTATAATCAATCTCAAGACTGCTCATTTTAAATTTTAGTCGTGACCAGTCATTGTTAGAGTAGTTTTGATTTTCCTTGTCATTTTAAATATGTGAATGTTAAAGTAGTTTTCTTTATCAAAGTTGTGGACAGCACTGGTTCATTTGAAGTTTAACTAGTTTAAAGTTAAAAGTTTATAGTTTAGAGATATCTGTAAAAACTGTTTATTGGTCATGGAAATGACTAGTCCAGAAAAAATGCATTCACTCTAGCTTGGTGCAGTTGTCTTTTCTTTTCCAAAATTTTACTTATTATCAAAACTGTGTCTTAAAACTGGACATTGCATTGAAATAACTTGCACTGAGATAATTTACCAAGTTTTTAGAATTATCTTAATCAAATTATATTTTTAGTTAATGTATAAAAGTTGCAGGAATAAAAACAAACATAATATTACATTGTATTTTGTCATTTTATGTGCATGTGTATATATATTTTCTTTTTATCTCTCAAGTGTTATGCATGGAAATACCTGCCCCGGAACAACTAAACCTGTCGTCCCAATATTTTGTCCACTTGTTGTCTTGGAAAATGGGGCCAGGCTGTCCTGATGGTGTCCACTACTCGGTCAGAATAAAAACACTCAGGTATGTTCCCTTTCAGGCATGGGAAATTAAAGCATAAAAACTAGTCATATGTGAATCCAATTATAATTAGATACTGTTAGGAGTGAAATTTATTTGCTACACGTATTATTTTTTTCTAAATTACAGTGTTATTTGTCAAATTTCTGGGATGAAACTTGCACGCAGGCTGATTCATCTTATCAAGTCTACTTCAAACTCCATGATAATATCTTTTACATTTGTATAAACATAAAGCAGCAGTGTTTGCACAACCATGTTTATGCAAAAGCAACAGGTTAAAGTTCATACCAGCTCACATTAACCACATCTGAGCATTTTAGTTGAGAATTGCCACTGCTAACATGTCCGTTTGTTTAACTATATTTTCTTTTGATGAATCAGCAGCAGTGTCAAGTCAGCAATCCTAAATGAGATATTTTATGTGCACATGCTCATGGTATGGGGTCAAGGTAACTTGCACTTCTGTGATGGCACCATTAATGCTGAAAAGTACATAGAGAATTTGGAGCACAATATGCTGCCTTCTTTTTCCAGGGATACCCATACATATTTCAACAAGACAATGCAAAACCACATTCTGCACACATTACAAAGTCCTGGCTGTGGAGGAAGAGGATACAGGTTCTTGACTGGCCTGCCTGGAGTCCGACCTGTCTCCAATAGAGAATGTGTGGTGCATTTTTAAGTGCTTAATGTGACAATGAAGACCCCATACTGTTGCCCACCTTAAGACTTGTTTGAGAAAGAATGGAACAAAATTACACCTGAAACACTTCATCACCTAGTGTCTTCAGTTTCTAAACGTCTTTTAAGTGTTGTAAAAAGGAATGGCAACATCACAAAGTGGTACATGCTTTACTGTTCCAACTTTTTTTGAAATGTGTTGCAAGAACCAAAATTGGAATACCTGTTTATTTTGAATAAAAAATATTTTGTTGTATTTGCTGCAATTCTGATTGGCTGGAGGGTGTGCATTATTTTCGTTGAAACGCACAGGTAGTTCCAGTCAGTTTTGATCACAGTTTGAAATAAATGCGCTTCTCCTAAACGTTTGTAGTTACCATAGTAACTCGCATGCGCTGCACAGGAAACTGATGAGGACTGTTAATGGCGGATGGGAAATCCGCAAAATTTGAAAAATAAAACAAGTTTTAAGAGATTTTCAAGCAAGAATATACTTATTTTAAAGTCAAATCGGCAGTTTATGTATAAGGATAGTGCCAAAGCAGAATGTTCTCTTACCTGTCCCAATATGTATGTTCCCTACATATTTAACAGAAAAGACTTCTGAAATAGGCTTTGGCTGCTTTCTCTTCAAAATGCATGTTTTATTTCATGTTTTATTTCATGTGTACTAGACTTGTATAGATTGTGTTTTTAATAATCGTAATGTTATTGTACTCAAAGCAACGATATAGTGGTCTTTTTGTTAGATCAATTCCATGAGATCAATTTGCCTAGCCTAATAATTTGACTCGAAAAAGGCATAATTACACGATTTATTTACTTTAGATGTTTAAAAATATTTGTTAAACAGATTTTATAAAAACAGCATGTTAAAACTAAACAATAAAGTGTGAAGGCTTAAAAAGGCCCGTAAAGTTGATAGGAAGTAAAATAAATTGCCAAGGCATTAGCCAAGGCATAAAGTAACATATTCCTAAAGCGTATTTAATTTATATGGTAGTTTTAATAAGATTTGTATGTTTATTATGAAATGTAAATCGCGAAAAATTCTGCTATAGGTAGCCCAGCTTTCGCAATATTAAAGGTAATGTTAAGAGAAAGCCAATATACATACAGATCCTCCCTCATCAGAGAAGTGGTAGAAAGTAGACAAAAGAAACACATGTGACTGGAAACACACTCCAGGTGTGACTGGGAATGTCTTATTTGTCCACCTTTGATCGGATTAATGAAATCACATCTTAATAATGTTAGCAGGTATGAACAGCACGTACATGATCTCTCTCTCTCCATCTGTCTGTCTGCCTGTCACTGCTGATTCAGTGGAGGGACTAGAAAATCTAACATGTCAAAACTGAGGAAAATTCAGACAAATATTGTGCATGAATATTTATTATTTTCTAAGCATCCCAATATATTTGGGACTATTTATGCTTTGTAAATCTTTCTGTGTTTAGTAAATCTGGCCTTTAGTGTTTACCTGAATAACTGTGACCTTAAAATACTGCTGAAAAAAGAATAAATTTGGAAAAGATTCATTGTAACCACTGACTTTCAGTACAAGAATAAAAATGAAAGTTTTAAGTAAATTTTTCTTCATTAGGAAACTCATTCAGATTTGGTACAAATGTAGGGTGACTAAATGATGACACAGTTTTCATTTTTGAACTATTCATAAAAATTTGTCAGACACTGATGTATGCTTATTCAAATATTTTCTTTTTTGACAGTGGGAGTATGGTGGTGGTGAAGGCTTGTGAAAATGTGACATCCCCTCTACTATGTAATCTTACAGATGCCTTTTCTGATGTGGAGGAAACCTATTACATTAATGTGTCTGCCGGTCTAGGCAGCCATATGTCACCATATTCCTCCTGTGGCCCATTCAGACCCATTCATAACAGTAAGTAATCTGTTTATATGATACCAGTAATCTGGTATCTGTTTATTTGATAAATGTTATATTTGTTTAGAGGGGGAAAAACAAAACTCTCCTGACCAGCAGGCTCAAGCTGATGAGCTTAAAGTTTATAAACTGCAACAGAGCGGAAAGCCCTCTTCTAAATGAGTAGTTTGAGGGTGCTTTCACACCTAGTCATTTGTTTCGAAAACTGGTGCTTTTGCCCCCTTACAATCTGGTATTTTTTCCATATTATAATTTTACAATATTTTGTATTAGGCCTATTTTTTATGTTAATTTCTGCACTGACACCTTGAAAGAAAGATCAAAATTTGATCAAAAATCATTTTTAAGCTCATAATTAATAATAAAATCCGTTATTAATAATAAAAACAGTTATTAAATGTATTATTCTTATTTTAATATAACTAATTAAATGTTACAATAAATGATGGGCAATAAATTGATAGATTAATAGATAGATTTTTACAACCCTTGACAACTGAAATGAGGCTATGTATGAGAAAGTCTGATTTATATTTGGTGGCGATGTCTGAGGGTGTCACATTTCAAAATTACACAGCACTTTTTTGCTTATGATGTCTTATTGCTCTGCGTCATAAATTAAAGATTGAGGAGAGTTTTCTCGCACGTGACTTGTTTGCACTATTTTGGTCCATTTAGAAACTTTACCGTGAAAGCGAACCACACCAAGAACAAAAAGCAAGATTGTAACTATTTTAATCCCTGTTTCAGAACAAAACAATCAATCTACAGGTGCGAAAGCACCCTGAGATGTTTCAAATTGAAATTTAATTTGACATACACATTGCGTTATGCAGTAAAATGCTTAAACACTCACCCATGACCTTAAAAAAACTAAAGTAATATCAATAACAATCTAAATTATGGAATATTATAAGAAGGAAAAACTGAACATTTTAGATATAGAAATGGAAGTTATAGCTTTAGAAGATAAGAACAAAAATATAATATATTTTAAACTTTATATATGGGGAACTTCCGGTGGCGCCATGACCAAGTAAGCGGCACAAAATTGAGCTCCGTCAAAATAAAAAAAGTTAAGTGGTAACTTTTATTCCTAACACTTTAATTGAAGAAATATCAAGATCATCGACAAAATGAGCTCAAATTCAAGACAAAAGGCGAATAATAAACACGATAATAAGAAGGAAAGGGAGGAAAAACGGAGAACGCCAAGCCCAGTTAGCATCGAGAAGGCTAACGTTAGCAACGAAATGCAGCTAGATCTAGACGTGCTGGAGGAATTAAAGAAAATCCGCAAGGAAAATCAAGAAGGACACAGTCAGACAAAGATGTGCCTCGAAAGAGTGGAACAAACAGTCAAAGATATAAAGGATCAACTTATTGAACATGAAGAAAGAATTGAACGGGCAGAAGAAAGAATAAGCATGGTGGAAGATACATTACGGCGACACCAAAGGGGGATAAAATACCTGCTTCACCGCGAATTTGATCTTACTGCAAAGTGCGACGAACTTGAAAATAGAATGAGGCGCAATAATATCCGAATTTATCAAGTGCCAGAAGGAAACTGGCACTTGATAACTGAGAGAACTGGAAAAAGGAAATACGCTGTGGAGAGAGAGAGAGAATGGAAGAGGAGTTGAAAGAAAAGCCAGGAAATAAAAGGAGAGAACAAGACGCGGTACTGTCGACAAGTGACATAAAGGCTTTGATTCAAGAAGGGTAAATCCAGTACTTCAAAACGGGACAATAGTTTGCTTACTCTCTAAGTAACTCAGGAATGTGTGTTCCCACTTGTGCTAGGAGTTTAAAATATAACAAAAATTTTTATAACTTAATAAGTTATGTTGCCATACATATACAAGTGTTATGTAAAAATTTTGACGGACGCTAAATTTTAAACAGGAAATGAGTGAAAAGCACTCAATCAGACCTCTTATTTTTTACACGTACTTCAGTGTAATAGGGGTTTTAATAGCACTGTGTGCAATATCTTCCCCGGAGAGGATGGGCCACGCCTCTCCGCCATACCAACCTGGATTAGATGCAGAACATGTTCGAAAACTGCGTCTAATGGGACAAATGGAAGTTCAGTTCGGTTCTGTTCAGTTTATGGTTATTGAGGGAATTGTTTTTCGTTTTTTTTTTTTTTTTTACTCTTTGCTGTCATTTCAAGTGTAGACATACAAACATGAGGAATGCACATATTAATGTTAAGTAATGAACATGGAACTACTGAATGTGGTTAGTTACAATATAAACGGAATTAATAATCCTATAAAAAGAAAGAACATTTTTAATCAGTTAAAAAAATGGCAGAGTTCAATAATATTATTGCAGGAAACACATTTATCAGAGATAGAACATTCCAAATTAAAAAGAGAATGGGTAGATCAAGTGTTTAGTTAATCATTTGGAAATAACAAGAAAAGAGGAGTAGCGATCCTATTTAGTAAAGCCGTGTGTTATAATAACGAACAAATATTTCAAGAGAAGGATGGGCGCTATGTTATGGTGATTGGATCAATTGGAGGCGTAAAGATAACAATTGTAAACATTTATGCCCCAAATGAAGATTGTCTGCTTTTCTTTAAAAAAATAGCAGCACTTGTAGCAGATAAAAGTGAAGGGATTTTGATTATGGGAGGGGATTTTAATTCTATATTGAATTCTAAACTGGATAGATCACCAATATTAATAAAACCTCTTTCTAAAACCTCCAAAGAAATTACAAACATGATGAACGAAATGGGACTAGTGGATGTTTGGCGATTTTTACATCCTAAGGAAAGAGACTTTACATTCTTGTCACAGGTGCACGGAAGCTACTCAAGAATAGACTATTTTTGTATACCAAAAGCAGATATATTTAAAGTAAAAGAGTGTACCACCATTTCAGACCACAATCCAGTTATTATGAAAATTAACCTGGGACTAGACAAACAGTTTAGATATTGGAGATTGAATGTCTCATTGTTAACAAATCCTCAAACAAAACAAGAAATACAAAAAGCATTGAAAGAATACTTTTTAATTAACGATGATGGTAATGTCTCCCCTTCAATATTATGGGATGTAAGGGGTAAGATTATATCTATAGGGTCTCGATTAAAAAAACAAAGAAACTTAAATCAACAAGAATATGAAAATGAAGTAAAAAGGTTAGAGAGAGAACACAAAAAAAATAAAATAGAAGAAACACTTAAAGAGTTAAAAGAAGTTAAGCAAAAATTAGATGAAATACTAACGCATAAAGCAGAAGGAGCCCTTAGATACATAAAAAGAAAATACTATGAAATGGGAAATAAAGCTAGTAGATTATTGGCTTTTCAACTCAGGAAGGACCAAGCTAGCCGTATTGTCCCAAAAATTAGACACCCTGTGACAAAACAAATGAGATACAACCTAAAGCAATAACTGACATTTTTGCAGAATATTATCAACAGTTATATAAACGCCAAGACCAAGAATTTAAAAAAGAAAAAATTCTGACATTTTTTAAACCCCTTAATCTGACAAAACTATCAAGTGAAAAAGCAAATAGATTAACAGACCCCATAACAGAAGATGAAATTAAAGAAACAATCAATAAATTAAAAAACAATAAATCTCCAGGAGTGGATGGGTTTTCTGCAGAGTATTATAAGGTTTTTGTGAACGATCTTACCCCAATATTATGCAAAATATACAACTACGCGCTACAATCACATGATCCACCAAAATCATGGTCAGATGCTATAATTTCAGTATTGTATAAGGAAGGTAAAGATCCCATGCAATGTAATAGTTATCGTCCTATCAGTCTTCTGTGTGTAGATTATAAAATATTATCATCTATATTGGCGAAACGAATTCAAAATTGTATAAAAAATGTAATAAAACCAGATCAAACTGGATTTATTCAAAACCGACATGGAACCAACAATGTAAGAAAGACATTAAATTTACAATCAATAGCAGTAAAAAGTAAAAAGAATGCAATCCTTCTCAGTCTTGATGCTGAGAAAGCTTTCGATAGAGTTGATTGGCTATTTTTAGAACAAACACTGATAGAAATGGGTTTTGGAGAAAAAATTGTGGAATGGATCAATATGCTATATAAAGAATCAAAATAAATAAGGAATAAGGAATAAGGGTGAACGGTCACTGTTCCAAATTCTTAGGGGTAGAAAGAGGAGTTAGACAAGGCGACTCTCTGTCTCCTGCTTTATTTGCTTTAAGTATCGAACCATTAGCAGAAGCTATACGTCAGAATACAGCCATTCTAGGAATAAAAGATGAAGGGAGATCGGTTTATAAAATAGCATTGTTTGCAGACGATGTATTATTTTACATAGAAAATCCATCCCATTCCATTCCCCCACTTATGCAGTGTTTGCATGAATATGGACTAGTCTCAGGATATAAAATCAATGAAAATAAATCTGAAGCAATGATGGTTTCTGGGGCTTGGCCCCCTCAGCTGAATGATCAAGTTTCGTTTCATTGGTCAAAAAAAGGATTTAGATACCTGGGTATTATTCTTACTCCCAAACCTAACCAGCTTTTTGAGGCAAATTATACAAATCTAATAAAACAAATAAAAAATGATTTAAAAAGATGGGAGCTTCTTCCTCTCTCATTACTGGGAAGAATTGAGGTAATAAGAATGAACATACTACCCAGACTTCTTTTTTTGTTCCAGTCTCTCCCAGTAAAGGTGCCTGTCTCAGAGTTTAATTCGTTAGATAAAATATTTGGAAAATTCATATGGCAGAAAAAGAAAGCTAGGATAAAATATAAAACATTGCTTTTATCAAAGGATAAAGGAGGTTTAGGCTTACCAAATCTAAAATACTACTACTGGGCAGCTCAATTAACTGCAATAGTAGCTTGGATTAAAAATGATAAAGAATTAGGATGGGTCGAAATAGAACAAACCACAATAAAAGAGACATCACTGTCTGTTTTACCTTTTATAAATGTAAAACAGGCTCCAAAAATTAAAATAGATAACCAGTGGATAAAACATACCTTAAAAATTTGGAATAAAATAAAAAAAATGTTCGGAGGTCCAGAATCTATATCCAGGGCCATGCCTATAGTAGGAAACATTGAGTTTCTCCCATCTGTGTGGGATAGTGGATTTCGAATATGGGCAGATAAAGGTCTTATAACAATAAATCAGTTATTCGTTGGAAAAGAAATTAAATCATTCTCACAACTCCAAGAACAATTTAATATTTCACCGAAAGATATGTATAGGTTCTTCCAAGTAAGACATTACATTACAAACCATAAAGAAAAAGCCCTGGTCATGCAAGAACCAAATAAAATAGAGGAATACTTCATAAATATCGCAGAAAAAAACACTCCAGCTAAAAAACACGTCACCCATTTATACAAAAGATTAGTAAATAATACTGTACAAAATACAGATCACGTTAAAGGAAAATGGGAACTAGAACTAAATACCATAATTGAGGATGAGGTCTGGACTGAGTTATGTGAAGGATGTCATAAAGGAATTAATAGTCAATTGTGGAAAGAATTTGATTGGAAAGTAAAAATGAGGTACTTTAATACTCCTTTTGTAATATCTACATATGTGAAAGGACCATATGTGGCTTTGTGTTGGAGAAAATGTGGTAAAATTGGAGATCATTCCCACATTTTTTGGGACTGTCCTAAGATTCAAGTATTTTGGAAAAATGTTAAAAAAGAAATAGATAAGATATTAGATATAGAAATGGCCCTCGATCCAGTTATGTGCTTACTGGGAGCACTGTCCAAAGAAATGTTTAATAAGGAAATAAGATTTGTCCTAAGGATATTATTACTGGTTGCAAAAAAAATGATAACAGTACATTGGATGGAAGAAAGTTCTCCAAAGGTGGCTCAGTGGATTCAGAGACTTAAACAGGTCTATATAATGGAAAAAATGACTGCATGTCTACAAATGAAGACTGATATCTTTCTAAAGAGGTGGAAAAGTATTATGACATATTTAGATATGTATACTTAGCATACTTGTCATCACTGTAATTTGATGTAACTACAGTGCAACACAATGTAACTTGATGTACAAATGTATCCCATGTGAAGTAATCATAATGGCAATACCATTTATTTTTATTTTTAAAATTTTTCTTATAATTCTTTTTTTTTAATTTTTTTTTATTATTATAATTTCATTATAATTTTTTTTAACTTATTTTATGTATCCCCTCGTGTGTAAGGGGTAAAAATGTTGGGGAAGGGGTTGTTCTGTTAAAAAATATATTGAAAAATCTTAAATAAAAAGTTTTTTAAAAAAATAAAACTTTATATATGAAGAATATAGCTATAGAAAATAGAACAAAATATAAAAAAATAAATGCAATAAATTAAATTTGTATACAAACAAACATAAAACATAGAAGTGTTTCGAAGACACAAAAGAGTGTATCCTACTGGTGGTTTGTCAAGCCCACTTAACAACACTCAGAACTACATAATATATATATGACCAGCATGTGTGCAAATATACATGATTGTGCACAAATGTCCATAAGTGTCCAGGGAGTGTGCAAAAGAGCATGAAGGTGCAGATTGCAATATCCATAAGTGTCCGGAAATGTGCAATGTGCAAAAAAAGTGTTTTAGTTCTGTGTGTTATTCTGATTGAGAGACCGTATAGCCTGTGAGAAGAGGCTCCTCCTCAGTCTATCTGCGTTGGTGCATCTGACTGCAACAGAGAACAGTCCATTATTTGGGTGACTGACATCATTCACGATCTTCCCGGCTTTGGTCCAGTACTGCTTGTTGCAGATTAAGTGCAGGTCAGGGAGTTAGGTGCGGATGACGCGCTTAGCTGATCGCATCCTCTGTAGAGCTTGTCTGTCCTGTTGGGTTGGGTATCGTTAGAATGCTATCGATTCCAATTCCAATTTCAATCCCACCTGTCAGTTTAAGTTCTTGCCGATTCCCAGTTTTGATTCCAATGTAAAAAAGTCTAAAGTCATTTTAAAGTCATGTAGGCCCTGTTCAGGAGTATTCAGGTTAGTTTTCATTTATCTGATCACAAATGGACAAAGGAGACACATTACTGATGCAATTTACAAGAGAAAATTGTATTAAAAGTTCCAGATCCGTTAAAACACTTTCTGAAAAGGCTACTTTATGCATTAAATAATTAAATTGTAGATAATTAATTTGATTTATTTCCAGTGCTTTATTTTAACAAATATTTTATCACATCATAAATAATTAGTGATAAGCCTTTGGTTAAAACATATTACGCATAGAATCAGGAAAGGATTGCACAAAAAAAAAAAAAAAACAACAACAATGATCCAATACGTGGAATGCCATCATCTGATGTTTTCGAGGCTAAATTTGTGTCCAGAGTGCTGCTTTTAATAGAATAAAGTTGTTAAAAGCACATTAAAGACTATACACATGAAATAAAACATGTGTCTTCACAAAGCTGTATCTTATGAAAAACACCAATTGACGGGTGATGCATAAGCTTCAGTTTGAAAAGAATGGAGCGGATTTAAAAAAATCTAAATTGCAGAAGAAAAATGTCCGAAGAAGAATTTTGCAAATGAAAAATGATTAAATATATCGGGACTGTTATTAAAACATTCTACTTAACATTTTTTTTCAACTTCAATACAAAACCTAAGATTATCAATAACAAGAGTGTAAATCTGTCTTTCCTACAGTATGCGGTTCAGCAGAGCGTCCCGTTGTTTATGAATGAGGAGGGGGAGAGAATGCAGTGTTTAGTTTCACCTCAAGTTGCAAACAAAAACCAGCACTGAGATGCTCAGCTAAGTGGAATAAGAGGAATCAAGATTTTAAATTTATAACAAGTATTCGATTCCAGAATTGGAGTTGATTTTTCGTTTCCCAACCCTATGGTGTTGTTCCCAAACCAGATTATGAGGTTTTCTATCAGGATCCTCTCTATGGTGCAGGGGTAAAAGTTCCTAAGCACCTTGAGGGGCAGTCTGAAGTCTCTCAAGCATCTGAGGTGGTAGAGATGGTTTTGGGCCTTTTTCATATGTGTACAGAGAGTACAGCAGGGGGCTCAGAACACAACCCTTTGGGGCTCCAGTGCTGAGGGTGAGGGAGGCTGAGAGATATGTCCGCCCATCCTCACTACCTGCAGTCTGGCAGTAAGGAAAATCGAGATCCACTAACACAAAGATGGGCTGAGTCCCAGTTGCTTTAGCTTGGTGGTGAGTGTGAATGGAATTTTAGTGTTAAATGTTGAACTGTTGTCAACAAAAAGCATTTTAAAATAATTCCCCCTTCTAGTGTCCAAGTGATTGAGAGAAGTGTAAAGGAGATGAGAGATTTCATCATCAGTCGAATGGTTTGGATGGTAAGCAAACTGTAAACAGTCAAATGTGTCAAGAAGTGAAGAGATGATAAAGTCTTTGACCAGTCGCTTAAAGCACTTCATCACTGTTGAAATCAGAGCTACAAGATGATAATCATTGAGGCAGGATGGGGTTTCTTCTAGACCGGAACAAAGATGGACTCTTTAAAGCATGTGGGGAGAGGTTGAATACTTCTGTGAACACAGGTGATAGCTGGTCTGTGCAGGCTCTGAGGACATGACCTGAGATGCCGTCCTCCTGCTTTCCTGAAGTTCACTATTCTAAATGCTCTCCTCACGTCATGCTTGGAGATGATGAACATGTTTCTGGTGACAGCACTTACTTCCTGTCTGCAACTGATGGCGTTCCTTTTATTAGCAGTTCTATCATTGTTAGCTGCAGCCTCAAAGTGAGCATAAAAGGTGTTCATCTCGTCTGCCAGAGACACGTCTGACAAATCCCACAAACGATTCCGTAAAGTTTCATCCTGTAAGACAGCCACCAATGGGTCCATCCAGCATGCGACCTCTATGGAGTAAAATCTGTGCAGATATTTCATAAACAAATCCAACATTTTGCTAACAATCTGTTTTGCAAAGAATCACTCAACTAGCAAACAAACAGAAACCACTTCGCAAAAACAAATGTCAGTTTGAGCAAAAACCAGTGGTGTTAACAAATAAACCTATTGTGTTTTACAAATATAAATCATATTTCATAACCAAATACAATCCATCTGCATGTAGCCCTTGAACAAACACATACAGTTGCATACTTGTAGATTTTCTCACAAATGCATCCAGGCAGATTTGATCACATTTGCATTCATTCAGCCTTTCTCACATTTGCATCCAGATGGATTTTCTCACAAATTGATGGAGGCGAATTGTCTCACATTCATTCGGGCAGATTTTCTCACAAGTGCACTTGGGACATTTCCTACACCAAGACAGCGGATGGGTGCAATGGCTATGAAAACCCCTCTTCTCTCCCCCACCTCACCACACACCAACCCCAAAATACTATAAATTCTGAGTGTGCCTCACACAAGTAAGTGGGCTTAACAAACCACCTGTAGGAAACACAGTGACACATTAACCGACACAAACACTGTGCATCTATGAAGTGTGCTTCACACAGGTGAGTGGGCTTGACAAACCACCTGTAGAATCTCTCTCTCTCTCTCTAAAAAAACTCTAGCACAAATTCTCTGAGCACAAACAAGGTCCTTTGTATAACTAGCACTTCTTGTGTGTATTACCTTTTCTTGTTGATGTAAAAGATAAACAAATATAATGATACGAAATGTATGTAGTGAATGTGTAAACATTAGTATGTTTTTGTTTTTTAAACCAGAACCATTACACTAGCCTGACGAATAAAGCAAGATCTAAGATGGGCCTCTATTTTAAACTTGTTGTGATATTAAAATCTTAAACTTAGTTTTGTGCAAAAAAAAAAAAAAAAAGAAATACAAAAGCTAAATATATTTTAACTAAAAGCCACATGTAGAGAACTAAAAAATAAAAATTAAAAGTTAATTATTTTTTTTAAAGGTCGTCTTTTATTGACTTCGAAATCATGTTTAAATAAACATATTTTAGAGACGATTGTCTAAGATGAAGATACAGGCAAACATGCATCTGCATAAACACATCTAGTCCAGAACAGCCTATCATTAAAATAAAACATACTTTCTACACTGTAAAAAAGCATCTGGTAATTAACAATTTCTGTTTTTTGTGTTTTCCGTTTATTTACAGTTGTGAATTGCATTATGGGATGTTGATCTCCGCTCTGTAGACTTTTGATGTTGAAAATTCAACTATACAGTTTAACAAAGGGACTTTTATTGACATTTTAGTAGTTTGAAATAATATAATGTATAAGAAATAATATATATAGAAACAATTCTGTAAAATAACAGAAGATGTACTGGCAGCTTATTAAAAGGTTTTTTCAGCATAGTATACATAAAAAACCCAAACAATATATCACTTTAAACTATTACAAATGTTCATTAAAGTACCACCAATAAAATGGTATTACACCATTCAGACATTTGTGTGCATAAACACATAATGTAAGGATGAAAGAAATGTGAAGAAAGAGGGAGCTGATTTCAAGAGAGAGAAAGAAGACAGGATAAAAATGTGAGAACCAGGAAAGCAGCCCTAATAAACTGACATTACTAGACAAGTGCTTGCATAAAGACGTAAGATGAAAGAAGTGTTTGGAGGACCATAAGACCTCAAGATGAATAATGTGTGAAGGAAGAGGCTATAGAACAATAAACACACCTGATCAGAAGGCCAAAAAGAGATAAGTGCGATGACCAATACAGATTAAAGGCTGTCAGGATGTTTGTCACTTAATGCCACTTTCAAATACACAAACAAGAAATCTGGAAGGCTTCTCAGTATGTTAATTATATCACATAATGGCAACTCTTCAGAATGTCAAACATGACCAAATAGGGGGGGAGCTCTGTAATTGTATTTTTAAATATTATTCAATCTAAAACCTTATTTAAACACTGAGTCGGTGAGTCACAGATCGGGGGAATGGTGTTGGTCCACCCGAGATAATGTAAGATTAACCAGTGAAAAATTTAAATTGCCATAACAACTTGCCAGTGGCGAGGAAGCGTTGTCTCTCAATTGACAAGATATCTCATTAGTAAAGGGAAAATATGTCATTGAGGTGGTGAGCAGATGTCACAGTATGTAATATTTGAAGCCTCAGCTGGGTCAGTTGGCAGTTCTTTGTGGAGTTTGCATGTTCTCCCCGTGTTTGCGTGGGTGTCCTCTGGGTGCTCCGGTTTCCCCCACAAATCCAAAGACATGCGGTATAGGTGAACTGGGTAAGCTAAATTGTCCGTAGTGTCAGTGAGAGTGTATGGGTGTTTCCCAGTGATGGGTTGCGGCTGGAAGGGCATCCGCTGCGTAAAACATATGCTGGATAAGTTGGCGGTTCATTCTGCTGTGGCGACCCCTGATTAATAAAGGGACTAAGCCGAAAAAGAAAATGAATTAATGAATAATAAAAATTTTCTAGCTCAGAGTTAACAGCATTAGTCTTATTTTAATAGCTCAAGCTTCTGTTGTTAGCTCTAAAATGACATGGAATTAGGTATCTGTAGAATGTTCCTTACAACTTGTCTTTTTTTCTCCCCTAAAGCTACTTTAGAGCCACCACTGGTGACAATCACAGTCTGTAATCAATCACTGTGTGTAAGTCTCAGAGCACCTGCTGAGAAGCTCTCCAGCATTTACAAGTCATTCAAGTTTAAGTATAGACTGATGGTCAGCAGTGAAGATGGAACACAGGTGAGAAAACAAACTTGTTTTTTTCCCTTTTTTTTATATTTAGCACACATTTGTTTTTCTGGTGTGGCTAAATAGAAAGAATATTACTTATTAGGTAGTCTTACACATGATGTTACATGATTACTACTTTATAATTTATAGTAATTTCTAGAACTTGAAAGCCAACTTCAAAGTCATGACATTAGGTACTATCATTAGTGGTAGTGGTAGTGGTGGTGGTGACTCCAGAGGTCTCTTAGAAATGTGAAACCGAATGGCAACTGAGAGTAAACAACCATGTTTTTCATATATACTGTAGTTTTGAGCAAAAACTGAAGTAATAATTAAAAACTGAATTTAATTATATACCTTTTGATAGAGCTCTTATTATACTCCTATTTATTTAATAATGCTGTCTTAATTATTTGATATTTGCTAATTCTTGAGAAGTGGGACAATCAGGGTGCAAAATAAAAATAAAACTTTTACTGAGACAAATGAAACTACATTTTTGTATCTTGCCTGTGCTATGCTATTGAGCTATGCTTTTTCAACACATTTCTAAACATAATAGTTTTAATAACTAATTTCTAATAACTGATTTATTATATCTTTGCCATGATGACAGTGAATAATATTTTACTAGATATTTTTCAAGACACTGCTATACAGCTTAAAGTGACATTTTTAAGGCTTAACTAGGTTAATTAGGTTAACTAGGTAGGATAGGGTAATTAGGCAAGTTATTGTATAATGATGGTTTGTTCTGTAGACTATAGAAAAAAATATATAGCTTAAAGGGGCTAATAATTTTGACCTTGAAATGGTTTAAAAAAAATTTTAAACTGCTTTTATTCTTAATTTAATAAAAGTTAAGTTTAATAAAAGTTCTCTAATTTACATCATTGTTTTGGGTACAATACTATATATGTTAGAAATTGATCTGTGGGGTTTACCATCATATAGAGCATTGCAGTTTTTGGATATCAATTGCATTACAATGTCTTGTATGATTTTTGAAAAACCCTGTTGTGCTTCACATAATGTCCACGAGGTGGGAGCAAGGAACAGCCTTCTGTTGTTAAGCACCATGGCCAGTGATGCATTTCCTGAATTCATTGTTCTAATGAACAATTGCAAACAGCAGCAAAATCTTGTGTGCTTGGAAATACACCTATAGACCTGTGGTTAGAAGCATTGTTCTATTTTTTTTTCATTACAGTTTAGTTTACAATATTCCAATTGACAATTGCGGTCTTATAGTGTGCTGTCATGCCATTTTGAATGCAGCCATGTCTTGTGAAGAAGAGTGACTTATATGTTACATTTCTAAAGATAGGGAAAACAAAACATTTACATTGTGGTATATGCATATACACATGGTTTTAATTTGTATATAAATGTAGGCCTATCTTTATTGTATGTAGCCTAAATGCAATATCTCAGCGGTGTTTTGTGTATAATGTCAAATATTTCATTAATGAAACTAATTCAAATAAAAAAAACATTACAATATTACATTTTATTTCTGAAACCAAATGTAATTTTATAGACAATAAATAAATGATTTTTTACATCTCATTGTATGGCCATGAATCAGATTATAAATGAGATTTGGCTACATTTCATTGTGTTTACTTTACTGTAGAATTTTTTTTTATATATTTTCAATAATATTTATAAAAAGAAGGAAATGTCATGTTTCATGGTGGAAAAAAGATAGACCAAGGTAAGCAAACAACATTATTGTCATATTGGATTAAAAAAAAACGTATTAATTAAACAACAAATCGATAGAAATGTCAGTCCTACTTTATATTAGGTGGCCTTAACTAATATGTACTAACACTGAAATTAATCATTTGTTACAATGTACTTATTGTGTAAATACATGTTTTACACATTGTACACATGATTGATTAAATACTTGCATGTAATTACATCTTTAATGATTTTCTGTAATTACATTTGTACATTACATTGTACTGTAATTACATTTGTAATTACACTGTTGACCATACCTTACTCCTTAATCCACCCTTAAACCTACCCATACCACCAAAACTTGTCTGTTTGCTCCCTGTCGTCTGACAGCGGAATGCAGTGACTCATCACACAGAAGGCATATGCAGTAAACAATTTTAGAAGAATGAAAACAGGTTGCATGGCAACAATTACATAACCTTACACAAATTATCCTTATTATATTTTAAAGTCATATAGATTATTTTTCGAGTATGTGGGAGTATATGACGTTTAAGAAAACGACAATTGAAAAATCATATTCAAACTGACTGTGTGGCTAGTGGAAGTGGCTGTCTGACCCACCACAGCTGAAATTTACCCACATTTGGCGGTGTTAATGTCAACCCCTTGTGTGTTTGTATGTATATATTAGAGGTGTAACAGTACATGTATTAGTCACAAACTGTCATAGTATGGGGGTCAAGGTTCATTTTATGTATCTCGACAATGAATACTGTCAGTCCAGATGTGCAGTCACTGGAGTTTGGCAAAAATAAGACCACAGCAGTGCTACTTAGGAGCCATTTACACAGAGCACGTCTTTGCATCTAAAAACGCAAGATGCAACACTCTGGTTCTGCCATGTTGCCATTGTCATGACAAGTTGCTACTGTAAGCAAAAACTCACAATGCTTGTCCTGCATCTGAGTTCTTCTAATTAATCTACTACTTTGGAACTGACAGTAATGGGCAAAGTTAAAAGGACATCTAAAAAATGCAGTGCTCATGTGCACAAGGTGCTGCAATATACACGGTTGTACTGTCACGGAAGTCTGTAAACCATGTTTACATCGAAAAAACTATGAAAATATAAGATTTTGTCTCATCTCATGCACACATTAGCAAGACACAAGATTGAACAGTTGTTCGCGGCTGCATCTGCTGTTATGGATGGACCTCCAGTCAGTGCTAACATTAAAAGAGATTTAAGTTTTGAAGCTTACTGAATCTATGCACAATTAATGTTTTGTTGTTGTTGTTGTTTTAGAAGAGGGTTGAGTTCAACCTTTCAAATTTTAATATACAATTATAAATAATATAATTGTCTCCTAATTATTATTTTTTTTATAATTTTATTTATTGTGTAGTTTTGCATCACTAGAAGCTTTTCAGTCCTTTTTTCAAAACACTTCTGCTCAAAATAAACAGAAAAAAGCAAGCACTGAGAATTTGTTGCTTATTGTTATTGTTGTACTGAACCCATATCAAACCACGCCTTCTGTGTATTGTTATGCTCCTAATACAGGGGTAAAAAAAGTATTGAACACGTCACCAATTTTCTCAGAAAACATATTTGAAAAGGAACTGTTGATGCCAGTAACAACCAATCAATACATACAAAAAAAGCTAAATAAAATTTGGAAAATAAAATAAAGCTGCTAGAACCATCAATGTTTTAGACTTGGCTGAAGTATGGTAAAAATCACTCCTGAGCAATACCACAGCCATATCACTCTGCAGCCCAAGACTGGTTACTCACTGAAGCTAAGCAGGGCTGAGCCTGGTCTGTACCTGGATGGGAGACCACATGGGAAAACTAGGTTGCTGTTGGTAGAGGCGTTAGTAAGGCCAGCAGGGGGTGCTCAACCTGTGGTCTGTGTGAGTCCTAATGCCTCAGTGAGCACCGTCTTTCAGATGAGACGTTAAACCGAGGCCCTGACTCTCTGTGGTCATTAAAATCCCATGGATAAAGAGTAGGGGAGTAACCCTGGTGTCCTGGCCAAATTCCTTTCATCATGGCCTTCCAATCATCCCTATCCACCGAATTGGCTCTATCACTCTCTCTCCACTCCCCTATAGCTGGTGTGTCACAATTGTCACAATTGTCCTGTGGCTGCTGTCACATCATCCAAGTGGATGCTGCACACCGGTGGTGGTGTGGAGAGACCCCCCTCATAATTGTGAAGTGCTTTGGATGTATGGGCATACACGATAAATGTGCTATATAAATACACAATTACATTACATTACAATACATGGGACTCCATTTTCCATATGAGAGGTGTATTGAAGCTGTAATTACCAAAAAAAGCCTTTATACAAAGTTTTAAATTCAGAATTAAATCAAAATGTACTTTTCATATTTTTTGATATTTATAGGAGTGCTTGTTATAAACTATTTATCTGTTCACTTTATTATTTTTCTTCTGGTCACATGGAATGCCTTTCTGATCTGCATTCATCCATTTGTCAGTCTTATTTCATTTTGTTAGCAACACTCATCTTCAAACTATCCAATCGGATCCCAAAGGATGAAATCATGCACCGCCCTTCTTTTTTTTTTTTCTAATTTCAGGACTGTTTAAAGTAGATGTACCTCACAATAGAAGAAAAAAAAAAAGGACTTAACCTCCGTTTCATGCCAACTCTAAATACATTTCAGTAGTTCAATAAATTCTCCTTGTGTCATTCCGTTTTATCACACATTTGTTTTGGTTTTATTTGTATGTTTGGATTGTTTGAGTATTTAGCAAAATCTGGGTTAATTTCATGTCAACAGCTCCTTTAGAAATTGATTTACCAGGAGATATATTGACGTGTTCAATACGTATTCTACTTATTCCAATAATACTGTTGGTAAAACACATATTTAACACCATTTTTCTCAAAAATATATATTTCTAAAGGTGTTGTTGACTCGAAATTTCCACCAGATGTCAGTAACATCCTATGTAATCCTTAAATACATACAAAGAAAGCAAAATTAATTGACACAGAGAAAACCAATGACACAGGGAATGGAAAGCCCACAGAAATCTATCAGTAATTAGAAAGCAAGCACAAATAATAAGGCCCTGTGCCCCTTTTGACTTGGGCCATAATAAACTGAGCAATTCTAAGAGGGTCCTCACACCACCATTGCTCATGACCTAATAATAATAATAATAATAATAATAATAATAATAATAATAATAAATGGAGCAATTCTAAGAGGGTCCTTGCACCACTGCTGCGCAGGGCCTAATAAAGTAATTGCAATATAGTAATTGCAAAAGGAATTTGATATGATTATAATAATAATAATTCTTAGAAAACAATAGGGCCCTGCACCTTTTGGACTTGGGCAATAATACTTCTCAGAAAAAATAGAGCCCTTTTCCCCAATAAGCTTGGGCCCTAATAATCATTATATAATTATATGTTTTTTATAGAAGTAGTATAAAAATCCATACAATTATTATAGGGCCCTGTACCCTTGGGCTTGGGCCCTAGGGATGATAAATCTTAATGGAACAGTAGAGCCCTCATCCCCTGGAGTTATGTGATAAATGTGTATTTTATTATGAATATGTTTTTGTTGTTGTTCACTTATAGTTTCCTGTGGATATGGAAGGGTTAGAGAATCTAACCCTTAGGAACCTGGCCCCTGGCCAAAGGTACTGTGCGACTGTCAGTATCATTGATCGAAGCCCACCCAACAGACCTCCAGTATGTGCCTCAACCCCTAAAACAGTAAATGTTTCAGGTAGTTTTTTTTTCTCTCCATAATGTAACAGCTTTGAACAGCAATATATAATACTAAAGATACAATATAATTTCTAAGTTAAACTATTAATGATAATAAATACATAATCAACTAATAATGTGCTTGACAAAATGGAAAAAAAAATAGTTAGCACTTAATAGTTTGATTATATATTCCAAGAGATTGTTAACCAGACCAAGGTACACATCAAGATTTGTAAAACTATTGGCACAACTAATTTGAATATCTCCCTTGTAAACTGAAATCAAGGCAGATTAATTAAACTACATGAAGTTTATCCTAAGTGCCTTGTTAAAATGGATCATGTGGTTAGCTGAGACAGCAAGCTAAAAAATATTATTGACATAAATGTTTTAGTAATTTGACCGAAAACATGCTAATATCCATTGTTGTATATCTGTTTTAGATGCAGTTATCTCTGTCATTCTTTGTCTGCTGATGGTGCTATTAGTGATGTGCATTCCAAGACTTATTGTTCACTTCTTTTGTCTAAAAGCAGATCTTCCAGCAGTTCTGGTAAGAGTAACAATTTGTTTAAACATTCAAATTCAAAATCTCACAAAAGTGATGAAAGTAATTTTTATTTGTTAAAATGATACAAATATCTGACATAATTAAATGAAAGAGTTGAATGAGGGTACATAAAGGATATCCATTTGGCTAGAGGTAAGATTTGGCTACATAATTTGTGGTAAAACTGTTGGTCCGTAAAACACGTTTGTATGAAGATTCAAAGTATATTAGTGTACATTGTACACTAATGTACTACTCATGCTTTTAAATAAATAAATAACTTTCTGATGGATTACATGATTGCATAAAACTAATCCTCAAAAGTTTATTCTTTCTATTTTTCTTTCTTTCGTGCAGTGTAAGATGCATTCACATCCTCTGCTCTGCTGTTGTTTCTTATGATCAAAATTCTGTAAATTGGCACAATTATGATTTAACAAACTTTCCTGATTTTTGTTTCAGGGCCAGTATCAGGGTATGAATAATGTTCTTTTTATCCCTGCTGGTGAATCCATCAGTGCCCTCTATGAGGAGAAAGGCAGACTGGAAAAAGAGATTGAAGGAGAGGCAGAGGAGGATCTGAAATATGAAAAACTTGTGGACCTTTATCAGACCTTTCAGGGTTCCTCACACGCTAATTTTCCAGTGTCATCTAGTTCTGATTTGCTTATGAATCAAAGTCCAGATAAACAGCTGTGCCTCACCTCTTCCATGAATGCTCAGAATTGTGGTTTGATTGTGTATGAAGGCAGTCATGTCCATACTAAACCAGCTGAGCCAACAGCCTCTCCTAGGTGTGAACACCTTGCGCAAGGAACAACTCCACTTCAGAACTTATGTTCTGTTGTCCCCCTTGCTTTGGAAAACCACGACAGTGAAAACAGTACAGATGTAAACCTGTTTTCTGTGAGGCTAGGAGGATATATATCAGAGCAACACAACGTTGATTCTGATAAAACCTGCAGGACTAAAGATGAACTGGGATCATATCCTCAGAGCCCAGTAGAGACTGCTGTAATGGGACCTACCTGGTTTTCTGATGTAGATTCCCAAAACTCTGAAGATGAGGATGAATATTCAGGGTATTTAAGTCGAAATTAATTTGCTGGAGGAAAAATATATTTTACTTATATTACTTGGTGACATGAGAATATAAAACCTGTTTTATATGCATTGTATTTTATACTGTATTTGTCTTTTTTTTATGACTATGCATTTAATTCTAATGGTGGTGTTGTGAATTTCTAAGATGAGACAAAACCAGGGAGGCTTTCGGGTATCTTCAAAGCAGAATCCTTTAATAAGAACTCGGCGTAGCTGTGGCATTCATCGAAAGATCTCTCTTCTAGTGCAGCTAGGCACTCAGTTTTTATACATTTTTACAGACAGTGATACATATAGGTGGGGACAAACCTTAACAAAGCATGCAAATGAAGTGTTGTTGTCAGCAGGGTAAATTGCATCTCCAGCCCCGATCTCATCAGCATATAAGTACCCATTCATGATACATTTTAGCAAGAAAACAAAGCGTGCAAATGAAGTACTGGAGCCAGAACCCGTCCTGCCACTTGACCAGCTTGAAAGTGTTAACTAGCCATTTGTTAGACAATAGACACAACTGACAATTTGCATTACTTTGGAGACATGTTCCTGTATTTCACATATAGGCTCCCTCAGAATGAATTTTACAATGTAATTTATATATTTAAAGAAATTTGTAATCTTTCAGTGGCATAACAAAATTATTCATAACTGTATTGCTCATATTTGTCTGAATGAGGATGAGATAGTGTTCCAAGTATCCGTAGCAAGTCAGAACAATAGTATTTTAAAAATGGCTGTTTTCATTCATTTCATTTTTCTTACACATTTTCTGTATATGCTAAATAAATTATTCTGTTTGTAACTTACAAGGAAAATGTATGTCTTGGCTAGACATTTGAACCTTTAATCTTAGAATGTGTCTAAGATTGTGCAACAATAAACATCATTCTGTTGTTACTGAAGATATATAACAAATTCACCATTAAATCAAAATAAATGTATACTTTTTGAATATTGTTGTATTCACTACAAATAAATTCAGTACACATAATTATTTTAATTCTTTTACCTTTAGTAACTCTCAGCATCTGACGATAGTTCAGTACTCACAGCATTGCATGAGTTTGATCACTGTATCTAAATTCATGAATATTGAACATCCAGTTCAATATTCATGAATTTAGACAGGTAAGTCACCTTGATGCTCAGGAGAGAAATTATATTGCTCAACCAGGAGGCTCTCGTGGCATCTGAGGGGAGTTCAGTTCACACAGCATCAGATGGGTGAGCCTCACCTCACCCAGATATATTGGCTTGCTGAATTAAATAAAATTTAAGTTTATTTGTATAGTGCTTTTCACAATAATTATTGTTTCAAAGCAGCTTTATAAAAGGTGCACATTATTGCAATACAATCAAAACTAAATATGTACATTTCCTAAAGAAAATGTGAGTGGGGTTTCCCATGGCAATTCGCTGGGGTACAATGCATTATTTTTTTAATTAGTTGCTAAGGTGTTCTGAGTTGTAGCTAGGTGGTTGCTAAGATGTTGAAATTGCACTGAAATTGCAGTTAAGATCATTCTGAAACACATCTTGACATGCTACAAAAAATGTTGTTGCATTTAAAATGTAATTTAGTCCAAAGGTACTTCTTAATTAAACATTTAATTTATTGCACGGGGTTCGGTTTATTAAAACATAGATTTTGAATCTCAACTGACTATAGCTGCAGTTGTTTTCGTTTCTTTTGTTTTTTGAAAGAAGATGGTTTTGTTTATACTCTGATTAAAAGTGGGACTATGATTAACAATACATTTGTTTAAGTTTTGCCACTTGTGTGTGCCTTCAACATGGGTGGTCATTTTAGGTGTTCCACCATTTATCCCCAATGAATTGATTGAACAAGAATTGAGTAGGTTTGGAAAAATTGGCAGTGGATTTAAGACGTGATCTCGTTAAGGAGGAAAGTGTTAATGTTCTTGGATTCTACAACAGTCTTTAGACGTTGCTTTTAAGATAAAGCATGGAGGAGAATACTATAGTGTTTATACTAGCTCAGGGATTATAAAGTGCTTTGAATGTAATGATGTGGGACATAATTGTCTTACTTGTCCTCTTAGAAAACTAGTGGCGCGTGGAGAGAAATCTATAGTGTCTAGTAGTAATTCTGCACCTCTGAATGAATGAATGTCAAGCATGGTTAATGAGATGGATAAGCACAATGTTAGCAGAGAAAGAGAAAAAGTTGTTGAACATTCAGAGCAGGTGTTTTCAGCTGTTAAAAATTATGAGAGAACAAAAGATGATGTCATAGGTAAAAGTGTATCAGGTCTGCAGGACATTAGTGGGTAATGCACAGAAGCATGTAAAACTTGGATGTAAATCATGTAGAAAGTGATGCAGATGAAATGGAACAGGACAAGTCAAATGGAGAAGTGCAGAGGGAATTAATAGTTTTCTAGATTAATCTTTTGGACAGTCTGATAAGGTCGATTTTGTAAAAAATTTTAAGTCTTGATTTGTTGGATGAAAGGAGGCAGTATTGAATGAGAATGCATGTTACGACATTAAAAAGTCAAATAAAACTAGAAAATTCAAAAAGGTTCTTGGAAAAAATAAGTGATATCTGTTATTTTCATGTTGCATGTTTGGTTTGCTTTTTTCACTGTCCTTTTTTCTTATTTTCTTAATGAGGAGTTTGAGAATTGGATCTTTAAATATAAATGAGGGAGGGGCAGACAGAAAAGAGAACAGGTAAAGGAAATAGTTTATGTGAACAAACTTGATGTGACATTTCTCCAGGAAACACATATATAGCACTATTAAAGATGAAGTGGTTGGGGTATTTTATGTGGTCTTAAATGTGGTAAAAATCACTGGAGTAATGTTAGTGGAGGCATATGGCTGTGCTTTTTTTTTTAAAAAGCTTAAAAATAAATATTTACAATTTTTGTACAGTAGTTAAAGGGCACCTATGATGAAAATCAACTTTAGGAAGCTGTTTGGACAGAACTGTGTGTAGGTACTTGTGTCCACATTCATATTGGGGTGATATAAAAACAGTAAGTCTCTTTTTAAAAATTTTCTGATGTTAAAAATAGGATCCAAATCCCTCCTATTTTGAGGCCCACCTACAACTGGAGTACCTCAGGGATCTTTTCTATGTCCCCTATTCTCTATTTACACCACATCACTGGGAGCCATCATTCAATCGCATGGTTTCTCTTTTCATTGTTATGCCAATGACACACAGCTTTATCTTCATTTTATCTTGATGACCCCATGGTAGCTGCAAGAATCTCGCACTGCCTGGAGGACATCTTGGCTTGGGTGAACTACCATCACCTACTGCTTAAACTGGCAAAACTGAACTTCTTGTCTTCCCTGCAACATCACACATACAACATGACATCTCAATCCAACTGAGATCATTCACCATTACCCCATGTAGTTCGGTAAGGAATTTTGGAGTGATCTTGGATGATCAGTTGTCCTTTAAAGAACATATTGCTAACACGGTTCAATCTTGCAGATTTGCACTTTTCAACATCTGAAAAATTAGACCCTTCTTAACAGATCATGCTGCTTTTAGTCTTTTAGTCCAAGCTCTTGTCATTTCAAAGCTTGACTACGGCAATGCTCTTCTAGCTGGTCTCCGATCCTGCACTCTCAGGCCTCTACAGATGATCCAGAATGCCACAGCTTGTCTGGTCTTCAATGAGCCGGAGAGCCCATATAACACCTCTCTTTATCTCTCTGCATTGGTTACCGGTTGAAGCTCAGATCAAGTTCAAATCACTGATGCTTGCTTACAGAAAGCCACTGGCACTGCACCCTCTTACCTCCACCTGCTCCTGAAGGTCTACATCCCCTCCAGGAGCCTCCAGTCGGTGTGTGAGCGCTACCTTGTGGTGCCATTGCAGAGAGACTATAAGTCACTTTCCAAAACCTTTTCATTCAATGTACCATGCTCATGGAATAATCTTTCCATTCCCACTCGGACTGCAGACACACTGGTATCCTTCAAATGAGAACTAAAAACCTATCTCTTCCGCGAACACCTAAACCCTGATGAATAATACCAAAACCACCTATAGAATCACTTTCTCAAAACAAAGCAAAAAAACAAACGCATCTGCTAAATGACTAAATGTGAATGTAAGTATTTAACCATACTGCCGTTATCCAGTTAAAAACTGCTATAAAAATAGGGCTGATTTCCTATCTATAAAATCTATAAAATATAGATAAAAAGTGTCTATATCTATAAAACGTGTGTTAAAGGATCTCAGGAATCTGCAAACTCTCAGTTGGAAGCATGGAAGAAAGATCTCAATAAATAATTTTCACTGAATGATTACAGAGAAGCTTGTAGAGAAGCTAAGACACAACTGTGAACACAAGATTGAAATTAATACAATATAGCTAATGCAAGTTTATATAACTCCAGTATTACTAAATAAATTAAATGACAATATCACTGACACTTGTCCTAAATGTAATTCAGGTAAAGGAACTTTTTCATTTTGTGGCAGTGTGAAGAGATCCTGAAATTCTGGAAAGGAGTGCAAAATATGAAAGATAAAATAATTAAATGTCACTATTCCTCTTGAACCAAAAACTTTTGTATTACATTTATATTCTAGTAATCTAAATTTGGAGAAGAAGAGAATATATATTTGTTAATATGTGTGTTTTACAAGCTAAACGATTTATAGCGCTTCATTGGAAAAAGTTGGAATCACCAAGTATAGTGAGGTGGCTTAAGGAGATGGCAATAAATATGTCACTGGAGAAAATTCCATATATTATTAAAGATAGACGTAAGGTTTTTGAAGATGCTTGGAACGCTTTTATGTATTTTTTATAAAACAAAAATAACAGGGTTACATCTGACAGGATAATAGAAGACGTGTAAAGCTCTAAATAATATATTCTAATATAAAGCTCTATAAAGCTCTTTCTGATTCAGTGTAGGTTAAAATGGTGGACATGTTTTGTAATAGGAGGCCTCTACTTATTGACTTTAGTTTTTTTTTTTGTTAACAGTAAATTTTCTAGAATAATATTTACTCAAATTGAAGAAAGGTTTTCTTTATAAAAGATAACATTTAGTCCCTCTCTAGAAAGAGTAAAACTTACTTATATAGAGTAAGATAGAGTATTTTCTTCAGAGTTAATTTAACTCAATGTAGTGTTAATATTTTACTCTATCATGTAATATTTGACTCTATTTTGTGTTTTTTTGTGTCCTACTCTCATACTGTTTTACTCTGTTGAGAGCTATGCAGAGCTTAATTTGTAAATTGCAAGGTCCCGGAACAGATCGGGGTAATGGATCCGGTATGTTACTAGAGGAGGGAGAGGTAACGGAGCATTTGCGCAATCAAATTGGTGGGCCAATTTAAGTGAATTACAGCTTGCATTAGTAGCTTTTATAGTGTGCATGTACTGTAAAAACGTTTATTTTATTCCAATCTTTATGTATAAAACGTTTTCTTCGCTGTAAATCTATTATGAAAATGTATCTAAATTTATGCAAAGGACGCACTGTCACATAAACAAAGCAGGCGCGCATTAAAAAAAATATATATTATAAAAAACATTATAAAAAAATCTAAACTATTGTACAGCCTAAATAAAGACTCCTTGTCAGAGCTGAACATCACTGAAGAACAGACAATTGGTTTCGACATTGATAGGATCTGTTGTTGTCAAACTTGTATTTCCTTTTTTATTATTTCCTTTATATTAAAGTTTTTCTCAGTCGCTTTGGTACATTTCTCAGATCAAAATTGTAATTTGCAAAACAGTAAGTGCATTTCTCAAAACAACACGTACAAATAGCAAAACACCACGGATTACCTGCAAAACCCAGAGTCTCTTGCTCAAAATCCTTAGTTCATCTCTCAAAACTAAGTTTTTGTGTCAATGAACGTGTCAGTGCCATCAGAATGACAAGTCTTTGTGTCATTGTGTTTGGATAAGAGTCAAATTACTTAGTCATGTTGTCAATTTAAGTGTACTCTGAAGGGGTCTTTCTGATGTAAACTATGGATTTTTTTGTGCTGTTTGTACTGTAATTTGTTGACAGATCATGTCATTGTGATACAAAAAATAAAAGACAGCACTGCATAGCACAAAAAACAAAAAAAAAACAAAAGTAGAAATGTGAACACGGAACATTAGAAAAACTTCATTAGAAAAAGTCAAAATTCATGTGGAAGAAATTTACAAATTGTAGGCAGATTTAAAATATTATGATAACTTGTTCAGTCATTTTACATGTAAAGACCTATGCCATGAACAAACGATTAAATGTTGTGGGGGGTTTGACAATTCAACAGAGACCAAAATAATACATTTTGATCAACATGACATAAGCAATTGATAATGTAGGAAACAGCAGAGAATTGCACAATCATTTGCATGGATGTACAAAAGCATTTGCAACTTGTTCAAAGGAATGAGAAACTGCTTTTTCGATGTGCAAAACTGCCACGATGATGTGAAGATTGAACATAGTTTTGAGAATTTCAATTCTGATCTAAGAAATGTACCAAAACGACTGAGAAAAACTGTAATATTAAGATATTTTCTTTGAAATCTGAGCTCCGCACAGTTGTCTAAGACTAAACAAAAATATACGACACTTCATATAGTTCATATCGTTTTGAAACTAATTTCGTTTGGCATAATTTGTAATCTTAATTTTAATGTATTTTTTGTTGGTCAGTTATCTACAAAATAACCAAATAACATTTGAGGTGCTTCAAAACAAGGTCTGCATATGATTTAGCGCCAAAACACAAACTGGTTTATTGAAATAAAAATAATATTCATTCATTCATTCATTCATTTTCTTTTCGGCTTAGTCCCTTTATTAATCAGGAATCGCAACAGCGGAATGAACCGCCAACTTATCCAGCATATGTTTTACGCAGTGGATGCCCTTCCAGTCGCAACCCATCACTGGGAAACATCCATACACACTCATTCACACACATACACCAAGGACAATTTAGCTTACCCAATTCACCTATAGCGCATGTCTTTGGACTTGTGGGGGAAACCCACACGAACATGGGGAGAACATGCAAACTCCACACAGAAATGCCAACTGACCCAGCCGAGGCTCGAACCAGCGACCTTCTTGCTGTGAGGCGATTGTGCTACCCTCACTGCGCCACCACGCAGCCAATAAAATAATAATATAAATAAAAGTAAAGTGAAACAGTTTCAAAGAGGCTAAAGGCTATTAAACTGTTTTCACTATGACAAAATCATCAATTTCGTCAGTTTCAATTTAATTAGCTTAATCAAGTATTTTAAATCAGGACAGAAGCTATTCGCAGCACTGAATATGGATATTCTTTTTTGTTGTTTGCTTGCCTCACCATGCTTCTTCTTCCCCTGGCCGTTTTTGACTTTATCTGTTCATCACAGATCGTTTCATCTTCTTTTTTTTCGTCAACAGGTTAATTTGAACCCTTGCCATCATCTATAGTCTATAATTATAGCCTGTTTTGTTTTAGATGTTGTACTCTGTTTAAAATAATCTTGTAAATCTTGTAAATTTTGCCATTGTTCTACATTTCAAATTAAGCACTGATTTTTAAGCACTTTTATAGCTATTTTAAATATAAAGTTACATTTAAAGTTATTGACATTATCAGCATTAATTATATGTGGTTTTTATATTAAGTTTATGCAAGCTACAAGTCTGCAGACCATTTTTTCATTGACGTGTGAGGAGGGGGATCGGTAAATTCAGATTCCAGAGATGCCGGAGCTATAAGAATTTGACTCTGCTAATTTTTTTTACTCTAATTACTCTAAAAACTAATTACTAGTGGCAGAGTAATTTGTAGTTCTTCTGAACAATTTTACTCAGCTGAGAGTTATAAGAAAATTATCCTGCTTTAAATGTTTTAACTCTGATTAGAAGAACTTCAGATTTACTTTGCCACTATTTTACTCAGTGCAGAGCAATAAGAAATTGACTCTACTACTATTTACTTCACCTCCAGAGTTGTTTATCACCAAAAATGAGTGACCTATGAAGAATAAAATAACTCTATCCAGGGATACTCTTTTGAATGTTCATGTTTTACCTGTCAAAAACCCTAAAATAAACTTGAATTTCAGAAAATAAAATCAAAACTGTTTACTCAAGTTGCACAATTTTATTTTCAGGGCCTTTAATATTACACTTTCATCATGAGAAAAAAGAAAAAAACTAAAAAATAATGACAGTGATAATATAACAGAGGAGACAAAGAAAAATAAAATGAAAGTATATGGTACAAATCGAAATCACAACAATAAGACATTACAACATCAAACAGGTTGTGTTGCAAAATATCATATATATTTTTGTTGCAAAAATATTTCCAAAACAGTGTTTCTAGGGTTTGTGCAACTTTGTAGGCATGAACATGTTCAACTAAACATAATGGGCTCTAATTTAATGATCTAGGCGCAAAGTCTAAAGCACATGGTGCAAAAGCATTAAGCATATAAAAGCATATATCCAAATCCACTTTTGCTATTTTAAGGATGGAAAAATACGGTTTGCGCCGCAGCGCATGGCCTAACAGGGTTGTGCTTATTCTCTTAATGAGTTATGGGTGTGTTTTGAGCATAACATGCATTAAACCAATCAGAGTCTCATTTCCCACTGTGGAGTGTGGGAAGTGTGGAGCCTAGTTCCCTTTAAGAGTCAGTTGCCATGGCGCATTTGCTATTTACATGGCGGAGTTTGTAAGTGGAAAAACAATGGAAAAAGTGAATTCTTCACTAGTGAGAAAACAGTTTAACAGACCATCTGTGCAGGATAAAAAAATGAGCCTCCTCCATTCGGACTCTTTACTTTCTCTTTACTTTACTCCTTTACTTTCATGGATAAGGAAACAGTGTTGTACGCACTCCACTGAAAACATCCATTAGCCTACATATTTAATTTCGTTTGTTAAGCACAAAGATTTGTTTTAAAACTATTTCGAAATTCAGTTCTAATTTCCAGCAAACGAGTAAATTAACAATAATAACGAAGTGTGGTCAAAAAACTGAGTTATATCCAAACACACTTCCTATTCTCATGCCCCACATGGTGATGCATACATCTCCAAAACCCGACAGATGGATACATCTAAGCTTGTTTTTATTCAAACAAATATAAATATGCATATAATAAATAATACTGCTAATAATAATAACATTATAATAAAAATGCTAATTGTTATGAATAAACCGAAAAAAGCTGTGTGTATTAAGCGTTTGAACCTGCATAGGCGCATAACTAACACGATCTTAGCTGGACTTTAGGCCAGTTTTACTTGATCAATGGCGCAATCTATTTTAGTTCCTCAAAATAGCAACGCACCAACAATGCGCCCTAACACACCTCCTTTATAGACCGGCACACCCATGAGTCCACAAAGTAGCGCAAATGGATTTGCTATTTAAACAACATGGAGCAAAACGTGAAAACTAGGGTTGTGCTGGTCTGAAAATAGCAACAAATTGCGCCAGGTGTATGATAGGACCCAATGTTTCCAGTGCAGTTGTAAAAAAAAAAAAGGATTTGCTCATCTTAGGTAATGACATTCTGAATTACATGAAAAACAGGTATGTCATTTTGAATTTTAACACAAAGTGCTAAACTTCAAATTTCATTTGAAATATAAGCCATTTGGCACTGGTGTTTCTTTGCCAATGTTTTTGTAATGCTTTTAAAGCTTTTTAGCTGATTTTTTAACACATGGACAAACCATGTAGCACTGGTACAATTTTCTGCATACAACTGGGGCAATGCACCATAAAATGTTTGGCAACAAGTTCTTTTAGGAAACAAATGCTTAAACTGTGGTGCTCTGAAATCAGATGCTTCAAATAAATGGTGATTCCATTAGACATAGTGTTTTCTTCAGTTATATTGACAATTTAAAGCAATAAAATGAACAATTACCAATGCTGATCATTAGGACACACAAGATCTCCAAACATGATGGGCAGGTAGTGCAGTAAACAACAGCTTTGAATGGCATTTTAGCCCAAGTCATTGGAACCATTGGAACACACCAGGAGGTTTGTTGTTTTGTTCCATGACGCCAGAATTGAAACTCTGTACTTCTCCTGATGTGGTGTAATTGTCAATCAAGTACTGAATGAGTAATTTCATTTTATATTGCACAACCCATACATAAGGTAGACTGGGATTGCTCTGCATTCTCTCACAATGTTCAGAATAAAGTTCTTTAGTTCGCACTGAAATCTTTGGGCTATCTTCCCTAAACGCTGTCTAAGTGTTCTTTCTCTAGTAGGCAAAAGCAGCAAGAGTACCTAGCACTGAATGATTCCACAAAACCAAACAATGAATGTATACAAAAGTTGTCACCAGTAACTTGGACAATGGTTCCATAAACAGCATGATCAAATAAAGGAATTTGAATTCCATTGGTTTCCAGTGATGACATATCCTTAACAAGAGGCTCTAGTATTTAATCAAACCAATATGTTTTGATATCTTGTGAATAAAATAAAGCAACTAAATTAATATTTAGTAAACCTGAGTTGTATTTTGGGGAAATATTTCTGAGAGTAAAATAGATGGCTCCTAATTTATGAATACACCGTTACGAACCAAAGGGGTTTGAGCATTCAAATTCATAAAAAAATAAAGCTGCAAGCAGCAATTACGGGGGCAAGCACATAATGTACATATTTTGCTTAATTTGGATTTTTTTTAGGAAACTTTCTGAACATTGCATAATTTATACAATTTAAAACTTTTTTCAAATAATTGTAATTAAATTGTATAATTAAAGTAATAATTAAAATGAGCTTCAAATGAAATGCAGAGCCTATTAAGCTTCAAATTCAGTGCAGAGCCTGAAGATTTTCAAATGCAGTGCAGAGCCTGATGAGCTTGAAGTGAAGTGTGGAGCCTAGTGAGCTTCAAACTAAGTGGAAAGCCTGATGAGCTTCAAACACAGTGCAGAGCCTGATGAGCTTCAAACGCAGTGCAGATCCTGATGAGTTTCAAATGAAGTACGGAGCCCGATGAGCTTCAAATGAAGTGTGGAGCCTGGTGAGCTTCAAATGCAGTGAGGAGCCTGACGAGCTTGAAA
>CAIGQV010000744.1:1532074-1542176 GCA_903798115.1 Danio jaintianensis | reverse complement strand
GAGGTTCAAATGCAGTGCGGAGCCTGATAAGCTTCAAACACAGTGCAGAGCCTGATGAGCTTCAGATGAAGTGCGGAGCATGATGAGCTTCAGATGAAGTGGGGAGGCTGATGAGCTTCAAATGGAGTGCAGGGCCTGATGAGCTTCAAATAGAGTGCAGAGCCTGATGAGCTTCAAATTCAGTGCGGAGCCTGATGAGCGTCAAATGAAGTCTGGAGCCTGATAAGCTTCAAATGCAGTGCGGAGCATGATGAGCTGCAAATGAAGTGGGGAGGTTGATGACCTTCAAATGCAATGTGGAGCCTGATGAGCTTCAAACACTGTGCAGAGCCTGATGAGTGACACTATCACCAGTGACACTTCCGTAAGCTTTCTCAAGCTCCAACACATACACTTCTGGTGGTGCATTTGTACCAGCTCCAAGAGCAACAGTGAGAGCAGGGGGGAGGAGGCTATCCAAAATGTGTAGTCTCTTATGCCTCTGTCAGAGTAGTGTCTGGGAGTAATTGTTTAACATACAATTGCCCATTAGGTTTTGGGCTGTGTCCATAAAACACTCGTAATTTGGGGGGCGAGAGGTGATGTCCCTGATATTCTGGATCATGTTTCACCACGTTTCACTACCACACGCTGTAAGTCTTGTGGTATAGTGAAAGTGACTGGAGTTTCGTTAACAAGGCTCTTTTTCATAGGCGGTGAATCGTCTTGATTCGCAAATGACACTTTTGGAACCGGCATTGAAGCTTCAGCAGACATCACACATGGCCTAGCATCAACAAACAGTTTTGCTGCAGGTGTCGACGTGATAGGACCTTGATCAACATTAGTTATGTTTCCATACACCTATTTTTATGCGTATTTTAGATATGCGGATAAATTTATTTATTTATTTTTAATAAAATCGGTTAATGGAAACGCCAAGATGTGCATTCATTTTGAAAATGAATAAAAAAACATATGAGCATAACTGAGTAGGATAAACGTTTTATTTGATAAGAAAAATGCGCATAATCTACGATGGAAACACTTTTACAAATTTTACAAACTCCAGTATGCGCATTTAAAAAAAAAGGTCATGTGATTTTGTTGTAAGAGATCATGTGATGATAAAAATGTGTGTGAATGGACAAACCAGCAGGCTGAGCACTGTAAAACATCTGAAATGTTGTTTTGGTCATTCTAAAACACCTTAATCATTTCAGTATTAGTGTTATTATATTATTAATTACCTCCAGAATTGTCAAGAGTGTCTGTGCTCTGCGTCTCATGCGTTCACTGCGTGTTGGCATTGTCTTCTGAGGCGCAAGTCATTTATTTAATAAGGAAAAGATTCACACAGCTTCTCCTACCGCAGCAAACTCTATTTTTACTGTTGATATTTGGCGCCAGTTAATCAGGAAGTGAAGATTTTGTTCTCTTTGACTCACTGGATGGAAACGCTGCTATTGTCAGTCTTATGCGCAAGTTTATTTACCACCTGTTGGCTCAAGTCACTTAAATTAATGCAATGCTTATCATCCAAATTCCATATCATCCAAAGTCTGCACTGAACCTCCCTGGACTGGTGTTGAAATGCTAGATGGATGTTGCACACCTTTAAAATGTCTGCTATCTAGTGGAACAACACCCCATACATACTGCTCACTAGCATTCAATTGTTCCTCTTCAGCAATGAATGGGGTAGCAACCTTCTGAAATTCACAAAACAATTCCCCTAAGAATTTGTCACCTATCCACTTGATTTTCTTTACCTCATCAAGGTGGTTAAAGGCTTTTCTGACATCAATTAAAGTAATTAGTAAAGTGTCTGGATCTACCAGTGTAAGCAGTACAGATCTTTCAGGATCAAAATTATATTCCTTGCACATATCCATTTTAAAAGTAGAAAAAACTAATCATTCAATATGAAAAGAAAAAAAATTCAGAGCAGTTAGGATTAAGATTTATAGCAAGTTGTGGCCCCATGTTGGGCACCAATTTTTTCTCTCTTTTCTGTAACCCACCAATCAAGTTGATAGAAATGAAAAGGGGAAAAATATCTACTGGGTCGGAGCTTTTCAAATATCAGTGAAATTACATCAAAAATATTTGGAGTCTCGGGTTCGAGATCTCACACACCAAAAAAACAAAAAAAGTGGAATTTATGAATTGTGTGGCTACACTTCCATATTACTCAAATTATAATCTCCAACTGCTCAAATAAAAAAAACCATACACAAGAAAATACTTTTGAGTTTGTTTGCTGTATTGGATTTTTCTTTTCTGTGTCTGAACTGCTTTTCAGCCCTGATAAAAACACTCACATATTTAAAACAAAAATAAATAATAATAATAAAATACAGTATTATTTTCACATTAATTCAGCTCTTTATAAAAAAAAATATACAGAAATATATATACAGAAAGTCAGTGAATGTGAATCAGTGTATGTGTGCCTACGAAAAATCCTCGACGAATGAATGATGAAATGCGTCCCTCCATATTGACACGAATCCTCGCTGAATGAATCCAATGAGTCTCTCCCCTTGCCTGCACGAATCCAATGCAGCCGCGACACGATGGAACAGTCCGATATCACCAAGCTAATGCAGTAAAACAATTTCGGACATGTATTTCACAAAGAATTGGCAGGATGGATTAAATTAGAGGACAGCCGAAATGCGACTAGCCTGTCTTCACCACTAGCTGGCGCGCAAGTGACGTCAGCCACCCTTGACCTTAATTCCGGTTTTTAGAAAATAACATCTGAATGTAAAAATATACATCTATAAATGTATTTTACATGCCCAAATGTGTGTGCATCAAGTAAGGTAAGAAATAAAATATATACATACATTTTGACATAAACGAAAATAAAAAAATAAGAATAAGTTACACAATTACATATAAATGTCACAGCTGGCTGTATGACTGCAGTCTGTTCAAATTTTATTGTGGTGTATTTCTCTTAGAACTTTAATTCTTGAAATGTCTACAAATGTTATGATGTTTTCATTGTTCCTTATGCATGAGGAACCTGGTAGGATTATCACAGATACTCTAACTTGGTTCCACTTCCCACTCTGACACATTTACTCTGATCATTGAAAATAGAGCAAAAACTACTTTTGAGTAAAAAAAAAAAAAACTTTGGATAAAATTCTCCACCAATTTTCCTGTGTATAAAGAATGAAAAAAGGGCAGAACGGCTTCAGCCAAATAGATCATGTTTTTTTTCTGTTCTTAAAGCTTTTGGAGATAAGTTTATAACATGGCTGAGTTTTCTTTATAATAATGCATGATTAAGGTGGGAGGGGGCATTAGTCGCCCTATCCATAGGTTTCATGTGACGTCACACAGTGGTGCGGCCGCCATTTTTGTGACCGAACTGTACTATGCTGTCAATCTGCTGTGGTGCTGAAATAGCTGAATTATGTTATGTTGCTTCAGTAGTGCCAGTAAACGTAACTACTTGTCATTACATAAATGTGTCCTGATGTAATTGATAATAATGTGCTTTATCTACAGGCTGTCCAGTTCCGTGATCATGCTTGCGCTACTAGTCTAATGTTAACCCTTTGTGGAGACAGCTTAAACCGCACCGCTTGACTTTCTTTATTACTGAATAAAAGCACTTGTTTTGGTTATAATCGCAGTTAAACAAATAAAATAGCCCTTTAACTTTTAAACGATATTTTACTCTTATTTGCACGACCTAAAATGATGGATTATGCTGCTGCTTGTGGGTTTTCACTGTCATAAAAAATGCAAACGTTCAGTGCTGGATTGTAATCTAATTTGATCAACAGACCGTCACTCACCCGTACTGTAGATCGCTGTGGTGAACGATCTGTCCAGAAATGCCCTGGGATCTGTTTTCTGTATATGTTGACGCACTTATGTGTTACTCTTTACGAGCGCGCTCTCCCTCATGGGTCTGTGTCAGAAACACGCGAGCGCCATGTGCGATCTGCCGAGTTTATGACACACAAATATCGTGGATGTCGTGTTAATTCCTGAGATCTACATGTGATCAGTTACACTTCATCTTCAAATACATTTTGAATGATAAACACGTGCCCTGAGAGCTTCGCTGCTGTTTGGAGTGGATTGTAAACAACTTAGACATTTCACCAGTGTTGGAGGTTATTACTAGCAGATCACCAGAATGTATTTTCTTTAAATACTGTAGTTTTTGGGTGAGTTTTCTGATCCCCTGTAACAGGCTGTATCTCCTAAAGTTCGTGGCCACGGCAAACAGTAGTGAAGCAGTGAATAAATGTCCCAGAAAAGGAAGTTGAGACAGACACGTCGCAGATTTGAAGGAACAAAACACAGTTCGAGGTATCATCAGAAGCATCATAACCAGTATTTGTTTATTCTTGAGCAAAATATCGATTTCATCTAGTCTCATTTAAATCCGCTGTGATTATGAGTGTGACCATATCGGACACAAATATGGCGGCGAGCGTAGCGGAAGTGACGTTTTTGGTCCCCATGAATATAAAAAAAGGGAATAAGACAAGGCTGTCCTATTTCTGGACAGCTTTACTTATATGTTGAACCTTTTTATGTTATTTAAGAAAGCATTTGATTGGTTTAAGTTTGCCATGCTATATAATTGAACAACATTTATGTCACGACACAGGAATATGGTAATTTATAAGTTTTATTAAAAACAAATGTAATGTTCGGTGAAGGAATAGGGAAGCCGTTGCAGACACACGACAGGGAATCCAGGAAGTATCCAACAATGACAACAAGGAACCGCTGGAGCAGACAGAGGAATCCGAAGATATAAGGAACTATGGAGTGGCTCTGGAGAAGACTCAAGGTGTGAGTTTCAGGAACAATAGTGACAGAGTGAATTTATATGCCGTGTCTGTGCGCAGGTGGTGGTAATTAGTAATCTGGTGATTGTGAACGTGTGTGTGACTGCGTCCGAAATCGCATACTGCCATACTATATAGTACGCTAAAAACAGTATGCGAGCCGAGTAGTATGTCCGAATTCATAGAATTCGAAAATCAGTATGCGAGAAGTACCCGGATGACCTACTACTTACGGCGAGATTCTGAAGTATGCATCTCATGCACGCTGCGCTATCCCATGACGCCCCTCGAGTGGCAGTAAAGCGACACGCGTGATCTTCTTCTTCTTCTTCTTTTTCGTTTATTGGCCGTTCACTCCTTGGGAGTATTACCACGCGCGTGATTTTTTTCCCCCAAACCAGTTAAGCGCAAACCACGCCCCCTACGCGAAAACCCCACCCCGCAGCCGTGACTCACGTCTGTGGCTTGATTTCATTGGTCCAGCTATATCACAATGGCAACGAACACAAACTGTTTTTTACTAACTATGTTACCATAGATATATACACTAGATATCGCATACGGACCCTCAGCATGCGTCAATAGCGCCGCCATATTTGTACAGGGCTCCCAGGACAAACATCATTCAACAGCACTAGTCAAGACAGTGTGCCAATGTGAAGATGCTGGACATTAGCGCTGCTTACGGGTGTAGTAACGAGCAAACAAAGCACAAAGGCAGAACATTTCATAGGTAGGATTTCGTTTTTTACATGTTACAAACTTTTGTGCTCAACAAGTAACGTTATCGATGATAATGTCTCTTACTGCACTGATCATAAGGCAAAGTAGCATCAACTTGCACTGAATTCTAGGCTTATGCTAGTTTTATTGAGTAAAATAAGCAAACAATGTAAATAAAATATGACAACAAGACGCTGCAGTGCCAGAAACTTGTATTATTGTCGGCTGAGTGAACGAGTCGCTCATAACGGAGACTCATTCACAAACGAATCGCTCCCTCCGTTAGAATGAGAAGTGAAAGCAGGAGAGGGGGTGTGTTTCAGGACACGGATTAGATCAAATTTAACAGGGAGGGAGATAATACATTTCCATGCACACAAACACACACTCTTTATCGGCAATGCCCATGCCGTCACTTATCCATCGATGTAGAAAAGTGATGTAAAATTATAATTTTCGTGATGAAATTTTTTTAACAATTTTTTTGCGTACTGACCACGGGGGAAAATTCCCGATCATAGATATATGTATATATGGGTATATCTCTGGCTCTGGATGGCCACAGTCCTCCACTGCACCTTGGTCCTGCATTCATTTCAAAGGAGCGCTACCCTGTACTAAAATGGCGGCTCTATTGACGCATTCCTTCCAATAGACAACAATAGGCCAGGCGACATCTAGTATATCTATGCTATGTTACTAAGACCTAAAATACGAAAGGTTACCAAAGTGCGTGTATGAAATGAAACGTTGTACAAACAATCTACAGCTTATATAAAAAGCCTGGGTTTAATAAATAAAAATAGTGCCTAAAATTCATGTGGTAAACACGCACACAACAGCATCTTGACAATGAGAAAACTTTACTCAGTACACAAACCGGCAAAAAACACATAAACATAATATTTATTGATACAACAACAACATTTTTTATTATTATTAATTTAGCACAGCCCCTGCATGCAAACATAACCTCTTTATCTATAGCTGTCTAAAAACGTTAAATTGAATGACTGATTATGACAATATCTGGTATTAATTCAGAGAAGCGGGATAGGTAGCCCTATATGTATAATTTGTTGTCAAAATTCAGATATTTTGCAAAATAACCCGATTTTTAAACTAAAGAATGTTACATTTGTCCAACAATTGCACATGCCTAATGGT
Source organism: Danio jaintianensis (assembly GCA_903798115.1). Lineage (NCBI taxonomy): Eukaryota > Metazoa > Chordata > Actinopteri > Cypriniformes > Danionidae > Danio > Danio jaintianensis. Next base: position 1,535,475 of record CAIGQV010000744.1, on the reverse strand, counting down.
CTGTATGAAATATGGTGTCAAATTTGAAAATATTTGATAATGTTTAAGATTTTTAAAGCAATAATAATAATTTTAAAAAAAGGTCCTGTTAGACTCAAATTTAAAGAATTAAAAGATTTATTTCTATTGTCTGTGCTTTGGGATTTGTGGATTTTTTTAAATAATATTGAGTAATTAAATGACTTACTGAGTAATTCAGTTTCTGATCAAATTAATTAAAAAAGTTATTTAGAATACAATTGCATTTATTTTTAATGATAATTAGTAATCAGTAATAAATAAGGTTTTCAGGGTAACTTACCCAACACTGCACATAATCTGCATATCAGATGGAAATCAACTGAAGCGCAAGTATATTGAACTATACCTGTTTCTATACAGAGTTTAGTGTTTAATAACTGCAAAAGAGACCAACATGTGTTCTGCAAATTCTTTCAAACTTTTTGAAAGATGTAATACTCCAAACTTGCTAAACAACTATAAAACTGCCAAAATAAGGCCTTTCATTTAATGCTGAAAACAAGTTAAAATTGATTATAATATGATTCCTCTCACAGTACTTATTTTATTATTTATAATGTACTTTCTTGACTAGAAAATGAGAATAATCAATTTGACAGCAATAATATTCATTGTTAGAGCCTTCCCATAAAAAATAAATAAATGATACCCATTTTGGTAACACTTTATAATAACTACACACTATGAATCATTTATTAAGCATTAGCAAATAGATAATCATTATCTGTTAAGCATTAACTCTACATTAACAGATCTTAGTAAGCAGTTTATAACTGCAGATACAAATGCTCTATTCTTGACTTATAAGCACATTTAAAATGTGCTTAAAGATTGTTTTCATACTTTGTTAATTATTATTTTATTCATCACTAAATTAAGTATTGCATCATTTACAAACCAGTTATTTGAGAGTACTTGGTGGCTTTTAAAGATCATTCAGAATGCATATACATGATTAATAAACTATTCAAATTAACATCCATATATCTTATTGTTCAGGCATATACTAATAGTTAATTTGTTAATAAATGCTTTAGTAATTCAACTTCATCCATTTTTGTGACCTAATCTAAAGTGAGGACTATTTATGCTTTATAAATCCCTTATAAATGACAATTAAAGGCTCAGTTATATTCTAAACAGGAAAAATAAATTAAATGACTTTATTTCTATTCATTTGAAGATACACAAATGAAACTGTATCAAATGAAAAATAAATCTTTGCAATCTTATCTAAAATAAAATTACTGTATAGCTTAAACTTCGCTATGAAATGTGTTTTTGGTGTTTTTTATGTCAATGATTGATATAGATGCAATTCAATGAAATAACAATTACACCATCATAGTATCATCACAGTATTTTGCCTTAAGTCATTATAAGAAATCATAAAGTACAAATTATTGGGTTTTATTACAGTTAAAATCTGTACATATTTTGTTGCTTATTTCCTATATCTGTCATTTATTTGTTGTCTGGTTTCTAATAGTGACAAACACTTGTTTGTTCCCTCAATGTTTGTTTCGTGAGCATATTTTCTATTCTATGCAAATAAGTTGAAAGCAGAAGTGAAGTGTTTGCTGATGGAGGATGGACACTGTAATTTATGTTTTTTTATAGAGCACCAGGATGTTTTTGGAAGAAATCGTATTTTTCCCCTTAAAACCCTAACTAAAAACCCATTAGGCAGCTTTTAACTAATATGTATCTGGAGATGTATTTTTGTGGAGCACTTAAAACTACATAGAGTACATTACAAAAATGAGGATGTATTTACTAGTGACAGGATTAGAAAAAAACATGTTGACGAGGTTTTCAATTAGCGCTATATATATATATATATATATATATATATAAGATGTGCTGATATAAATCTCAGCATATGCACCAAAGATGGATGTCAGTCTTAGTTGATTCTCATGTGTGTGAATCAAAAATCGATTTTTCGATTTTAAAACATTTAACAAACTGCATTGGTTTCATTTTAGCCTTCAGCTCACCAAACCCACATATTTGTGACATTACAAAATATGAAGCCCAATGCCAAAAAAATATGAGACTTTCTGTTTTTTTACTTCTTTTATTGTAGGCTCAATTTTGCACCTTTTTCAACTAGTCTTGTATATTACAGAGAGTGGTTTGCATGCTGTTTACTTGCAACAGTTTGTTTTGTGTTTTCATAGGCCTATTTTTCACCAGAATTTTACACTCACTAAAGTTACATGAGAATGAGGAAACAATGGTGTTTGAGGCTCATGCTACACCCATTATCATTTACTGATCTCTTATTATTCAACTAAGCCTATATGTATACCCAGCTTTTTTATATAGAGCACCTTTAAGAACGTGGTGCAACCGAAGTAACAAATTTAATTAGTTACTAAGCCTCTGATGGGGACTTTACGTTTCAGTTTAAGCAAGAACTTACAAACAGCTGGTGCAACTATACCCAAATGACTAAAACCTTTTTGCAGTGATTGGGACCTTTGCACCACTTTGCAGTGATTGGCATGGAGAGATGCTGCTAAAAATGTCACAAGGGAGAGAGAACTGGTCTTGAAGGAGCTAAACTGAGACTTGTGCCTGTTTTTTTGTTAGTGTTAAAAAAAAAATTAAGTTTTGGCTGCTCCACCCACCTCTGCTGTGCAGGTATTGTTGAAGATTAAATTAATTTCATGAAGTGGTGCAGAGTGACCCAATCTTGAGGACATGAAAAAAGTGATATGCATAGAACAACAAAGACCAAACATCCCAAACAGTTGGTCCTCAGACCCTGTAAGTACCTTCTTCATATCAAGTTAATCAGTTGAGTGGTGTATAAACAGTTTATTTTTTAAATGTTTTTGTCTTAGCAACCAGTAATTTGTCTGTCCATATTGAAATCGTAGCAGTTTTTAAGTTAAAAAAAAGGATTTGTATGGATTGACTCAGCATGTACTTCCCTTGGCTGGTTCAGCACTAAATGGCAGTTTTGTTTTTTTAATATATATATTTAAAATATTTATGTATTTTTAATTTGATCTCTTCCAAGACATATTAGATGATGACATATATACATAAGTGATGCACACAAAAAAATGAAAACATGCATAAATGCATATATTAATCACACACATAGTAAGTGTGATGTGGGCATGGTGGCCTGGGCCCTGTACTGGGCTGGTTCCACTCTGGATGTCATACTTTTTTAATCCATCACAGAACAGCTGACACAAGTATCCTAAAACTCAACAATTAATGTGTTTTTTGTTTTTTTTTGGGTTGTGGCCAGGGGTAGCATTTTGGGCTTCAGGCCCCGTAACACCTTTTTACTTGTTTTTTTGCTTGTTGTTGATTATTATTATTATTATTATTATTATTATTATTATTATTATTATTAT
>CAIGQV010000744.1:1490251-1517726 GCA_903798115.1 Danio jaintianensis | reverse complement strand
ATATATATATATATATATATATATATATATATATATATAAATTGTGATGCTATTAAATTCTAAATGTCCCCAAATCTAGAAATCTTTTAAAACTGAAAAGGTTTGATGAGCAAACAGCTCAGTGGCAGTTGCAGACATTACAACACAATGGATTCCAGCAGTTGTGGAGTTTTGGTGTAGAATGTATGTTTTGAAATATTTGTAAAAATAGATTTAGGCATGAAAACGTTATAATGATACTGAATCATTTTGTCTGTCAAATAATGTTTCAGTTTGCTGAACAATACCTGCTGACAGGAGCAATCAGCAACGTTCAGACAACTACTGAAGTGGGCTCAGAGCGCATGAAAATAGCCTGCACACTGCATAGATGTCGAGATGTGTTCTGTTGTAAGACCATTGTTATGTATATCCAAAAACACAGAGGGGATAGAGGGGTGAAAACAGTGTAGAAAATAAGTGGATATCTGCAAGTAGCTATACAACAGGTATATCAGAAAACACCGGAGGTGGTATCTTTCATTGTGTAACAATTTACTGATTTTATTCATCTTTCATTTTCAGGTACAATGTAAGAACTGCAAACGACTAGGACAATTTTGAATGTTTGAAACTAAACAAGAAAATCTGTTGAGTGCTAAAATAAATTTGAGGGACAAATTATATAAAAAAAAAAAACAATAAAAAAAACGTTTATTAGAATATCTTCTTGTATATTTCAAATTGATTACAATCCGCGGCACTGTCTATTAATAATAAATGTTGTTTTTGCACATAATCCTACTTGTTTAACAATAAGATATTTTGCACCGAAAATCATCCTACCTGGTTATTTATAAGGTATTTTGCATTGTAAACTCATATACTTGTTTATTTTATAGTGGTTGTACAATCTGATGAGGTATTTTGAGCTGTAAAATCATCCTACCCAGATATTAATAAGGTATTTTGCACTGTAAACTCATATACCTGTTTATCTTATAGTGGTAGGACAATCTGATGAGGTATTTTGTCCTGTAAAATCATCCTACCTGCTTATTAATAAGGTATTTTGCACTGTAAACTCATATACCTGTTTATTTAATAGTGGTAGGGCAATCTGATGATGTATTTTGAGCTGTAAAATCATCATATCCAGACATTAATAAGGTATTTTGCACTGTAAACTCATATACCTGTTTATTTTATAGTGGTAGGACAATCTAAAGAGGTATTTTAGTGCTGTAAAATCATCCTACCTGATTATTTTATTGTGGTAGGACAATCTGATGAGGTATTCTGCGCTGTAAAATCACCGTACCTGTTTATTAATAAGTTTTTTACACTATAATTCATCTCATACAATCAAATAATTTAGTTATGCCACAGACGCGAAGCAGTAACCCGCTGTAGGATTTTTCGACAAGGTAGGCTAAACCGATAGATGAGGCTGTAACTTTGGGCTACGGTAGGAAAATCTGACAAGGTAGGACAAATCGACAGAACACCGGCCCACTAAACCGCGCCTGAGCCTGATTCGGAGCACTCACACTTGTCAAACAAACCGGGAAACGCGCCTGGGCACAGTTCGGATAGTGTGAGTGCATCCTTAAAGAACCATTGCTAACAACATTCAAATTACTTTACGACTGTTTTATGACAGTTGCTTTAACAATCTCTATATAAAATAATTTTAACACCCAAACAAATTATATAAAGCAAGTTAACAACACATTTATTCAATAACACTGAATCTTGGTTAATGTAAACTTACAAATATTGTTAGTTAATGCGTTAGTTAACAAAAACAAATAATGAACAATGACTCAGGTTCAGCACTACACAATCTTCAACTTGAATGTTATTATTGTTTGTTTCTTTATTAACATGATTTATCAAGAAAGCATTAGTTAAGGGAATTAGAAAAATTATTGTAAGGCGTACACTAATTTAATATTATATAATGTGTTACTAACATTTGTAAACTCTTTACTAACATGGTTTTTTTGTAACAAAGCATTTGTTAAGGGAATCAGAAACCTTACTGTAAAGCACAGGTGTCAAATCAAGTTCCTGGAGGGCTGCAGCTCTGCACAGTTTAGTTACAGCCCTGCTTCAACAGACTTACCTGTAGGATACAAACAAGTCTGAGGGATTCAATTAGTTTGATCAGGTGTGTTAAATTAGGGTTAAATCTAAACTGTGCAGAGCTGCGGCCCTCCAGGAACTAGATTTGACACCTGTGCTGTAAAATGTACACCACACCAACTTTGTTGTACTAACATGTGTAAACTCTTTTCTAACATGATTGATGACAAAGTTCTGTTTTTTTTTGTGGTTTTTTTAAATATATTTTATATTTTAATGTTCTCACTGTTATGTAATGTAATAAAACATCTGAAAGCAATGTGAAAATGGTTTTTACTGATGAGGTCCAGTAAAATCTATAATCACTGCTTTGTAATGAACCCATAGATGTTAGTAACCCATCAGTTATAATTTTGGGTTAGTAGTAAGTCATGTTAGCAAAGAGTATACAAATGTAACACTGTAATGTTGGAGTGATGTACACTTTACATTAAGGTACCTAATTCCCTTAACTAATGCTTTGCTAGTGATAAATCATTTTAGTAGTAATCATTGAAGATTGTACAGCGCTGAGTCATTGTTTATTATTCGTTCATGTAAACTAATGCATTAAGTAGCAGATTACTATTTTTGTAAGTTTACGTTAACAAAGATTTAGTATTACCAAATAAATGTGTTGTTCATTGTTTGGTCATATTAACTAATCCATGAACAAATACATTAGTGTATTAGTAATTAAGCTGTCAATGTAAAGAGATACAATAGAACATGAGTAAGCTAACATTAACAAAGATTATGCTGAGCAAAATCATTCAACATATATATTTTTAACTAATGCATTAACATTAAGATATGTTTAGTTAACATTAACAAAGATTAACTAATGCTTAACAGATGTGTTGTTCATGGTTATTTCAGTTGTTAACTAATGTATGAACTAACGTTATCTGATGCAACCTTATTGTAATTGTTACCCTACTTAATCTTGTGAATGAAGTAAATTTACTTTCAACAATTCCCTAGCGGTCGCTAAATGTACTTTATTTTAAAAGGCATAGATGAGATCAAAGGGGCCTGTGTGCAGGATATTCATTCATTCATTTTCTTTTCGGCTTTGTCCCTTTATTAATCAGGGTTCGCCACAGCGGAATGAACCGCCAACTTGTCCAGCATATGTTTTACGCAGTGGATGCCCTTCCAGCCGCAACCAAACACTGGGAAACACCCATACACTCTTGCATTCACACACATACACTGCGGCCAATTTAGCTTATTCAATTCACCTATAGCGCATGTCTTTGGACGGTGGTGGAAACCAGAGCACCCGGAGGAAACCCACATGAACATGGGGAGAACAACATGCAAACTCCACACAGAAATGCCGACCAAGCCGTGGCTTGAACCATTGACCTACTTGCTGTGAGGCGATTGTGCTACCCACTGCGCCACCGTGATGCCCGTGTGCAGGATATATCAGACAAATATCAGGATCGTTTTTCAATAACATTCACCTAATTATTAAAAACAACTATTTTTGTTAAACAAAACCTTGCAAATGGAATAAATAAACAGTGCATCCGGAAAGTATTCATAGCGCTTAACTTTTTCCAAAAAAAAATTGTATGTTACAGCCTTATTCCAAAATGGATTAAATTCATTCATTTCCTCAAAATTCTATTTTAATTATCTGTCTATTATTTTCATCTGTCTTCAATGTTGCTGGATATGGCACGAGATACGTATAGGCCTAAGGAAGATGTCACTCATACTGTAATTACAGTGAATCCGGAAATTATTGATTAAAAATGGATTAAATTAATTTATTTCCTCAAAATTCTACACACAATACCCCATAATGACAATGTGAAAAAAGATTTTTTTAAATTGTTGCAAATTTATTACAAATAAAAAAACAGAATAATCACATGTACATAAGTATTCACAGCCTTTGCCGTGAAGCTCTAAATTGAGCTCAGGTACATTCTGTTCCCCTTCATACGGGAACTTCAACGTGCGTCTGGTAACAGACTATGGGAGTACGTCAGACGACCAATCACTCTGAAGAGTAAGAAAACGGGCCAATGAAATCCCAAATTGAATTGGCAGAGCTCTGCTCCACAGCTCGCAGCAATGAGCCATCAGCGCTATATAAGCTGCACGCTGCGGAGTGAGCCTTAGAATTTAATTACTTGAGAGCCTCTCACAGAGACTGAAGACACTCTATCTGCCAACCTGATTTCAAGACTGAAACCAGTTTACTCACCAGTGCGGGAGATGACGCGACAGCGGCAGTCGATCTGGGCTTCCTGTCCCCAGGGCGTTTTGCTGGTGTGCACAAAAGAGCAGTTTCCATTAAAAGAGCAGATTCCCTAAGAGAGCAACACAGTCAATCAACACGTCTTTTTCAAGACGCTGTTCTGACTGTGCGTTTCTGGATGCGGTGGTTCCTATCTCTGAATGATGGGCACGGGTATCGCATCACAGGTCTGGGGGTCCAGCATGTCGATGTGGTGCTCGCGGACAGCTCATGCTCTCACTGTGAGAGCGTGGCTGTTGCACAGCTGAGATCGCGGCTTCCAAGCCACCCCCGTTGCTCCCCGTGAAAGCGGTTAGCACGCGGGCAGATCTGAGGATTACAGTCGGGGTTTATCCGTCGCCTCCGGGCCCGCGGACCCCCCACTCCTCCACAGCACGCTCCATCCAAGCTTCAAGTGGTGGTGCGGTTCATCCCCCGGGATGCCCGCGCCTCCGCTTGATGACACCGGAGATCAGATGTCCATCGCGACATCGGAGGGCGAGCTGTCATGCTCAGATGACAGACCGGGCTCGCTTCCATCCTACGGGGTGCAATGCGTAGTCACGGTTCTCGAATCAGACATGATGGCTGGGCTTCCTGGGCTGCTTCGGTGGTGTGGCTGGAGATGGCTTGTCCCCCAGTCTCACCGCCGGACCGACTAGAGGTGTGGCATGCAGGCTGATGTAAGATGAATCTTCCAGCTCCCGTCCACTTCTTCCCAGGGGCGCACAGCGAGCGCACGCTGGCATAGAGGGCGTTTTTTCTCTGCCCGGTCTTCGTGCGCTTCCGCCTTCACCTCCCCTGATGGCAAGGCGGCCAGTGGGTGCGAAGCTATTCCTTAGGTGGTTGGCGCCGCCACCTGGAGGGGTAAGCTGAGACCCCCGTCCAAGGCGGGTGGGTTTTCTGTGTCTCTCATGGCCAGAGCCCACACCGTTGTGGGCCATGCCGCTTCTGCCCTGCACCACGGCACCTACTGTGCTGCACAGGGGCGGTTCTTCCCCAGGCTTATGCGTAAGCACCGCATGGTGGTCGACTATGCTCTTATGACCTTCAAGTCGGCCGCCCGTGCCCTGGGGAGGACGATGGCCACACAATGGTCCAGAAATGCCACCCTTGGCTTACCCTGGCAGATATGCGCCGCGCCGACAAAGTACGCTTTCTTGGTGTGCCCATATCCCAGGCAGGCCTACTCGGCGACACTGTCGGGGACTTTACCCAGGAGTCCTCGTGGTGAGAGATTAGCTGTGCGCGATGGAGCAGGTCATCTCCTGGTGGGCTCGGAAAACTGCTCCTCCACCGGACCCGTCCGCGCTGGCTGTTCTTCGCTGAGAGCACTCTTCCCGCGGCTCCAAAATGCTCCGCCGTCACAGCCCGAGCCTCGCCACAGGAAGTTGACGCTCCTGTCATAGGTCGCCGTAAAGTCCGGTAATCGAACCGTGAAGCGAACCTAAGGCGGGCCACTTGGAGAGGAGGAGAACCGTTCTTTCCCCGGTGGAGGGCTGGGGCTCCCCCGCGAACAAATGTAGCGATCCGAAAAGAGCGGCTTTTCCTCCCTCTGGGTGTGGAAGCCCAATTGCTGCCAGCATGGGACGCACTGCCTTCCAGCTCTCAGCTTTGGTGCACTTCGCCACAGGCTTTGAGGGCGCCAGAGGATTATCTCCTTTCTCGCACCTCCAGGATCCTGGGAGGAAGGTAAGAGTCAATCTCTTATTTTCAGTTCTTCCTCGGGACGCTCTGCTTCCCGGGGTGAGCACTCCCCATCCCGAAGCTGCCCCTCCGCGGGTAAGTCAGCGATCGTTCTGGTGATGCTGCACGTTCAGACTCTGTCAGCCTGGTTAGCGCTGCTCAGCCCGTCGTAGTAGCTCACACGGACGGTCAGACTGGGCTATGCGTTTCAACGCGCTGTTGGCCTCCCGAGTTCATGGGTGTGTATTTAAGCGATCATCGCTATGCTACCCCTGTCTCGCGTGAGAAGATTGTTATCCTCCAGGCAAAGGATACAATCGAGCCGGTCCCTCCAGCCAAGATGAAGAGTGGGTTTACGTCCCCACTTCATCGTACTCAGAGAGCGGTGGGTTATACCAATCCTATCTGCGCGTTTTGATCTGTCATCTGTTCAGAATGCTGATCGGGATGCTCATGCAGAAACGCATCCCCCAGTGCGTCCGTCCGCGGGATTGGTTGCAGCTATAGACCTGAAGGACGCTCACTCCATGTCTCGCTCTCTCCCTCCTAAAGTGCGACGGGGCCCGAGCATGGCAGTAAATGGTCCTCCCCTTCGGGCTTTCCCTGTTCCATGCGTGGAGGATGCCCTGTGCCTCTTTGGAGCACGCGCATCTGCATTTTTGATTATTCATTGACCTGGGTAAATTTTTTTTCAGATCTTTGAATTAGTCGATTATGCATAGGGACCTGGTGCTCTGGCACCTCGGCCTGTTGGGGTTTCAGGTCAACCGAGAATGAGCAAGCTCTCCCCCGCGCAGAGCTTCTCTCATCTCGGGTTGGAGCTGGACCCGTTGGGCTAGTGCTGCCCTGTCCGTTTAATTCGGCAGTTATAGTGGTTTCACTGAAGTTTTTCAGAGGCTCCTGGGGCATATGACATTTTGTAGCCGCTATCACGCCGCTCAATTGTTCATATGAGACCACTTCAGCGTTGGCTTCGCGATCAGGTCCCCAGATGGGCATGGCGCGCGGAGACGCACCGGGTGTCCATCACTACGCTGTGTCTCCGCACCTTCAGCCCCTGGATGGACCTTGCCTTCTATGGGCCTGGGTGCCCTTAGAACAAGTGTCCAGTCATGCTGTCATTCTGACGGATGCTTCCAGTATGGGCTGGTGGGCTGTGTATATCGAGCATGCAGCCGCAAGTTCGTAAATCGGACTTCGGTTGCGTTGGCATTCAATTGCCTGGAGTTGTTGGCAGTGTTTCTCGCTCTCCGCCGGTTCCTACCGGTACGGGAGGGGACACACATGTTGGTTAGGACGGCCAGCATGACTGCGTTTGGCTGATGTGCGCTACCGCCGCATGTCTCAGCTCGCTCGCCTTCTGCTCCTCCGGATCATGCGGCTTAATAGCTGCGCGCCGTTCATATCCCATACGAGCTCTACCGGCCAGCTTACATGCTCTCACGACAGTTACGTTTCTGGGAGAATGGAGACTCCACCCCGGCACAGTCCAGCTGTTATGGGCACGCTTCAGAGAGGCCCAGGACATCCTGCCGCTTCTCCCGAGCGGCCTGTCGCCAGCTGCTTTCCCTGCTCTGCATGGATGCGCTGGCTCTCACCTGGCCCCGGGTTTACGCAATATGTGTTTTTCCCCGGTGAGCCTGCGCGCACAGACTCTGTGCAAGGTCGGGGAGACGAGGTGCGGGTCTCGCTCGTTGCGCCTCCTTGGCCCAACCGGCCCGAGTTTCCAGACTCACACACTCCTCGTGATGGCCCTCCCTGACGAATTTCCTGGAAGAAGTACTCCTTTTTCTGGGACGGGCACCCTCTGGCACCCGCGCAGCTTTCTGGAACCCTCATTGAGCGTTTCTAGACAGAGCGCGGTAGACTTAGGTGACCTATCAGTAGATGGTTAACACCGTCACTCAGGCTAGAGCACCCTGTATAGGCAAGCCTATATCCTGTAGTGGAGTCTATTCGTTGTGTGGAGCTCTTCTCTCTGAGTGTTGTGTTTTCTTCCTTTAGGATAACTGGAGCGCAGGCTGTCACTGAAGGTTTGGCATTCTGCCATCCCCGCTCTCTGTGGCAGCGGATGGTAGCGCGCTGGGAAAGCATAACCTTATCAGCCGGTTCCTCAGAGGTGCGTGGCGCGAGATGGTTAATTCCATCCCCGCCCCCCTCTCTTGCCCTCTCGGGATCTCTTTACCCTCAGCGGTTATGGTTAGGTCCGTTGAGCCATTCGACTCAGTATCTATAAGTTTTCTGTCCATGAAGGCAGCTCTGCTGGTCGCATTGGTATCAGTCAGAAGGGTTAGGATTCCGGTGGCATTCGTGCCAGGAATATGGACCGGCCTACTCTCACGTTACCTGAGACCCCGGTTCAGCTTGTGCCAAGGTTCCTACCACCCCTTTTAATATTAAAAGTGGTAGTGAGCCTGCAAGCGCTGTCTGCAGAGGAGGCAGACCCAGCCCTTTTATTGTATGTCCGCGCACTGCGCTTAATGTGACACGTAGAGCATACATCTCTAAGCAGCTCTTTTCTGTTATGATCGGCAGAAGGGGAGTGCCGTATCAAAGCAGAGGTTGGTCCATTTTATAGTTATGCCATTGCCCTCGCCTCATGTGCCAGGGCAAGCTGTGTCCCCCGGGAGAGAGAGCACACTTAAAAAAAAAAAAAAAAAAGCGGTGCATCCTTTTCGGCGTGAGTACGCAGCGCCTCTTAACAGATTATGCAGAGCTGCGGGCTGGGCGACACCTAACACATTCACAAGATTTTATAATCCTCGAGTGGAGTCGGTTTCCTCCCGATTACTGGGTCACTCCGGTCAATCGGGACGAAATTAAACTCGGTGTCAAAAACGCTTGCTGCGCCATGCTCCCTAACCCGGAGATACGTGCGCCTTTTCTATTCTGCTAGTAAGTTTCCCGCTTGGCGAACCCTAGAGAATTCCTCCGAGGTCCCCAGCACCCGACTCAGCGGAGGAACCGGGTGCCTGGCTCAGTGTGATGTCTGGTATGCCCACTCTTGGTCTTCCCAGATGCTGAGGTTCGGTGCCAGCTATGCGCGGTCCCCGATGGTGATCCCATATGATTATTTCAGCCACGGAGTGTTCCCCCTGACCAGGCGGACCCGTGTCTTCCCTACCCACTAACCAGCTTATCATATGTAGCACTCCCCCTCCATAGGGCTAGTCTATATGTCCTTATTGCCATCAAGTCTCCCCTCTTGGGTAGTAGGTGGCCTCTGCAGCGTCCTCCCCCTTCGGGGACTGGCACGCTTTCCCAACGTACTGTCGTATTTCTAAAATCCCTAGACTATATTAGCTAGGTAAAAGCACATTTACGACCCCCGATCTAAATTGTAATTATTCCCATGCAATGGTAATTAAGGGCCTAGGGGACGTTGGAATGTTGCGCTCTTGGTGATGCTTGTGCGCCCACGCTATGCTTGGCAAACTTCACATCTGGAGCGTGACGGGCTTAGCTGCTGTGGCGTTTTCCATACAGTCTCCCATAGTCTGTTACCAGACGCACGTTGAAGTTCCCGTATGAAGGGGAACGTCCTGGTTACGTCTGTAACCCACGTTCCCCAGATAAGGGAACGGAGACGTGCGTCTCCACTGCCACAGCAGCTGAGTCTCCAGCTGATTAGCTGAGTGATCGGCTCTTCAGCAGGCAAATTCTGAGGCTCACTCCGCAGCGTGCAGCTTATATAGCGCTGATGGCTCATTGCTGCCAGCTGTGGAGCAGAGCTCTGCCAATTCAATTTGGCATTTTATTGGCCCGTTTTCTTACTCTTCAGAGTGATTGGTCGTCGGACGTACTCCCATAGTCTGTTACCAGACGCACGTCTCCGTTCCCTTATTCGGGGAATGTGGGTTACGGATGTAACCAGGACGTTTCCACTGATCATTCTTGAGATGTTTCAGCAGCTTAATTGGAGTTCACCTGTGATAAATTCAGTTGATTGGACATGATTTGAAAAGGCATACACCTGTCTATGTAAGGTCCCAGGGTTGACAGTGCATGTCAAAGCACAAACCAAGCATGAAGACAAAGGAATTGTCTGTAGACCTCCGAGACAGGATTGTCTCGAGGCACAAGGCTGGGGAAGGTTACAGAAAAATGTCTGCTGCTCTGAAAGCTCCAATGAGCACAGTGCCCTCCATCATCCGTAAGTAGAAGATGTATGGAACCACCAGGACTCTTCCTAGAGCTGGCCGGCCATCTAAGCTGAGGGATCTGGGGAGAAGGGCCTTAGTCAGGGAGGTGATCAATAACCCGATGGTCACTCTGTCTAAGCTCCAGCATTCTTCTGTGGGGAGAGGAGAACCTTACAGAAGGACAACCATCTGTGCAGCAATCCACCAATCAGGCCTGTATGGTAGAGTGGCCAGACGGAAGCCACGCCTTAGTAATGGGCACATAGCAGCCCACCTGGAATTTGCCAAAAGGCATCTGAAACAAAATTCTCTGGTCTGATGAGACTAAAATTGAACTCTTTGGAGTGAATGCCAGGCATTATGTTTGGAGAAAACCAGGCACCGCTCATCACCAGGCTAATACCATCCCTACAGTGAAGCATGATGGTGGTAGCATCATGCTATGGGGATGTTTTTCAGCAACAGGAACTGGAGGGCTAGTCAGGATAGAGGAAAAGATGAATGCAGCAATGTACAGAGACATCCTGAATGAAAACCTGCTTCAGAGTGCTCTTGACCTCAGACTGGGGCGACGGTTCATCTTCCAGCAGGACAATGACCCAAAGCACACTGCCAAAATATCAATGGAGTGGCATCGCAACAACTCGGTGAATGTCCTTGAGTGGCCCAGCCAGAGCCCAGACCTAAATCCTATTGAACATCTTCACATTCCCATCCAACCTGATAGAGCTTGAGAGGTACTGCAAAGAAGAATAGGCAAAAAATCCCAAAGACAGGTGTGCCAAGCTTGTGGCATCATATTCAAAAAGACTTGAGGCTGTAATTGCTGCCAAAGGCGCATCAACAAAGTATTGAGCAAAGGCTGTGAATACTTATGTACATGTGATTTTTCAGTTTATTTTTATTTTTATAAATTAGCAAAAAAAAAAAATATTTTTTCACATTGTCATTATGGGGTATTGTGTTCACTCACACAGAAATGCCAACCGACCCAGCCAAGGCTCGAACCAGCGACCTTCTTGCTGTGAGGCGAAAGCGTTACCAACTGTGCCACCGCGCCGCCCGTGAGTAATATAAACAATGTTTATTTACAGGATAGCAGATGAGTATAAGCAGGTGAGTATATTGATGCAGATGATAATAGTCAATGAACATAAACTTGATATATATATGTATATACACTGACTGTGTATAGGGAGTTCAGTCCTTTCTGTACAAGCGACGAGGCTGGACACCGAGTGAATGTGAGTGGAGTCTTTACAGTGCTGTGATGATGCTGATGATTGTCAGGTGTGTGTACTTAGAACTCATGTGAGGGTGCTTGTGGTGTTTGAGTGGGTGGAGAACCTGGTCTCCACGGTCACACTAGAGTTTGAGCATGCGAAACTCTGTCGTACAGCACTGCAATGTTTATTTTAAAAAAGTTTATTTTAAGCGGTAAGTAAACTCATTTGCTCTCAGTGAATATCATCATAAATCATCATTAAGCAACCTCAAGGAGGGAATGCTCACTAGCGACTTCAGTTGCCCCTCAGGGCGACAGACATCTACAAAGTTGCTGCTAGTGTGAATGGAGCTTCAGGAGTTTGAAAAATTCAGGAACCAGTATCAAAGTCAAGGTATTATTGTTACAGTTATCCATGTGTTCTGTCATCTCTTGTGTCTCAGGATCCACACTCCAATGGCTTAAGTCTCAACTCTCAAGCATGTCATTTAGGGCAGTGTTTCCCAACCCTTTTCCTAAAGGCACACCAACAGTACACCTGAATCATAACATTAGAAGAGACTCCAAAACCTGAAATGAATGGGCCAGATAAGGAAGACATCCACAATATATACTGTTGGTGTGCCTCCAGGAACAGGGTTGGGAAACACTGCTTTAGGATGTCTTCCAACTACTGGGATTCCTCAGGGTTCAGTGCTTAGAACACTTCTTGGAAAATCTTAATATAAGTTATGTAAAATTAATTTAAAATTCTGATCAGTTTTTACATTAAAATGCTGTTATAAATACAACTCCCCATGTGCTCACTAGACATTATAAAGCAATATGTTGAAAATCATGTATAGTTTTCCCTTAAGTTTTCTTTAGTTGGTGTTAAAAGTCTTAAATATATCCTCATATATCCTGCAGAAACCACGTAACTTGACACTCAGTGCCTCTTTACAATGGCCAATACTTAAAATGTACAGGCTTTAATTAAAATGATGCATAGGTAAAGAATACTTTGTTACTTTTACTTTTAGAAATTGTCTGAAATGTTTTATATTTCTAAGAACTCACCAGTCATCAACCAACATTTCCTGGTTATTGTAGTTTAACATATCTTTATTTTTACAAAATTATACTAGGTTGGCATAAAATAACTTCTAAATAAATTTATTTTACAGAGATTTGTTGTAGCTGTGAGTTTTTGTAAAAAGAAGGATTAATCCAGTAAATATTTATTTATTGCTCATGCAAAAACTGTACTTTATAAATCTACTCTGTCCATTTACAATAATTTACTTTTAAAGTAATTCATTTGAATCCTAAATTTATGGTGATTAATCTGCAAAATAGGTGTTTCTTTGTTTAATTTGACATAAATTATATATTTTTCCACAGTTTAAAAACAAAATATCAATGTTAATATACTGTAAGTTAATGAATTGACCATAAAGTCTATTCTGTATTTTTTAAAGCTTTTGTTTGTAATTTTGTGTAATAGTTATTTTCTGTAATATAAGAGAATATTTCTGGAAGCCCTGCTGCCAGTCTTTTCACCATTCTTCATACAGATTTTTGCAATGTTGTTGGTGTGGTGGTGCTTGACTCACCTGCACAGAATCCTGATCTCAACCTGATAAATCACCTGAGGAATGAAAGAATGAATTAGAGCTGAGACTGTGAGCCAGGCTTTATTATTCTATATATATATATATATATATATATATATATATATATATATATTTATTATTATTTTATTTTATTTTATTTACTTTTTTGGTCTCCATGGGAGAATATGTGCAAAGTCTGATGCATACTTGTCTGGTGGGAAATTACTGGATGTAATATTATTTGTTTGTACTGATGCTTGATGATTTATTTTTTCTAAAAGGGTTTTATGATTTTATTTCTGACTTAGTTAAAACTGATAAAATACTAATTGTGGGAGATTTCAACATCCACATAGATGACACTTATGATACATTAGGACTCGTGTTTACAGATTTGTTACAATCACTTGGGATAAAGCAAAACATTGTTGGTTCAACCCATTGCTTAAAGCATACATTGGATCATGGAATTAAGGTAATTGATGTAGACATTATACCACAAAGTGATGATGTAACAGATCACTACCTTTTATTATATAAATTGTGTATACCTGAGATTAGCCGATCTGCACAGATATATCAACCTGCCAGAACTTGTTCCTTCCACTAAAAAACTAATTTATGAATAACTTACCTGATCTTTCCCTATTTCTCAGTGCACCTGCAAATGACCTTGATGTAGTAACTAGCAGTATGGATGCCATCTTCACTAGCACATTAAATACTGTTGCAACCATCAAATTAAAAAAGGCTAGAGAGAATAAAACTACCAAACAATCATACACGTATTTTCAAAACAATGACTGATGTCTTTGAAAGTAAGTGGAAAAAATAGAGGTCTTTATAATTCCAATGTCCAGCTATTTGAGGGCTTTAAAATCCACCAGGGCTGAGCGCCTCCACAAACTGATAGGAAAAAATAAATAATCCTAGATTCTTATTTAACACAGCTGCTAAACTAACAAGTAATCGTTTGTTGTCTGAACAAAATGTCCCACTGCAAATTAGTAGTGCTGAATTCATGATTTTTTTCAGTGATAAAATAGAAGGCTTGTGTCATGTGAAGGGACGCTGACAACAGAGGTGCGGATTTAAACACAGGGTTTATTCAACATAGAATGGTCAGACAAGCAGTGATCAACAGGGTCAAACAGATGTAAAGGCAGCAATTCCAAAAGAATTACTGAAAGATTTGCTACTTGTAGTAGGAGGACCTCTTCCTAATGTTATAAACTATTCTTTATCTCTAGACCACATTCCAAACCCTGTTATTAAGTCTCTTATTAAGAAACTACAACTTGATCACAACAAATCTTCCATTTATGTCTAAAATATTAAAAAATGTTGTGTCTGCCCAATTATGCTACAGAAGTGTTTCAGTCAGTTTTCAGGGCTCATCATTATACAAAACCACACTAGTGAAAATTACCAATGATTTACTCTTAGCTGCAGACCGAGGCTGCATTCGACACTATAGGTCATGATATCCTCATAGATCACTTGGTTTAAGCCACACTTAACTCCCCATTACCAGTTTGTAAATATAAATGGACAACTTACACAAGTCAGGCCAGTGAAGTATGTGATTCCAAGTCCATCAGCATATGCAGCAAGCTACTGGACATACTGGTAAAAGCTGTCCACATAGAGGTAATCGGTCGGCGGTAGCGCTAAAAGCAACAGAAACAGTGTCATACCGCCCCAAACCATTTGTTTTACAGAAAAAATGGAGCCATACATACCTCTGGGTACATATTTTGCAGTTTCCAGAAATGTAGACGGGTACGTATCCACAATGAGCCTGTGTTGCAATTTTATCTTCTTTACACTGGCTGCCTTTTAAGTTCTGCATTGATGATAAAATGTTGCTGTTACCTATAAAGCTTTAAATAGTCTAGCTTCTGTTTATCTAACCAACTATCTGTCTCACTACAATCCAACCCACTCTTTAAGATCTCAAAACTCAGGGCTTCTGGTAGTATTCCCAATAACAAAGTCCACTAAAGGAGGTTGCATGTTCTAATATATGTTTCCTGAACTCTGGAACAGCTTACCTGATAATGTTTGAGGCTCAGACACACTCTCTCAGTTCAAAACTAGATTAAAGACTTACAATGCATCACATAACTGCAGGACAGCAGCTACACTAATTATTTTCTTTGTTCTCTATTTCCACCTGGGGATGCTAGAGTTTGATGATCCAACCATCCGAGGACATAGAGGACAACACATACAGTTAATACACAAATACACTTCATTGAAGATCTACACATAGATATCACCTATATACCATACAACTGCAGGTTAACTATGTTTATATATAATAACTTTAACTGTTAAAGTTATTAGTTATTTAGTTAAAGTTATTAGGAACTAATAAAGTTATGGTATCTAATAACCTTAACTTATCAGATTGTTTTTATTGTAATGATTGTAATGTGCACCTTTTGTAAAGCTGCTTTGAAACAATAATTATTGTGAAAAGCACAATACAAATAAACTTGAATTGAATTGAATTTATATACGATAATTTAATCATTGAAAAAAATTTAGGGCCAAATCCAAACTTCAATAGGGTGGAGAAAAGCTTTTTCTGCATCTAAATAAATCAATAATTCAGAATGATTAGAATCAGAAGTGGGTGAGTAAAATAATGAACCTTTTTACCATAATACAAGGATCAGGATTGTGAGTTAGATTTGTTTAGTCAGCTCCTGAATATATGTAATGAATAATTATTAGAAAATAATGCACACTTGAGGGTGTGATGCAGCCATATTGCGAAACTCGGAGTATGCATTATTTTGCAATAATTCAATGGACCGGATTAAATGCTTTTGATGCATCACCACATTTAAAGACTTTACGATTTAGTATTTTGTATTTCAAGACATTTGTCAGGTTTTTGTCCTCAAATCACTGCAGTGTGTGGGACTAGTTTCTTATACATCTCATCTGAAGCTATTTCTAGCTAGGTAGCCAGAAATAATAAGTAATTTGAATATAACTGAATTTGAAATAACTGAACTTTAATGCTTTCAAGAATTGCCTGGACTATTGCACACCTTAATGTTCATTAGCCAATCTGAATCAAACATTCAACAGCCTCCGAAGTATGAGATGGAATAATAATAATAACAACAACAACATAAGTCATATAATTTAGATGTGTTGCTGCACCCTTCCCCCAGTTTAATTCTCTCTCTCTCTCTCTCTCTCTCTCTCTCTCTCTCTCACTTTTCTGTAATCCTCTTACATTGCACAGGGGGCGGGGCAAGTCTGTCTACGTGTTGTCGCTTTGTGGTTTATTTCTAGTGATGCAATGCAAAAAGACAGTGTGGAAATGTAGCAGAATTGAGTTATGATGATTTTATCTCAAAGGTGGATGTATCGATCTGCAGACATTAAGTGACAGATGTCATGTCTCATCCCAGGTGCTCAGATGCAGCGTTTTTCATCTTCACGTTTGTGCAACTCACTGCAGGTACAGTTCACTGCCAGCACACTCTAACAGTATTAAAGTTGACTTCGAAGTCATAATAGTCAACATAGTTTTAAAATCTTGCATTGTTTGTAGTTAACTCAGTTAGCTGTGAACTTAATTACTCAATTCTGCTATGATTATGCTTGTTTATCTATGTTTATCTTTGAAGGACTCTGAGCATTATGTAATGAGCTGGTTAAAGTTAAAAGATTAAAACAGTTTATGGAGAAACGGATGTTCACGGCTAGGTCCGTTTATTTCACAAACTGCGTTTGTTGGTTCGTGGCGTTCGGTAATCTCGATATTGCCGTCATTGGTTAGTGTCTGTCGGTGATTTGTGAATGTTATTTAAAGGGGTAGACCTACTACTTTCTACTTTCACCATCACGAGTAAGAGTACAGTATATTTTAACCAAGTGCCTTTGGAATGAGAAGCAAGGAAACTTTTTTCAAAGGAGTTGTTTGAGCTGTAAGTAGCAAAATAAATGTGCAGTAGTCTATGTGTATTCAGGTGTTGTCGCTTTGAAAAAAAAAAACTTAAGAGTTTTTGTCTTGTTTCAAGTCCAAATATCTAAATATTCTTAAACTAAGAAGCAATTTATAGATTTATAGAAATATTTTTAGATTTATTTAAGAAATAATAAATCAATATTAAATTATTTTTCCCCTTTAAACAAGCTAAATAATCTACCAATGGTGTTAGGTAATCTTGCTTTTCGATTTTTGAAATAAGATTATTTGATTTGCCCCATTGACACATTACTTAGCTTGTTTAAGGAAAAACTCAAATAATATTAATTTATTATTTTTGAAAATATTTTATTTTGTCTAGAAAATGCTTCTTGATTTAAAAATGTAAGAGAAACATTGTTTTCAGTTTGTATATTACAATAATTGGCAAATCATCGGGATTCAAACCCACATGGATGATTAGGGGTCCAACTGAAAACATAATAAAGTGGATTTTGCATCAACATTCAGTGAGAGCTTCATGAAACAGGTTACAGTAACAGTGTCAAAGTAAATCACTGACTGTAAGGCTGAAAAAAACTAAAAAATGAACACCACCTCTTGATTTTTTATTATAACAATTCTACATACAAACAAGCTAAAACTTATTTATGATATAAATATTTATCATATATTTCTTATTTTGTATATGAACAATATTGCATCCTTCAGCCTTCAATTACACTGCTGCGTTCATTTTATGTACAAACTTCAGAGAAGTTTAAACACTCTTAAAACAGATGTATTAAAAACAACACAAACTGTTATTTCTTAACACACCTAAGTGTGTAGTTAAGGACCAAACATTGTGTTTTTCTTTTAAACTTAACCAGTGTGTTATTCTTCTCAACACAGGCAGTGTGTTAAATTGTTTAACATACTAATGTGTCATAAATCACAGTTTGTCATAAATGTGTTTTAAAATTTACATATTACATATATATGGAATAAATATAATAAAAACATGGTAAAACAATTTTATATCTTGTTTTACAAAAATATAAGAAAACTCATATCTAGGCAGAGGGTAAACATTTTACAAGTCCTTACCAAAAATGGCATGTCATAATTATTATTATTATTATTGATAATTATTATTAAATTATTTATTATATATATTTTCCACTTTTTAATATGTGAGTGTGTGTGTGTATATATATATATATATATATATATATATATACAGTGTAATTCATTAATGCATTAACTTTAAAAATGCTTTGCTTCATCAAATTTGGGTCAAATATGGAAAAATTTAGCATTTTTGGGATGTAACAACCCAAGTGCTTTAGAGTGTATGGAAAGAGAAGCTGCAGAGATAAATTAAGATAGTGCATTTGTTTGACCATTGTTTTTGTCATATTGTTGGCAAATGCCAACAAAATTTGTATAAATAAATTGTAGTATAATAAATTGCAATAATGAATATAAAAGCTGCATTTTTGAGGACACTGCAGCTCATAAAAGTACTAATATTGGATAACTATTAATTAACTATATATATATATATATATATATATATACAGATTGAGGTCTCATTCACCACCCAATTAGTCCAAAACAGCAACTGTAAAAAAAAAAAAATTATACTGTAGAAAATCTCTTATGTTGCTGATCCTACCATTTTTTTCTGCACTCTCCTGAGGCTTTGGCTTTTCTTGTTTACTTGCTTGCTTTCTTCGATGCTTAAATTGGCCAAACTAATGCTTACTGATGCCTGACAAAATTCAACAAGTGTTTGTGGAATATCAAATTAAGTAAGCACATAGGTCTGTGCATGTCTGAAAATAATACATAATCAAATTTATTTTATATTTCATATATAAATGCATTCTTGTAAACTTGTTTAGGGTAAATTCATTTAAAATCGAAACATCAAAAGTTCTTTCATAATTATGGGTAGGTCGCTTTGGATTCTTAAGTGGGCCATGGGTTGTATTTGGGCCACAGTTAGATTTTTGGTCATGACTGTATGCACAATGATCTTACCTAAAAAGTTCAGTTACAAAAACAAGAAGGAAAGTGTACATGTGTTGATTTTACTCATTTCTTTAGATATTGGAGCGGTGTTTAATAAATTTGTAATTAATATTAATAAATAATGTCTAAGATATTTAACTTTTTTTAGTTTGGGCAGTATATTTTGAATGCATTGCAAATAGGATAGTGTTAGCAAGAAACATACTTTCTTCATGATGAACATATAGGCTGACATGTGTAGCAGTATTGTTGCAGTACATTAAAATGTTGTTTTCATTAAAAACAAACAAACATGGAAGTTACACTTTTTTTGCAACTATGCAGTTTAAAGTTCCACCACAACAATTGGTTTGTTTTGTTCTTTCAACATACATACACATACAGTAGAAATAAATTGCCTTGGCATTTTTAATTACATTATCTAGTTTGTCTTATTATCCAAGTCATATAATATCAGTCCAGTGGCAACCAACAATGATTTGTTGACCTTTTGTAAAGAAAATAAATGTGTGAAAGGGACGACGAGACAGTGAATGTATGTCCAGACTTGCAGGTGTGTCACAACCCTAGATTATACTAAGCTGCATTATAGAGCTTTTCACTGTAGTCTGAGAGAACCTGCTTACATAACCTAAAAACCTCCTGTCACAACAACACAAATAGTAACTGCCCATGGGTTCTAAAAATAAAAGTTAACAAGATTACTTTTGAATTCCATTGTTTTTTTAAAGGATGTTTGTGGATAACCAATATCAAAACATAGGAAAACATGAAAGCCATCACTTCAAGGGGTTGGAAAGGTGAGATTGTATTTTTTTCCATTTGTAAGTTTCCATTACCTTTCTTGAAAATATGCCTAATGGAAGCATGTCCATTTAGCAAAAAACTCACATATATTGAAAAAAAAAAAAAGGCTCAGATAAGGTGGTTTTTCTGACAATTTGACAATTTTTTTTGATGATACATAATGTGATCAATCTTGATGGTGCATCCTTCTGTTCTTTCTACTTTTTACTTACTACTCAAGTATATGATCGCCAAACTTTGCTATTAATAAGATAATTAATTGTCGATCACAATATTCAAACTCCCTGGGCAGATATGCCACAATCATTATTGTCCACATCAGGCCAATTATCTGATTCTCTTGATCTAACTGATTAAAGAAAAGGCAGGAAATAAGGAAGAAGGCCAGTTTCCAGGTGAAGCTGAGAGCGTCTTTTTGGAAGCAAAAGTCATCGGACAATTTCAGTTTTGCTCAGCCTCCATGTACAGGGTTTCTGCAGGTTTCACCAAGTTAAATTTAAGACTTTTAAAGACATTTTTAAGACCATTATGAATAAACTTTTTGACTTATACAGGGCTAAATGCTAAGGATTTTTTTCAAATATCCCAGTTAGAGAAGATTTTCACTTGCCCTATCAAAAAATTATTACAATTTTATACATTTAATAATACAATAATAATAGTTTTGTTTGATTTGTTTTTTTATTATTATTAATTTCCAAATATATCCATTCACAAACCCTATAACCCTTACCAAGAATAGAACAAAACATAGCTGTCAATTACTTCAGTGAATGGGATCCTCGCACACGGCGGATAAAAACCTCTAAAATTATTCTATTAGTTTGTCAAGTGGTAGTATTGTTGATCAAGTGCAAACATTGAATGATTACTGCCTTTCAGGAGCTTGCTCCTGTTAAGTCTAGAACTGTTAGTCTGATAAATTCCAACCCATGGATCAATGATAGCATCCTCTCTTTCAAACATATTAAATTCAATTCAAATCTGTCGTAAAACATAGCATTTATGAAAATGTTCATGACAAGAAGTTTACTATCAGCCTTTAATAGTAATGTTAATGGATTTATAGGTTAAGGATGCCAGAATTACGTATTTCTCTAATTTAATCTCTAGCAACAGACATAATCCCAATATTTAGTTTGACCATAGATAACATTGTTTATCCCACATCTTCTGTTTCAAATCTCTTCATTTGATCAATCCAACAGTTTTCAACAGGTTGTTTTAAACAAGCTGTGGTTCAACTTATTATAAAGAAAACTATTTTTACTGTAATCTATCTTTCCCACAAAATGATAGACCCATTTCTAAATTATGTTTACGTTTAAGGTTCTGGGGAAAAAAATGTTGCTGATCCAATCTCAGCTGTTTTAGAGAGTTATAATGTGTTAGATAAATTGTAATCTGAATTTTGTTGTTTGCACTTTACTGAAACAGCTGCAGTGATGCAGGAGAATGCTCTGTACTGTTTTTAATGGATCTTGTTGCTGCTTTTGATATAGTTGATCACTGTAGTTGGAATCTCTGAAACAGCCCTGAGTTGAATTCCTCTTACTTAGCATCTCTTCACTGGTTGCCTGTGACAGCTGATCATAGACTTTGGAATGGCCTACCTCAGGAAAATAGATCAGCCCCTTCCATTTCAGTCTTTAAATCTCAGTTGAAGACTTATTTGTATTCAGTGGTATTTGATTTAATTGTATGTTGGTATTTTTATTTGTATAGTCTTGTATATTATGTTTTGTTAAGTTGTTACATTTCTTCTCCTTAATTTTATTATTGGTCTTGTACAGCACTTTGGTAGACACTGGTGTTTTTAAATGTGCTTTATAGAGTGACTTGACTTGAGAGTTCAAAATTATCTCATCAACAGCACCTTTGTATTGTGGGGTTCCCCGGGGCTCTGTTCTAGCTCCATTGCTCCAAGTGTCCACTCTTCTAAAGTGTATAAACTCAATCAAAGTCTGAATGGCAAACAGTTATCTACAGATATATATGGACAAACAGAATTATTTAATTCAGCTCCTGTGGACATTGTTCCTAGAGTGGTTTTCTTGGTTTTCTATCAAATGTTACAACTCTTCACAACTCAAGTGAGTCATGTGAGTTACTTGGTTCATAACTGTTTTCATTTGTTAAAGTCCCAATGAACCAGAAGCTGCGATCTTTATTTTTTTTCATATTGTGACGCAGTTCCTAGAGAAACATAATTTTAAATGAGCAAACAGTGGGCGTGGCTTGTTTTTTCTACCGCAAGCTGAATGGATGTAGTAAAGTAGGCATTTCATTCAGAAAGATTGGGAAAGGGGTTTAGAAGAGGTATTACAACCTAACAGACTCCTCCTGCTCACCATTTCTGTTTGTTGTCAAAACTGACAGTTGAACCAGCGTGGTTAAGTATGTTAGCCATGCCCATTACCTCAAAATCACGTAATCTGAGAATAAAACTGAAAACAAACAGGAAGTGCATTTTCAGATTTCAATTAAAGATTAGAAGGGCAAACATTTTTTTTTTCTTATTGACATGTACAGATGAATTGTTCACCATAAAACTAGCAATGTGAGCTAACAAAATCATATGATTATTAGTTTTGATTTTGGGGACTTAAAGAATCATTATAAAATTGACGTCAGTTGTGTCCCAGAGAGGAATACCTCCAGCTTTGATTATTGTAACATTATTGTATCTTTTTAACAATCTTAGCAATTCATCTCTTAAACATTCTCATGTAACCCAGTGTTAATTTACTTCCACTTGCTGTTTGTCAAATTAAAAATTCATTTAAAAATTCTTGTCAATGTGTTTAGAGCACTGCATGGTCAAACAGCGGAGAATGTAAGTGAGATGCAACCCTACAACTCCGAGATCGAATCAGTTGTTGTTAAGTGTTCCATGTTTTAGATTAAAAAGGTCTAAAACTGTGCCTTTGCAGCAGTTGCTCCTAACTTGTAGAATGCTCTTTCAGTGAAATTAAGATTTGTGGACATTTTTAAAAAGCAGCTGAAAACTCACCCATTCAAACTTGCTTATTTAATTATTTTATAAGTTATGTTTATTTAACCACAAAAATGGGACATTACATTTTACATATTACATTTCAAATTAATTATAAAACACCACCGATATTGTAATTACCTCGCAGCTTCACTATCCCTCCAGTCTGAGCAGGGGTGGATTACGAACTGGGCCAACTGATAGTTTTCATGTCATCACACCATTAGGGGAAACAACCCCCTGGTGGGCAAAACATTACTATCTCCCACTGACTGCCAAGTCATGGGCTGAGTAATTAATTATATTTTCTTCTGACAAAAAACAAAACAAAAAACACACACATAATTGTTGTGGAATAATATGTAGCATTACTAACCGACATGAGACACACCTGGGCTGTACTTATACAGAATTTTTATACAGAAAGAAAGACCAGAAAGGAGAAATTTCTGGATTTCTGCTGAATGGTAGTATGATTGACCCATAACAATCAATGGTACATATACGCAGAGTAATTTTCAGAACATTTGTATGCTTTTTTTTACAGTTTCTATTCTAATTTGTAGGTTAGGTGCAATTAAAGTATAAGTTGAAAGGCAAAATCAAAGTATAAATAGCAGAAGTGAACAAATAGATTTCCCTACCAGCAGATATTAATCTAAGGAAAAAACAAAAAACAAAAAACAAAAAAAACCACCAGATATAAAATCAGACACTTACGAGCTATAATGCCATCACTAATGATGAGGTGCATGAGGAATATTCAAAAGATATCGCTGAATTGGAGCTCTGAGGGTTCAACCTCCATAAGGGTTTTAAGTGACGGGTGCAGGTGCAGAATTTGGATCGCAAGTGGCCACAATGTGTGTGATCATATCTCTGTTTTGATCTGTTAGTGATCCAAGTATCTTAAAACAGATGTAACATATGACCAGTTTGTTTGGGAAGCTTATTTCACTAAGGATTAAAAAAATTACAAGAAACAGTAACTGTCAGGACCTCCTCATTAGCTCCCCTTTTTATTCCCCTTGTTTGTGCTGTTCTGTGCCAGATTGTTGTTTGCTGCTGACCCTGCAACATCGTATTTAGGTGATCTGATTGTTTTTTTTAGTTAACTTCTTTCCTGTTTGACTCCAGGACTCTCTCCCTACCTTCCCAGTCTGTCTGTGTAGTCCCTGGCTTGCCATGCCAAGTCTTTGCTCTTGTGCTGCCTGAACATATGATG
The DNA here is from genome assembly GCA_903798115.1 of Danio jaintianensis. Classification (NCBI taxonomy): domain Eukaryota; kingdom Metazoa; phylum Chordata; class Actinopteri; order Cypriniformes; family Danionidae; genus Danio; species Danio jaintianensis. The sequence goes on along the minus strand of CAIGQV010000744.1, from coordinate 1,493,714 downwards.
TCCTTGACACTGGCCTGGTTCTGACCATTGCTTGATCCCTCTCCAACCTGCTTCTGTTTCTACTAGCCAGTCTAGTATGTTCTTTTGCCATTTTATTTCTTTTTTTTTTAAAACTGAGTAGTTTTGTTTTTTTGTTAGACTGAAGACTGCCTGCTGAAGAGCATTTTTGTTTCCTATTTGTTGGATTGAGTTTTTGTATTTTTTTTTTTTTTACTGAGATATTGCCATTAGAGGAATTTTGCTATTGTTTTTGCATTTTTTTTTTTTACTTATGGACTGAACTGTCTGATTTTTGCCTTGTATAATACATTATTTGTTTTCACCTGCTTTTTTTTCTTTCTGTTTTTTCTGTTTACTTTAGTAGCATGATCTAAATACACTGGAATACTAGTAAGTTTAGAATGTTGGATAAAGAAATGAAATCCACAAAACACTGAAACTTTTTTTTACAGCATATTATTGTTAATATTATTTTTCCATGATATTTCTGTAAGGAAAACATAGACAATCACTTATACTAAGAGGAAAACCTTATGAGCCTTTTTTTACATTGATGATTGGTGTGCATTGTACTTATTTCATCTTCTGGGGAACATGCAAGTATTACTGTAGCTATACTTAATGAAAAGAAACCTATGTAAACAAAATAAGAAAATGTATACATAATCCTGTTCAAAGGTTTACAACCCCTTTTGTTAACGCATTTTGTTTAATTGAAGGTTTTTGCTTTTTCACTAGTCAGTGTTATGCTTGAGTCCCTCAGTTATTCTCTGTGCGAAAAGATGGATTCAACATATCCGCAGTTACAGTTAGAAGGTGTTAAAATATACAGAATTTGCTGTAAAGTAAAAGCAGGTGATTTAACTAAATCAGGACAAACAGTTGGGACTCATTAATAACTATCACAAAACATGAGCAATACTGTACCCTTGGCTGCTTTTGCAGAGTGACAGTGACAGTGAGTTACAGAATAATTGCTGTGAATCATTATCACTAATTGGCAGTTACAGTTTACTTTAATGTCTGATTGAAATAAAGGAATTAAAATTCAAATTGAATCACTTTGGTTATCTAAAATACTTTTCTTGGGTCCTATGCAAAGACAGTGTATGGGGTCCCTTTTCCATAATCTGGGTCGGGGCAGACTGTGGTTTGTTACAGTCTCTGCTTTGATGCTCGTTGGCCCACATTGTCCCTTGTTGGCCACTAAAGAATACAACCTACATCAAATTAGATTGATAATCTCTTCATAAAATTTGGCAGTATGAAATACAGTTTCTTGGGTTTAGGAGAGAAGCACTTAAAGACTATGACATCTATTATGCCACTCTAAATGTATTCCGCCAATAGCCAAAGGAGCAAAAACCTCAATCAAACTCAAACATAGCTTTGCTTCAGCTTGAAGTCACTAAAAGCTGGATATTCTACTTCAGGATATTTTGGTGCACAGCAGAATTCAGGTTTCCATTTATCACAGCAAGTCCTCCAGGTCCTGAAACAGAAATACAGCCCCAGACCATCACACCACATTTTACTGCTGGTATGATGTAGGGCTGCACGATATTGGAAAACATGTACATTGCGATATTTACATTTTCTGCTATTTATATTGCAGTTTTTCTCAAGATAATTTTAAATTGTTTGGGATGATTTTGTAGGGGAGTGCATAAAATATAATCAACAAATTACAAGCAGAGATAAATAGAGCAAATATACAAATGATACAGAAATAAATTAATCAATTGGACAATAAAGCTATATATCCTTCATTGTGTAAATAATTAAATATAATTAATCTTTGTTAAAGCTACAAACGTAATTGTCCTTCTGCCAAATGCTTTAAACTTGCTTAAAATGTTTAAACAGGCCTTAAAAACACAATTAATTGATACACTTTCACTTTATTAAACAAAAAAATTATTAAAAGTAAAAATTATTCCAAAATTCTCATGTGTTCTAAAATGTTGTACCTGGTCAACTAAAATCCTGACTCCACACTGCACATCCTGCAATGTGACTATTGCGTATTCATACTAAAACAATATATTGTGCAGCCCTAGTATGATGTTCTTTCTGAAATGCTTTGTTACATTTATGCCACACATAATAAAACTCACACTTTTCAAAAAGTTCAACGTTTGTCTCAGAGTATTATCCCAAAAGTCTTGGGGATCATTAAGATGTTTTCTGGCAAAACTGAGACAAGCCTTATTTTCTTTTTGTTCAGAAGTGCTTTTCAGTCTTTTCCTAGTAAATTTTTTTATGGTGAAATCATGAATACTCACCTTAACTAAGGCAAGTGAGGCCTGCATGTCTTTGAATGTTCTTGTGGGGTCTTGTGTGTGAGTCTTCTTGGATGAGTTGTCACTGTGGTCTTGGTCAGCCGGCCACTCCTGGGAAGTTTCTTAACCGTTCCATGTTTTTACCAATTATTTTCTTTCTCATTTGTTTTTAATTTCTTTGGATCATGACGTCAAGTTTTTGAGGATCTTCTGGTTTACTTCACTTTGTCAGGCAGGTCTTATTTAAGTGATTTCTTGATTGCAAGCAGGTGTGACAGTAATCACGCCTTGGTGTGGCTAGAGAAGTTGAACTCAGGTTTGATAAACCAGAGTTATGTTATGTTTTAATAGGGATTATGTTATGTTTTAACATAGATTAAGTTATGTTTTAACAGTTGTTGTAACAGGTGAAAAAACAACTTTTCACTCAGGAGTATGTAGTGCACATGTATTTGTCAGCACAGGGTGGTTTGATGGTTACAAAACTTTATTCATGTGATGCATTAAATGTGTGTATATTTGAAAGCTAGTCCTGGCCAATTTTATAGTAAAAGTAATAAACACTTTTGTCAATTATCAATCTATAAATCTTTTTTTTCAGCCTTAAAGTGTGTATGCCACTTGTGTGTCAACCACACATGTGAGACGGAGGCAGAAGGCGCTTGTTGGAACTCAGTGATGCTCATAAACGGGAAGGAGGAAGCAGTGAAATCCTGCGTGTCCCCATCAGAGTTAAAGGGTCAGGTGTTCTGCTACAGCTCCAGAAATGTCTCCAAGCGCAATTGCTGCTTTACAGACTTCTGCAACAACGAAACACTGCACCTCAATCCAGGTAAGACAGGACAATATATTCTTTCGTTCTCATTTTAGAACCGTTGGGTTCAAAAGAGTGCATGAAATAGGATTATAAACAATACATTTTGTCAGTGTGGCTGTAAGGCACTTTTAAAATTTATATTTATTTATTCTCTTTTTCCCTATGTGAACAGAAAATAGATGTTTAAAAAACTGTATTTGTTTTGATTTGGGCACTTGCTCCCTAAACATTAATATTGTGGATCATTTTCTATTACCAATTTGAGATAAGGCTGGCAGGGTTATTTGTGGGCAGCCTAAAGGTGAAGGAGTCATTTTAAACAAACAAACAAACAAACAAACAAACAAACAAACAAACAAACAAA
>CAIGQV010000744.1:1465598-1481529 GCA_903798115.1 Danio jaintianensis | reverse complement strand
TTGTCTGTCTGTCAGAAAGCTGGTGATCCATTGACAGACAGAGCTAGTTTGGGCCCCTAATAATATCTCTGGGGGCCCCAAAACTGCATGGGTCCTTAGAATCGTCCTAACTTTCCCCCCTAGCGGTGGCCCTGTCCTAAAATGTCCAGTATTCGGGTTTTACTTTAGTGTTCTAAAGTTGCCGTCATTTGTATGCGTTTTTGCAGTAACTTTTCGCAGCTGACTGCATGCGCACAGCCGCGAGAGAAACATTAAATGATTAATTATTGAATAAACGACTCAGATCAACTATACTATATACTCGGAGAGAACAAAATATACTGGCTGCAAAGTATTTGTACACCATTAGAAATGGTTAATCAACTAATTTGCCTTATTTAAATAATCTACACTTTTTATTCTAGTAATTATTATAATTTTTTGCAATAATGTCTATTTTTATTAATTTTTTCTGTTATTTATTTCTCATTTGCTGTATATTTTATTAACTTAATGATGTTAATATATTACATTCTTAATACATAATATATTACATACTTCACACATATCTATACTTTAGAGAGAGAGAGCAGCCTTGACCTGTCAGTGGGTGCACATGGCTAAATAGCATAAAAGTAAGAGAAATAGTGGATTTCTTTTATTTCAACAGCCTTTTTAAAATAACTTTAACCCATTGAAAATTAAAAGCTGTATAACACTGTCATAATAAATAAAAATATAGTTTAAAAAAATCACTTTTTTTGTTTGTTTGTTGCATGTAGTTGACCATTTATGTACTATGGGTAAAAGGTGTGTTTCAATCCAGCGACCACCGCAAGTATATTTCAAACTTGTGGGAAACACTGATGTATGTATGTATATGTATATATATATATATATATATATATATATATATATATATATATATATTTTTAAATTTATATATATATATATATATATATAGTTTGGAATTACCCCCTTGTAACCAGCAGATGTCCTCAGTATGCTACTAGCACATCTGACCAGTGAATATTTATTTAAAAATGTATTCATCTGATCAAAGAAATTTTGCATTTTTAGATAGTCATTATCTAAATAATCTTTTAAAATAGGACTTTAACATCAAGCATCTCTACAATGTCATCTCTAGCTTTAAATTGTACATGCCCTTCATATTTAAATGGATTCTGACTGGCTGTCAGTGTTTTATTGTTCATTAGTTGAGAAAAAATAATTCTGAAAGTGATCCCAATGATATAGTTTCTGAATTCTGCTGTTGTTTTACATTCAGAATGATTTTTAGAACTCTGTCTTTATCATTATTTTTATAGTAGTCATGCATGGTGTAAATAGGCCTTAAGTCATTAAGAAACATTAGTTTCATTAATGTCTGTGTACGAGAGAGTACAATAGTACTACATATTTGTGCCCAGATTTTTCAGAATGTTTAAAATAGTTGTGTTAGAACATAACATTTCAGTTAATTTAATAAAGTCTTCAAATAAAGTGGCCCGTATTATTTAAGATTTATTTACTTTATTGCTACTTTATACTATTGCCTGTCTGATGGATTTGTGGTGACACTGTGAGTCAGAGGAAAGTATTTCTTGTTAGGGAACACTTAGCAGCTTTGGATTTGATCCGCTGCATGTCAGTCAGCTGTTAACAAAGCAGACTTAATTCCAGCATTTGCATCACAATCTAATCTTAACATACTAGTCTTGACTGAGACCTGGATTTTTCCCCAGGACTTCACTCCAGCTGCTCTCTAAAAACTTTGCATTCACCCACACTCTCCACCCAATCAAGAGGATCTCATTTCTAACAATTGAAAATTATGCCGAATTTACCAACTCCTCCTTTGAATATCATGCAATCTCAATAATGTCTTCAGATAAATTTCACATTCTGGTCATTTACCAACCTCCTGGTCAGTTGGGTGCATTTACTGAAAAATTGGATGAGCTGCTGTACTTGTTCCCAGAGGATGACAGCCGGCTTGTTGTATCAGGTGACTTCAACATTCATATGGACAAACCTTATGTTACAGATTTTCATTCTCTCACTACATCATTCAACCTCAACCGGCTTACCAGCGCAAGCACATATAAATCTGGCAATCAGCTTGACCTTATTTACACAAAACCATCACACACTTCAGATCACTTCAGCATTACATTTGACTTACTGCTTTCCACAACCACAACACCGTCCTCCCAGCTTTTAGCTTTCTTTTAGACACAATCTGTGCTCTTTGTCCTCCACACACTTCACACAATTCTCCCTTCTTAATGTTAATAGTGCAGCAGAAATGTTCTGCTCCACTTTAACATCCTGCCTATATGAGATCTGTCCTCTCTCCACAAGGCCAATGCGCACTACTACCTTTAACCCCTGCTCTGTCCACCTTCACCACCTCTTTATCAGCTGATGATTTGGCCTCCTTTTTCACAAAAGACAAACACTCAAATTAGCAGTCTGTAGAAACAGAAATGTCTCTTTCCTACCACTTCAACCCAAATTTCCATCAAACAACACTCTCTGAAGGTAATTCACTCTCCTGTATCCAAACTTCTTCTCTCTGCCGATCCTACAACCTGCACTACTCTAATGCTGTGTTCACACCAGAGGTGCCACGTGCGGATAAATCACGCTATTCGTGCATAAATAGACGCGTGAACATTGAGCTTACTTGCTTCATTCGTGCGTCAAATCCACTTCACAATAGATGCGGATTCACGTCATGGGCAGGGCTTCTGTCTGCCCGGTGACTCTAGCTTTGTTGCTAAATGGCTAACATGGATTTTATTGAGAGAATAACTGTGTTTATGTGCTTTATGAAGGCTGAACAGTGTTGATTCGTTTGGAGCCCACTAGATCCTTTCAGAGGTGCACCCAGCTCTTTGAGTTCATAAACTCCTCCAGAAACTTAACCTGGATGATGGAAGCTTTCAGCTGTGCTTCCGACTGAGCCAAGCCCAGTTTGATCAACTGTTGTCCGGTGTCGGCAGGAGGATTTCCCCCCAGTGTAGCAGTCGATTCTGTTCCCTTCTGTAATTCCAGTTCCCCCGCTAACAGCGTATGCAAACACACTCAAACACAACTGGATGTACAGAAAGTGAAAAGGGACAAAAGTGTTGGCAATGTTTTTATGTTTTGCAATGTCAAAGTAGCATAATAAAATTAATCTTACACTTCCATTATGTATTTTCTGTGGTTCTTGTTTGTATTCTTAGCTTTTTTCTAATGTCTGAGTTTATGCACCCTAGTTTAATATTGCACGTAGGCCTACAGTTATGTTTGTCCTCCAGACACATAAACACGTGTGTCCCAGTGCGCGCGTGTGAAGATACATAAATGTGTACCATACCACGTTGTCACTTAATTGTACCCACACCAATTTGGCGGTTACTCTCTGACTCAAACAACAATGGATCCAAAAATGTTTGAAGAAATTATGAATTATAAACGGCAAGGCACATACACTGTTGAAATAAAGAAGGAGCAAAAATATATTATACGCAGGCGTTCTTGCAACTTCCAAATTGATGGTAAGCAAAGTACTTTAGAGTTGAGATATAAAAATATTTATTCATAAAGTATTTCAATAACAATAATGCTGTTTTAATAGGTGGAAAACTTTACCACCTTTAAAAAAAAAATGTATGTGAAGTTAAAAAAACAAGTGGTCGTTGGAGAAAAAGAGGCAAATGAAATTTTTTGAGATTTTCATGCAAGCTCCCATGGAGCACACTGTGGAACTGAGAAGACAAAACTTCAATTTCAATTTCAACCCGATTCTACTGGCCTGGAATGGGGGTGGATATCGATAAATGGGTAAAACTTAAATTGTTTCCTTCAAACTTGTTATGAGATATCAATGGATTGTTTCTCATTTGCTTATTTCTGATTTTCAGGTTTTGCAGTGTGCTCAATGCCAGTTTAGCAGGCCAAAATATATTCCAATATGTGTATGTAAGCTTGCTTCAATTACAAGGTGTCACAGCAATAACATTTATTTGTGCTGTTTTTCTTTCTTTTAAGGTGGATAGGCCACTAGAATTGTTGGGTATGGACCTGGTGGGCAAAGTCACCAAAACCGACAAGGGCAATGAATACATTTGTGTTATACCTGCTGTAAAATTCGTCTCTAAAAATGTAAACATGTCCATGGCAGACATGCTGTCTAAAATAGGCCTACGCTTAAAAAAGTGGAATAATAAAAAAAAAACCTTCTAGATTACGTTGAGAAACTCGCTTTTCATTTTCAAGTTCGGAAAAAATACGTACTTTTAGACCCACTTTGCTTCCCGTACATCCAGTTGTGCTTCACGAGTACGTTGTTTGTGATCATATGTATGGTACCTCGGCAACAACGCAAAACATGTAGTTTAATTGCGTAAAGGGAAACAGACATTCCGAGGGGAACAGAATCGACTGCTACACCGGGACACCAACAACAGGCGCTACGTCATAAGCACGCCCCTACAAGAGAAAGCTCCTGATTGGTTAACGCGGCTGGAACGTTCAGATTTTCCAAGTCGAGCGATTCGCGCATTATGCGCGCCAATCGCGGAAAACGCTCAATTCGCACCGCTTCATTCGCTCGAATCGCATCATTTGCGCCGCAGGATGTCTATTAACCTTATGGTGGATGGAAAACTGATGTCTGATCAGTAAAGGTTGCTAATTATTTTAATAGATTTTTTATAATTGTGGCAGAGAAATTGGTTAAAAAGCTCCCAGTTCAAAATGGCACCTTTAATGAGAAATCAGTTATAGAGTATTATGCCATATGTGGTTTTAATTTAGGAAGTTTTGTGTTTAATAAAGTAGAAGAGGGCAATATATTTAAGAAACTAATAACACTTAAAAATAGTAAAGCAACAGGGTTAGATAATATTCCAGTGCAGTTTCTCAAAGACTCAGCTAAGTGTATCACTCCAATGGTTACACATATTATAAATCTTTCTATTTCTCAAGGTAAAGTTCCCGATGAGCTGAAACAAGCAAGAGTTATTCCTCTTTTTAAGAAAGGTAGTAGGTTTGAGGTTAATAATTATAGGCCGGTATCAATTTTGAGTGCTTTGTCAAAAGTGATGGAAAAACTTATTTATGAGCAGATTGAAGAATATCTTTTAAAATATGACATATTGTATGAGTTTCAATCGGGTTTTAAGAAAAATCATTCTACTGATTCAACAATTTTATATTTAACAGATTATATAAAGAGAGATATGGATAAAGGGAAGTTAAGTGGGTTGGTTTTGTTAGACCTCCAGAAAGCTTTTGATACTGTCGATCACAGGATATTGCTTTTAAAAGTAAAAGCAATGGGTTTTGGTAATATGTAAATGGATAAAGTCTTACCTTGAAAACAGATGTCAAATTGTAGATTTAAATGGGGTGTTTTCAGATTATTCGACTGTTTCTTATGGGGTTCCACAAGGCAGTGTTTTAGGTCCTTTGCTATTTTTAATATACGTTAATGATTTGAAAATGGCCTGTACAAAAAAGCTTTTGTTATATGCGGATGATGCAGCAATAATTGTGTCTCGTGAGAGGAAGGAAATTATTGAAAATGAAATAAGTAAACAAATTGAGGAAGTTTCTAAATGGTTTTGCCTTAACAAATTGTCCCTACATTTGGGGAAAACTGAATTTATCTTATTTGGTTCAGCTGCTAAACTGAGAAAAAGTGTCGGGTCAGAGGTAAAAGTAAGGGATCAAATTATTACACCAAAACATGAAGTTAAATATTTAGGTTGCATACTAGATAGTAATTTGACAGGTGATAAGATGGCTGTTATGGTCCATTCAAAAATTTGTTCTAAAATTAAGTTTTTAGCAAGACAGGCAGTGTTCTTAGATACCCAAACTTTAAAAATATTGGCTAGTGCATTAGTGCAGCCATATTTTGACTATGCTGCAGCATTTTGGTACAGTGGTAGTTCTAAAAAAATGAAAAATAAATTGCAGACGGCCCAAAATAAGTTGTGTAGAATTGTTATGAAAGTACCTCCACTGACACATTTAAATAAAGAACATTATAGTAAAAGTAATATTTTAAAAGTTGAACAAAGGGTAACGTTTTTGAAATTAGTGATGGTGTTTAAGATGTTAAATAAAATGGTACCTAAATATTTTCTTGATTATTATGTTTTAGTTAGTGAGGTACATTCTCATTCTACAAGAGCGAGTAGCAGGGATATTTATCCTTTTAGATTTAAGAGTGAAACAGGTAGAAATTCCTTTTTGTGTACTAGCTCTGTTGTTTGGAATGTATTGCCTAGGAGTTTTAAAGAGATCCAAATTGAGAGTGTTTTTAGAAGAGAAATTAAAAAATGGTTGTTTTATGGTTAAAGTTGAAGATCTTGTTGTGCTGAGTTGCTGAGCTGATTTATGTTTACACCCCATTTATGCTTTGCTCGTTCATTTTTTAAGAATATTGAGGACCACAATGGAAATAAGCCTGTGGCTTTTTTGTGTATTTTATCCTCGACGGTTTTTGAAATATGTATGAATTAGTCTAACTGGACTTGTTTGTATATTTTTTGTGTAAATTGTCAAATAAAAAAATCTAAATCAAAAAAATATTCACGTCTTTGCATTGACTTAACATGTAAATCACTCGCGCTTGATGCTTCTTCCGTGTCTGGTGTGAATGCAGCATAAGTCACTGAAACCCTGCAGATTGCCAAATCAGGTTCTAAACAATCTATTTAGCTTTTCCTGGACCTGTCTGCTACTTTTGATACAGTGAATCATCAGATTCTACTGCCTATCGTCTCCTCAGGTTGTACTCACACTATGCTATCCGAACCATGCCCAGGCGCGTGACAAGTGTGAGTGCTCCGAATCGGGCTCAGGCACGGTTCAGTTGGCTGGCTCTGGCCCGGTTGGAAGAGGTGTGCCAGAGCCGGTTGGTTCGGTTGGGCTTTGGCGCGGTACGCTTGTAGTGTGAGTGCAAAACGCACCTGAGCCCGAAACTGAAGATGCAACGTCACTTTTAAGGGACTGTTTCATATGGATTTATTAATCATTCTTACTTTTCAATGAACGTGAATTGTCATAGTTTATTAAAGACGCAAACCCGTCGCTGCATGTCAGCTGCACCTTCAGCAAATCTCCTAATACCTGCAGCACGAGGGCTTTTATGATCATTTGTGAGCGTCAAAAGTTGTGGCTCTGTTCAGCAAAATATTTGACTGTGTGTCACTGCATCCCAAACGACTAAACATAATACAAAACAATATAACTAAAGCAATCTCCACTGTGCTGAGCGAGAGCGCTTCTCTCTGTGAACAGCGCATCATCGATGGAGGAAATCTCAGTTTAGATTAAAGACCATCACTACAGGATCTACAGCTTAAACTGAACTTTTTGGCTTTCCGGATCCTCCACACCTTCAACACAATTTCTTAATCCAACTGGGATCATCTACTATTACCCAATATAATTGAGTAAGGAATCTTGGGCTGATCCTAGATGATCAGCTGTCTTTCAAAGAGCACATTGATAGCACTGCTCAATTATGCAGGTTTGCACTTTTCAAGTTAAGAAAGATCAGACCTTTCCTAACAGATCATGCTGCACAACATTTAATCCAAGCACTTGTCATTTCAAGGTTGGACTACTGCAGTGCTTTTCTGGCTGGAAAACTTTTCTGACCTCTACAGATGATCCAGAATGCTGCAGCTTTTCTGGTCTTCAATGAGTCCATGTAACACCTCTCTTTATTTCTGCATTGGTTACCCGTCGAGGCTCATATGAAGTTCAAATCATTGATGTTTTCTTACAGAACAGCCATTGGCACTGCATCCTCTTACCTTTATGTGCTCCTGAAGGTCTACATCCCATTTAGGAGCCTCTGGTTGGTAAGCGGGCACCGCCTTGTGATAAAATGCTCTAAGTCACTTTCCAAAACTTTTTCATTCCATGTTCCTTGCTGGTGGAATGATCTTACCATACCCACGCGGACTGCTGATTCACTTATATCATTCAAACGACAACTACAAACCCATCTCATCCACAATTACTTCAACTCTTAAAACACTCCCCCTCCTCACTCTAGCTCTTAATTCTCTGAGCACTAACAGTTCCTTTGTATAATTAACACTTCTTGTGTATATTGCTTCTTCTTTTTGAATCGCCGAATGCCTCCTCATTTGTAAGTTGCTTTGGACAAAAACTAAAAATGCTAAATGGCTTAATGTAAATGTGAATGGATACAACTCATTTCTGAGTTTGCTTTCTATTGTGATCAGTGAATGTGAACAATACATGTTTGATTTGATAGTTTGATTAAAAAAAAATCCGAAATGAGACTGATTCAGAGTTATACAAATCCACATGAGTTTGTTTTAATTAGCAAATAATATAAATATTACAAATGTAAACATTAGCTGAGCAGGTTACATTGTAACACCGTGTCCTAACAACACGTTACACTTAAAATTCCAGTGATAAGCTATTTGTCTGTCCACCCTAGATACAACAGGACAAAAACATTCAAATACAGCCATTCAGAGGCGCAGAATAGTGCACTGAACTCCAATGGAATGGTAAGGTTTAGAATCTAGTTAATACATATTAAACCTCTTTAACAGTATTAAAAGTATATGCTGTGTGACTGACATTTGATGGTTTGCACAGTTCTAACGTTTATTTTCAAATGTTTATTTTAACTGAGCTAAACTATATACTGCTGCTTTCAGTATAGCTATAATGGCAGTATGGTCATATAAAATTGTATTCAAACTCACATTGGTCATTTAACACTGAATAAAGCACATAATCAGTACCTGAGGTGATCATTGTCATATAGTTTATGTTGGTTTTCAGCCGAGACATATAAATACATTCATAAAATATACATTTTAGGTGATTGTTAGGACAAAAATTCCTTTTAATATCAAAAAGATTCATTTTATTGCATGTGGTTGTGTGTAGTTAGGACACGGTGTAGGCTCGACGGTCAGGCGCACTCACTCCTGTTGGTGTCATCAATCTGGCAACCTGCGTTTGCGTGAAGTCATTGTCAGTTGTCCGGGTGAAAAAGTGTTTTGAATTTGAACTGCAATACCCAACCCTTTTGGTGTCATTCTTACATACTGCACCTTTAATTAATTTAATTTGTGGGGAATAAATTTCATAGTGCCATAAATTAAGAAGATTTGAAGGAAAGTCCTATGTACATGACAAGCGAACACAAAAGAACACTACAATGCACACTATCTTCTGGTGACAGGATATTATAGATGTCAACATGAATCAAGTTTCCAAAAAAATTATTTTATGTGTTTTTGTCTGGGTTATTATCACTGTGCACTGTCCATGCATGTTTCATTTGTTATTCCACACCACAGATAACTTCTTACTATTAAAATTTATAAGACAGTGTATGTTTATCATACATTGTGTAAAACTATGCAAAAAGGTACTTAAAAGGGTAAATACTAAATATATAATCATTAAGATTGCATGTCTTTTTTCTGTGGAATCCTCCAATTTGTCTCATGGAGTGCTGCAGAGTCATGATATATCTTTTATTCTGTATGTCAGTTAAAAAAGGAGGTGGTGCTGCCCATAATATCCACCAGATGGTGCATGAAAAAACATGCTGTATCTCTAATAGATTCATGGCTATGTTGCATTTTAAAAATAGAATGTTAGTGTCTAATAACAGTGTCTGATCATTTATTATCTGTAATTTATACATCTGGTGCATGTCATTTTTCAAAATAGCCTAATATTAGACACACACATTTGATAGTATAAGACCCATGCCTATAAAGACATTGAAAAATAAATTTACTGAAACCTACACATGAGTGGATGAGTATAAAGCAAACACAACTATGTCATGACTGCAGTTAATATAAGCCTACTATTTGACTATATAATCAGATGGTTTAAAAGTAATTATTTAAAAGAAATTTTCAAGCTATTTTTGATATGTTTGCTGAAAAAAGATTCAAGTTAAAATAAATATATACCATAAAAGTCAGCAAATGATATCTGAAAAGGATTATAATTGCAAAGGTTGCCTATAGGCTACAAAACTTAAGTGTTTATCTATTTAATGTGCAATAACAACTTATTGTGTATATATATATACACACCCACAGTGGGGGAAATATGTATTGTCACCATTTTTCTCAGAAAATATATTTCTAAAGGTGCTGTTGACTTGAAATTGTCACCAGATGTTGGCAACCACCAAATTAATCCATATATGCAAAGAAAACAAAACTAATTAGTTTCCAAATTAAGTTATGTGTAATACAATTAAATGACACCGGGAAAAACTATTGAACACATGAAGGGAGGCCTAGAAAGGCAGTGAAAGCCCAGACAGCAGCTAAAATCTCTTAGTATTTAGAAAGCAACCCTCTCCCCTTCGTCATTGTAAATTAATATTAGCTGTTTCAGTCCAATGTCTACATTACCAGGATGATGAAGATGAAACCAGGGTCGACATTTCAGAAAGACAATGATCCAAAACACAGCCATGGAAACTTTCAAATGGTTTCAGAGAAAGAAAAGCTGTAGAATGGCCCAACCAATCACCTGACTTGAATCCAAAAAACAAAAACAAAATAAAGATCAGATTTGATAGATGAGACCCACAGAGCCATTAAGATTTTTACACTCTGTTGAAGTCCGTGAAAAAAATCACACCTGAGCAATGCATGTGACTTCATTCTCCATATGAGAGGCGTCTTTAAGCTGCCATCACCAAAAAAGCAATTTATGTAAAGTATTAAATATATTTCAGTAGTTCAGTACATTCGCCTTGTGTCAATCCATTGTTATTACACATACACATTGTTATTACACTCATGTTTCAGATTTTATTTTTGTTTTGTTTTATTTTTATGTTTGTATTGTTTGGGGTTTTACCAAAATCTGGTTCAATGTGCTGTTATTTTACAGTGTTTTACTGTAGCTGCCATTTTACAGTATGTTGCTGTAAAAATACATGGACTACAATGATATACACAATACTCAAGATAACTCATTTTGTTCACTGAAACCGACAAATTGGCCAACTGCTGCATTAGTTTATGAAGTAATGTGCTATATAAGCATATTCATAATGATAACTTATTTTAGTTAATTAGAACAATTCTGTTTAACCCAGATGTCTTTAAGCTCACAGCAGCACACATACATGCAAAGCTGGAATTAAGACAGAGCGATTCTTACTGCATCAGCAACTAAACAGCTACTGTCTTTAAATAAAGAACCATGCAGAATAACAACAGCATTTCTTTGTTCATCTTTGACTCAAACACTGTCTCTACTCTCCTCCACAAGGGTGACACACAAAAGGGACAGAAGAAATTTGACTCAGGTTTTACAGAAAAATACTTTTTTTTCCCTTAATTTTACAGTAAACTACTGGCAGCTGTGGTTGCCAGCAATCTACTGTTTACTTGCAGTCTACTTTCATAGTTTAAATTAACATTATATTACTGTTAAAATACATTTTTACACTGTGTTTTTATGTCTCAAACCTTTAACCCTTTAAACCCCAGAGCAAATTCCTCAGTTTTAATTTAAGACTTCCAAGTGTCCACACTACTGAGTGTTCAAGAAACATGGAGCAAAGCTGAAGTAAATGAATTAATTAAATGATAATTGAGGATTAGCAATGAACAAATTAAGAAATACTGAAGGATAAAAACAAGAACGGAACATAAAATAACAAAAAACTAGAACTTCAGTCACAGCTTTAGAATGAAATAACCTGAAGTACAACAAATGATTAAATCCCTAAAAATATCAGCAGATGATTAAACAACTCTACAAACAGCATCACCAGCTACACTTATTACTAAAATGTTTATTTTTGTATAACAGTTACTACAGTTCTACTTGAGATAAAGGTTACCATCATGGAGAATAAAGTTTGCTTAAGTTGGGCTCTTAACCCTTACAGTTTAGGATTAATTTACTTAGTGAGGCAGAACCTGTTCCAATATAATATAATTCACTGCTTTTATCCAATGTTTAATCTATTGTTAAACGTAACATAACATGCTTGTATGTGGCATAAAATTTCTGGAAGTTTTTAAGAATATCTTGGACAAAAACAACTTGCTCTATGGTCTAAGTTAGACCCAAAGAGACATCAAGAATCAGCATATGAACCTCAACAACGATGACAAGTAACACAATTAACAGTTTAACTCACAAACATTACTAACAGGCTACTAAAAGTCTCAACATAACAGCAGAATAAAGAAAACTGTAAGACCATTATATTACATCAATTATTCATGCCGCAATGCATGCTGGGATTTTTGTAATAAACATTTTAATTATTACCATTGTTGAGGTACACGGTCTGATTCATGAGGTCTCAGTATGTCTGTCATAACTGAACTGTTTTTGTGTGTTATTTTTTTAACTCTGTAAAGGAATTAGGTATTTTTCCTGTTTCCACTTCTCAATAATAAAAATAAATATTTTCAACTAAACATAAAAAACTGTTGCATGAGACCAGTCATTCAGACCTTTAAAAAAAACATTTATCAGAGTAAAACTACATTTATTTAACTATTGACTTTCCAGCTTTTTTTGCTATAACAAAAATGCTTTATAAACTCTGTGTTACAGCAGCTGGAGAAACTAAATTTATGAATTCAAGGGTAAAGAACCCAACTAAACCAGTCCCTCAGACCATTACAGTCACACACACACAAAAACACCTAAACTTCTGTTAATTCTCAATTGCAGTCAGTAATAAGTGAATCAGCTGATGCTGTTTGTGGAGTTGTTTAATGATCCTCTGCTGAGACTGAAGGTGTTTTGTTTTAATTGATTTCATTTAATGTTAACTGAAGTCACTGTTTTGTGTTTACTGTTTCTCTTTCCTTCAGTGATTGTGATTATTAACAGCAGGTGTTCATCAGTGTCTCAACTCACTCATTTGTGCTCATAACTAGTGTAGTGTACTGTACATAATAGTGAATGAGGACACAAAGTGTGATTTCAAACACAGACTTCAAATGTCAACTCTGAGCTCTGTTAATTCACAGTTTACTGCTGTTGGTTACTTTCTCGAAAACAAAAATGTTACTCAGAATGCACTGTTTTTAACAGAATATTACTGTTTAAGAAGTATTAATTATGGTGTAGAGGTCTAAACACTTGAAATCTTGAGTTTATGGTTTTTAAAGGTGAATAAGTTAACAATATCCTAACAAACATTAACAAGTTGTGGTGCCAAAATGCAATAGTTTAAGTAATGTTTAGTTTAAACAAGTGTTTAAGTAAAGACAACATTAGGGTTTACAGTGTAATAGAGTCAAGCCTGAAATTATTCATGCCCTTGGCAAATTCTGACTTCAACCAACAAGTTTTTTCTTGACCGGAAATGACACAGGATGATGTAAAATCATTGTGGGGAAATATATATATATATTCAATTCAATTCAATTAATCTTTATTTCTGCTGGAAAATGCATTGTTCTTCACCAAACTGTTGTTGGATTGTTGGAAGAAGTTGCTGTTGGAGGGTGTTTTGGTACCATTCTTTATTCATGGCTGTGTTTTTGGGCAAAATTGTGAGTGAGTCCAGTCCCTTGGATGAGAAGCAACCCCACACATGAATGGTCTCAGGATGCTTTACTGTTGGCATGACACAGGACTGATAGTAGCACTCACCTTTTCTTCTCCGGACAAGCCTTTTTCCAGATGCCCCAAACAATCGGAAAGGGGCTTCAGTCCCCAGTCCTCAGCAGTCCATTCGCCATACTTTTTACAGAAGATCAATCTGTCCCTGATGTTTTTTTTGGAGAGAAGTGGCTTCTTTGCTGCCCTTCTTGCCACCAGGCCATCTTCCAAAAGTCTTCACCTCACTGTGCGTCTTCGCCTCATGCCTGCTACCATTCCTGGGCAATCTCTGCACTGGTGGCACTCCGATCCCGCAGCTGAACCCTCTCACTCCGATCCCGCAGCTGAACCCTCTTTTTCACCCAGGAGATGATCCTGGCGCGCTTGCTGGACTTTCTTGGATGCCCTGGAGCCTTCTTAACAAGAATTGAACCTCTTTCCTTGAAGTTCTTGATGATCCTATAAATTGTTGATTTAAGTGCAATCTTAGTAGTCACAATATCCTTGCCTGTGAAGCCATTTTAATGAAACGCAATGATGGCTGCACGCATTTCTTTGCAGGTCACCATGGTTTAAAAATGGAAAAAGAATGATTTCAAGCATCACCCTCCTTTTAACATGTCAAGTCTGCCATTCTAACCCAATCAGCCTGACATAATGATCTCCAGCCTTGTGCTCGTCAACATTCTCACCTGAGTTAACAAGACAACTACTAAAATGATCTCAGCAGGTCCTTTAATGACAGCAATGAAATGCAGTGGACAGATACATATATAAACATTTTAACAAAAAGTGGCATGTGCCCAAGGCCAGGTTTTGTGTGCCTTCTCTGGACAAGTGGTGTTCTCCTTGGTCTGTGTATCCCAGCGGACTGTCTGCCTTGAGATGTTGGCACCAACAGAGCCCAGATTTATGAAGATGGTCTTGGTGGTGATCCTTGTATTCTTTTTTACCTCTCTCACTATCCTCCTGGCCAGCACAGCTGTCACATTTGGCTTCCGACCATGTCTGCTGAGATATTTTAGTGCAAACATCTTGTATTTTTAATAATACTTTGCACTTTAGCCACTGGAACTTGTGACCATTGTACATTGCGGGTCCTCAATGAGCTCCTCACGGAGCTCCTTTGTCTTGGACTATTTGAAATGGTATAAAGCTTATAGAATGGATTTTCCCATTGACTGTGACAGTTTGCAAAATGTATGAATAATTTTGGACATGCCATTTTTTGTTCAAAGGTAAACATATAACATTTTTTTCCCACAATGATGCCTCTTGTACATCGTCTTATTTTTTGGGAGAAGACTGTGTCATTTTCAGTCAAAAAATTATAATAATAATAATAAATTGCTGGTTAAATAAAAGTGACTTAATAATTTTGACTTTAATTGATTTTTAAAATTATTAGCCCTCCTGTGATTTTTTTTTTTTTTTATTCTTTTTGAAATATTATCAAGTGATGTTTAACAGAGCAAAGAAATCTTCACAGTATATCCTATAATATTTTTTAATTGTTTATTTTAGTTTGGCTGGAATTAATTTTTTTTTTACATTTTTTAAATCAATTTTATAAGCCCCTTTAATATTTTTTTTTCAGCTTGTCTACAAAACAAACCACTGTTGTCCAATAACTTGCCTAGTTAACCAAATTTACATAGTTAAGCCTTTAAATTGCACTTTAAGCTAAATACTAGTATCTTGCAAAATAACCAGTAAAATATTATGCACTGTCATCAATGGCAATGACAAAATAAATTAGTAATTAGTGTTAATTATTAATAGTAATTATTAATATAATTATATATATGTCATAAAAAATAGAAATGAACAATGAGAGGGGAAAAAAGTAAATAAATAATCACATTGAAAATAAAATAATCATTCAGTAATAAAAATCAAGGTAAAGTGTCCATTTAATTGAGGTTTTGATTTTAGGTCATAATGTCCAGCCCTAGTAAATACACATGTACAGGTAAAATGTACTTAGAACTAGACTAGAGGGCACTCCATCTATTATCATTACCATTCACATACACTACACTTCCCATGGTCCATTGCAGTAATTACTAATTTCTAACTGAATTTGCACCAGCTGTCATCTCTGAGCATTATTTCCTGTGTTTTTTTTGTCTGTCTAGTTTTGTTTTCAGACCGTTATTTGGATTATTGATTGTTATGCCTTGCTGTTTTGTGGATTAACCTTTAGTGTTGTGTTTCCGGTGTTTGACCTCCCCTGTTTTCTCTACTCTATTTAAATAAACAGAGCAGAGGTGCGATAGACGTCAGTATCAGAGAACTCTTATGCAGGCGTTTTAACAGCTGTGAC
>CAIGQV010000744.1:1391558-1465198 GCA_903798115.1 Danio jaintianensis | reverse complement strand
TAAATGGAAGTGTATGTGAGCTCAGGCAGAGCGTCTCTGCTGCAGCAGTGGTGCAGCGGAGAATTTAAGCTAAGCGGAGATTCTCTGCTGTTGCAGAGGTGCAGTGGAAGTCAATATTAAAAGGCAAGTACGCTTCCGTGGAGGCATTTTAACTGCCGTGGCAGTGCTGGGGACTGTGTCGGTAGTGAATGGTTAAATGGAAGTGTGTGTGAGCTCAGGCAGAGTGTCGCTGCTGCGGCAGTGGTGCAGAGGGAAAATAAGGCTCGGCGGAGCATCTCTGCTGTTGCAGAGGTGCAGTGGTAGTCAGTATTGGAGCGTTATGATTGCTACCGTAGGAATGTATAAATACTGTCAGTAGTGATATGTAGAGATGAAAGTGAAAAGGGCTCAGCTAGTGCGCCACTGCTGTTGCAGTGGTGCAATGGGTGAGTGTAGCTCAGCGGAGCATCTCTGCTGTTGCAGAGGTGCAGTGGTGGTCGGTATTGGAGAGTTATGAGTGCTCCCTTAGGATTGTTAAATACTGTCAGTAGTGATATGTAGAGATGAAAGTGAAAAGGGCTCAGCTAGTGCGCCACTGCTGTTGCAGTGGTGCTATTGGGTGAGTGTAGCTCAGCGGATCGCCTCTGCTGTTGCAGAGGTAGTCAGTATTGGAGAGTTATGAGTGCTCCCCCAGGAATGTTAAATACTGTCAGTAATGATATGTAGAGATGAAAGTGAATAAGCATCACTACAGTTGCAGTGGTGCTATGGGGGAGTGCAGCTCAGTGGAGCGCCTCTGCTGTTGCAGAGGTGCAGTGGTGGTTGGTATTGGAGAGTTATGTGTGCTCCCGCAGGAATGTTAAATACTCTCAGTAGTGATATGTAGAGATAAAAGTGAATAAGGGCTCAGCTAGAGCGTCACTGCAGTTGCAATGGTGCTATGGGTGAGTGTAGCTCAGCGGAGGATCTCTGCTGCTCCAAAGGTGCAGTGGGTCAGTATGGAGGCAATGTGCGCTCCCGCAGAGGCATTTACTGCTCTATTAGTGCGGGGGAATGTGACGATAGAGGTATTTGAAAATGTAAGTGGATATGAGCTTATTTAGAGCGTCACTGCTGCAGCAATTGAATCTGGGGGCGACTCCTAAATGGGTCGGAGCTGTGGTGAATAAGAGTGAATAGAAGTATGGGATAGTTCAAGTTTGAAGGGAAAAAGTTCAAGGAAGAAAAAAGGGAAGGTTAGTGGAGGAGCTTCTATTTTAATAGGAGGGGGAATAGGGGGTGCTTATGCCTAGAAACGCATGTGGGTGGAAGTCAGCTGGAGAGGATCAGCTAGCTGGAGAGGATCAGCTGGGCTTCCCTGAGGTGGTATTGCTCTCCTGTGGTGTAAGAATGCTAAGAGGGTTTGGAATGGGTGTGTGGGGGAGGGGATGTCAAAAATTTATATAGAATGTCCTTTGCATAATTGATCTGTTTTGCTTTGCTTAATAAAGAAAGATAGAGTTTCTTCATCCTGTAAAGTTAGATCAGATATGGTGGGGTGGATTGTGGGATTGAAATTTGATGTTAGTTCAGAACATCTCAAAAACCAAAAAAGGCTAGTGTGAACATGGCATCGAGGGTGTGGACTGTGTGAGTGTAAATGCATTTAGAATGAATGTGGAGTGTAATAGGTTGGATGGTGGAAGAGCTGGTGGACCGGTGTTACACCGGTTGCGTCTTGCTCAATTTGTAGACCTGGCAGGGCTAGGTGGGGCTGTGCCATGGCTGAGTTCCGGAGAGAGCAGGGCTCTGGCTGAAGTTGTTGTTGTTTGTTGGTTCTTTTCCATATCGATAGGTTTGGTGTAAAGTTGTAAAAAGATTTTTGGAGCTGGAGTGTTTTTTTGTAGCAGGAAGCAATCTTCAAAACGAAGATGGCTGTTATAAGGAACTTAAGGTATTTATAGTGGCTTAGGAATCATCTGATTAGCTGAGCTAATCTATCAAGTTACATCTCTGAAATATGTGCCGACAACCACTAGTCTCCATTTATCTCTTCAATTCAATTCATCTTTATTTCTATAGCGCTTTTACAATGTAGATTGTGTCAAAGCAGCTTAACATAGAAGATTATAGTAAATTGAAACTGTATCAGTCCAGTTTTCAGAGTTTAAGTTCAGTTTAGTTCAGTTCAGTATGGTTTAATTTTCACTGCTGAGAGTCCAAACACTGAAGAGCAAATCCATCGATGCGCAGCTCCACAAGTCCCGAACCATGCAAGCCAGTGGCGACAGCGGCGAGGAACAAACTTCACCAATTGGCGAAAGTGAAGGAAAAAAACCTAGAGAGAAACCAGGCTCAGTTGGGCACGACCATTTCTCCTGCAGAGCTGCAGTCTAGGCGCCAGAGGCTGGAGAACGTTGGACGTCCATCGTGGAGAAGCTGCAGGTGGGAGAGGTCACCGGCTGGTGTACAGGCTGGCCCTTCAGGATCAATGCGAAGACTCGTCTGTCACTGGGGTCTTACAGGAATCAGTCTCATGCTCTCGACTCCTCCATGACCACCACAGCAGCTGCTCAGAATACGGCCTGGTCCAGGATTATGGAAACCTCGGGAATAATAAAAAAGACTAACATAAAGCTCAGATGCCGTTCAAATTGTAATATCTTTTGGGAAGTGTTCCTGGCTCTGGTTGCCCTAAATAATGCAGACTAATAATCCTTTAGAGGATTTGTATTTCAGAAGCATTTGTGTTTTATGTGTATGCTAATGCAAAGAGATGTGTCTTTAATCTAGTTTTAAACTGACAGAGTGTGTCTGCTTCACGAACTGTGCTAGGAAGGCTGATCCAGAGTTTAGGTGCCAAATATGAGAAAGATCTACCGCCTACAGTTGATTTGATATTCTGGGAATAATCAATTGTCCAGAATTAATTGAGCGTAGTGGACGTGAGAGGCTATAATACACCAGGAGCTCCCTCAAATACTGGGGAGCTAAGCCGTTTAGGGCTTTGTAGGTAGTCAACAATTTTTTTTTATTTATACGATATTTAATAGGGAGCCAATGCAATGATGAAAGAACTGGCGTAATATGATCATATTTCTTTGTTCTAGAAAGCACTCTAGAAGCTGCATTTTGAACTAGCTGAAGTTTGTTAATTAGACCAATAGGGCAACCACCTAGTAACGCATTACAATAGTCTAACCGAGAGGTCATGAAAGCATGAATAAGCTTTTCCGCATCAGACATTGATAGCATATGTCGAAGTTTGGCAATATTTTTAAGATGAAAAAATGCAGTTTTACAGATGCTTGAAATCTGGCCTTCAAACGACAGGTTGCTATCAAAAATCACCCCCAAATTTTTGACTGAAGATGGTGACTGAACTAAGAATCCATCAAGGGTTAGACAGTGTTCTAGGTTTTTGCGTGTGAGGTTTTTGGGTCCAATAAGCAAGACCTCAGTTTTATCTGAATTTAGTAATAAAAAGTTATTAGTCATCCAATTTTTTATATCAGCTATACAGTCTGTTAATTTCGTAAATTCATACCAATTATCAGGTTGAGAGGAGATATAAAGTTGTGTATCATCAGCATAACAGTGGAATCTAACTCCATGCTTTTTAATGATATCGCCTAGCGGTAGCATATATAGTGGGAAAAGTAAGGGACTGAGAATTGAGCCTTGTGGTACCCCACAGTGTACTTTTGATCTGTATGATGCTTCTTCATTAACTGATACAAATTGATAATGTTCAGATAGATAAGACCTGAACCAGGCCAATGCAGTTCCTGTAATACCAACATAATTTTCAAGCCTATCAAGGAGAATATTATGATCAATTGTATCAAATGCAGCACTGAGGTCCAATAACACTAAGAGAGAAATGCAACCACGATCGGACGACAGAAGGAGGTCATTGGTAACTCTTAAGAGTGCTGTTTCTGTGCTATAAAATGCTCTAAATCCAGATTGAAATTTTTCATAAATATTGTTTCTTTGTAGGAGAGCAGATACGACTTTTTCTAGTATCTTTGATAGAAAAGGCAGGTTTGAAAAGGGTCTATAATTTACTAGTTCTTTGGGATCAAGCTGTGTTTTTTTAATAAGGGGCTTAATGACAGCTAGTTTAAAAGTTTTAGGAACATATCCTAAAAGTAGAGATGAATTCAAAACGTTAAGAACAGGTTCAGAAACTTCTGAAAACAATTGTTTTAATAATTTGGTCGGTATAGGATCTAGCATAGACATAGTTGATTTGGACGAATTTATCAGTTTAGACAGTTCTTCCTGCTGAAAAAGTTTGAAGTTTATCCATTAACGGTCTACAGTGCTCTAACTGGGACGATGCTGTAGGAGGCAGATTGATGGTGCTTATTTTATCTCTGATATCATCAATCTTGCATGTGAAAAAATTCATAAAGTCATTACTGCTGTGTTGAGAAATGCATGTTGATGCTTTATTTTTAGTTAGATTGGCTACTGTGTTAAACAGGACCCTAGGGTTGTGTTTATTTTCTTCTATTAAAGTTGAAAAATAAGCAGATCTGGCAGACTTCAAAGCTTTTCTAAAGTTAAGTATACTTTCTTTCCAGGCCAGATGACAAAACCTCTATTTTTGATTTCTAACTATGCAACTATGTCTAACGTGCTAGAAAGGACAGAATCAATAGTTTCAGTTGCAGTGTCAATCTCTTCTAGGCTGCCTGGAATGCTATGGAAATTAGAAAGATCAGGTAGGTTACTGACAAAGTGATCTTTAGTGCTAGCGGTGATCGTTCTACCATATTTATAAATAGAAGTTGGTTTTGTAGACCTATCAATGCGCAATAAACAAGAGATTAAATAGTGATCTGAAATGTCATCACTCTGCTGCACGACTTCAACATTATCAATATCGATACCATGTGATAATATTAGGTCTAAGGTTTGATTATGCCGATGAGTAGGCCCTGAGACATGCTGTTTCACTCCAACAGAGGCTAGTATGTCTAAGAAGGCCAGACTTTTTCATTATCTATATGAATATTAAAATCACCAACAATTAAAATTTTATCTGTGGCCAGAACTATTTCGGATAAGAAATTAGCAAATTCTTTTGTGAAGTCGGAATGGTGCCCTGGAGGCCTATATACAGTTGCCAATATAAACTAAGATTGAAATTTATTGTTTAAATTGCACACTGAGATATACAACACTATTATTTCAAATGAATTATATTTGAAGTCAGATCGTTGAGTAACACTAAAAATATTACTGTATATAATGCCAACGCCTCCACCTTTGCCTTTAAGACGCGGCTCGTGTTTATAATGATATCCTTCAGGTAAAGACTCATTTAGGGTCATGTAATCATCTGGTTTTAGCCAGGTTTCTGTTAGACAAAGTGCATCTAGCTTTAGATCAGTTATCAAATCATTAACAAAAAGAGTTTTAGAGGAGAGTGATCTAATGTTCAATAATCCAAGTTTTATCTTTTGATTACCTTTATTTTTTATTTGATGAACACCAATTAGATTGTTACCTTTGAATGGGTTTGGGAGTTTTTTATATTTAGAGGTTAGGGGAACAGACACAGTCTATATGTTCTTATATCTAGGTGGCTCTATGTGCTGCAGATTATCTGAGTAAGGTATACTGTGGAGGCTAGCAGACAGTTGGTTAAGTCAATCTGTCGGCTCCCTGACCTGGGCCCGAGTTAGTCAAGTGCCAACACTAAGACTATATGCCAGATTACTAGAGAGGAGAGCGGCCCCAGCCCGGGTGGGATGAAGACCATCTCTCTTCAACAGGTCAGGTCTACCCCAAAAACTTGGCCAATTGTCTACAAAACCTGTTATTCAGTGGGCACCGTTTTGACATCCAGCCATTGAGTGATGAGAGTCGGCTGTGGAACTCGTCACCACGATGCACCACGATGTATCTTCAGATACAGATAATTTATGAGGTTTGCTTTATTGCCTAATGTTCCTTTTGTGTTCCAAGCAGACTTACTTACAGACTTAGTTTCAGTAGACAGACAAGGCAAAAGGGAAAATGCGTTTTGAAATAACTCTGGCTGTTGTCACTTTTGACCCTGTGCAAATGTGATTATGTCTCAATAGCTCAAGACAACAGCCTCCTTTTTCAAATAATTATTTTATGCTCACCTTCATTTGTAGGTTATGAATTGTGCAATGCAAATTGTGGCAAAATCGGGACAAAATTGTGTAATCTGAACAGGGCTTGAGGCAGAACTGAGATGTTTTAATTACGAGTCCATTCTGCTGTCTTTCTATTGTGATTGTGGTTAATGATGTGTGTGTCAATTTGTGAGAGGATACGTTTAAACCAAACACATGAGACAATCTTTTGTATATAATAAGACCAATTTTGTTATTATTATTATTTTTTTTGTGGGAAGCTGCAGAGAGGTGGTTCTCATTTCTTTTGTTTACCTTCTTACTCTTGTTTACAGACAGTAAGGGAGTTCTTGTTGTTGTTGTTTTTTTCTTTTATTTGCTACATTAAGTAGATTTTTTATCCTAAAGAATGTTTTGTTTGTAATGTTCACATTGACCCCTCCTCAAGTTATGCTTCCATGTGTTAAATAAATTCCGTTTTGTTTTCTAATCATGGTGTTGTGTGTGTGAGTGTCAGAAGAGAGGGAGTCAGTAGAAGGCAAAATCTTCTATTTCTTTATTACTCCGTCCAACCCTAGACTGGGAAGGAATGAGGAATACCCATATTGTCAGTTTATCCATTAAATAAAATACATTTTGACCAGCTAATGGTTCATTTGTCAAAACAGTTAAATGATTTTAAATGTATTTTATAATATACTATTTTAAAAAAGCAAATGTATATAAAATATATTATTAAACATATCACTCACAGAGACGTCACATGTACTATTAATGTCTACACCTACGCCACCCCTAAACCTACCCCTCACAATTACATCACTAGCAAAGGAAGTGATCCTCATATACCTGAGAGTGCAAGCCAGAGAGTGCAAGTGTAAGAGGGTAAGCACAAGTCTAGCCAGACACTATTGGAATGTGCTACACATTTGTTAAATTACAGGGTGTTAATCTGGTCAAACAGAGGAGAAAGAAGTTGCAAAAGCAAAACTATTTTATTCTTAAACTAAAATATGCTCTGGAAATGCAACTATGAAAGGTGATGAGAAAGCAGTGTCAGAACTGAAGATTTACATGAAACATTTGTATGAAAAACAATTCACCACTATGTTAATCACTAAGCCACTTAATAATAAGGCACTCCCCGAGCCTGTCATTCTAGCGAGGTGTTTTCTCTGCCTTACCATGACATCTGTGCCACGTGATGGAATGAGGTGATTTCTGCTACAGACTGCATGCCTGTTTCTTTAAAAAATAAAAAATAGACAATTTGTTATTTTTAGGGGCCAAGCACCGTAGGTGAGGAGGGACCTTTTGTTTTCGTTAGCGTTCCTATTATTATTCTTCTTCTTCCGTATCTTCTTCTTCAGCCGGATTTGAATGGCAGCCCATATAACCGTATGTGGGAAAGTTGTATAATTTGGCACAATGATAGAGGGCAGTGTCAACATGAATCACAGCAAACCTGAAGTCTCTGACTCAAACTCTCTAGCGCCACCACTTGTCCCAAAGTTTTACTTATGATTATTGTTATAACTTTTGAACCCAATGGCCAAGTTCTTTTTTCCTCTGAATCCTTGACTCAAACCAATTCAAACGCACCCTATGACGTCATTTTCCGTCATGAAATCTTTTTCGCTATTTTAAATTTTTTGCAAAACCTATTTGTTCGAACTCGTCCTAGGCCGTGTGTCAAATTTTTTACCAAAATTTAATCACATGATCTACAGACCATGCTGACCAAAAGTTATGGAATTCAAGTTGACCAGTTGAACCGTTTTCGTTTAACTTACAAACAAATCTAATGTAGAGCTTGCGAAAATGTACTTGAGGTGATATCTCCATAACGCATTGACATATTCACACCCGACTTGGTGTGTGTTATGACAACCATGGTCTAAAAATATTTCCAGCGTTTCGGTGCACTGCCCCCTAGTGGTCCAAAGATACAAAAAGCTGCTTTTCATATTCATATTTCATTTTTCAAAATTCATAAAACTTTTCACATCTGACAGAGCATGCCAAGTCGAATGATGTCTGATTTTACCAGGTCAGACATTTTGGGGGTCGGCCATTTAGATTTTTCTCAAAAAATGCTATATTTTACAAACATATTCACATATCATTACAAAACATGAAATGCATCTTCGACACCATGTCCTGAAGGTCCTTAAAAATTTCTGGACCATCGCCACCTTGTGGTCAAAAGTTATAAGCAATTTTAAAAAAATGCTAATAATTTTTCCTAAACATTCTTCATTGACATGACACTTATCTTGTTATATTCTCTGGATCATGCCAAGACCATTGATACAAAAATGAACAACTTACTGTCCTTTTGTTTTTGATAGAAAACCTATTTATTCGAACTTTTTCTAGATCGTTTTTCCAATTTTCACCAAATTTGACTCAGATGTCCTTCAGATCATGCTGGCAAAAAGTTATTGAATTCATGTTGATGCGCGACACGGTTTTTGTTTACGCCACAGACAAATGTGCTGGCACAATGTCAAAGATTGTCTGAGGCTGTAACTCTGCAATGTTTGAACATATTGTTGCTAAACTTTAGGTGTGGCATTGGCGCCTCACAATACCCACCACACATAAATTTGATAACAGCGCCACCTAGTGGTCACGCGTTATAAACCCTTAACTAACCATCAATAACGAATCTTCCAAAATGGCTAATGAATGTTGATTGCGTAGGTTTATTATGATAAAATTATTTACTGGGTCATGCCGAGAACATTGATACCAAACATGCCATATTTGGGCAAACATCCTGTCTGCTATATAGATTTTGTTCAAAAACCTTTTTTTGCGAACTCCTCCTCGACCGTTGAGTCAATTGTCACCAAATTTGACTCCGATTATTGTCAGACCATGCTGACCAAAAGTTATCAAATACATATCGATCAGCAAAACGGTTGTTGTTTACTGCATCAACAAATGTGCTAGCACAATGTCAAAGTGCATCTGAGGCTGAGACTTTGCAATGCTTTAACATATTGACAGTGATCTTTAGGTCTGTCTTTGGCAACTCATAATGACCCCAACACATATATTTGGTATTCCTGTGTGCCATATTGATTTTGTTCAAAAACCTTCTTTTGCAAACTCCTCCTCGACCGTTGAGTTAATTGTCACCAAATTTGACTCGGATTATCGTCAGACCATGCTGACCAAAAGTTATCGAATACATATCGATCAGCAAAACGGTTGTTGTTTACTGCATCAACAAATTTGCTAGCACAATGTCAAAGTGCATCTAAGACTGAGACTTTGCAATGCTTTAACATATTGACAGTGAACTTTAGATGTGTCATTGGCAACTCACAATAACCACAACACATAAATTTGATAACAGTGCCGCCTAGTGGTCATGCGTTACAAACCCTTAACTAACCATCAATAATGAATCTTTTAAAATGGCTAATAAATGTTGATTGCCATAGGTTACTTGTGGTATAATTGATATCAAATTATTTCTTGGGTCATTGATACCAAACATGCCGTATTTGGGCAAACTTCCTGTCTGCCATATTGATTTTGTTCAAAAATCTTCTTTTGCGAACTCCTCCTCGACCATTAAATCAATTTTTCACCAAATTTGACTCTGATCATCTTCAGGCCATGCTGACCAAAATTTATGGAAATCATATTGATCAGCGAAATGGTTTTTGTTTACAGCATCGACAAATGTGCTAGCAGGACGTCAAAGTGCATCTGACGCTGTAACTGCAATGCTTAAACATATCGACAGTGATCTTTAGGTCTGTCATTGGCAACTCATAATGACCCCAACACATAAATTTGGTATCAGTGGTCAGGAATAATGAACGGTTCACTAACCATCAATAATGAATCATAAATTTGCTAATAACTTTAGACTGCATATGTTTATTTGTTGCTTTTGGCCTGCTTTGCTCATTCTGCCTCTGGACTGCTTTGCTCATTCTGTCTCTGGACTGCTTTGCTCATTCTGCCTCTGAACTGCTTTGCTCATTCTGCCTCTGGACTGCTTTGCTTATTCTGCCTCTGAAGTGCCCCTTAATTGCTGCTTGCAGATATATTTATTTATATTATTGTTTGTTTGTTTGTATACTTTATCGTCCCTCAAGGGGAATTTTTCTCTGAACACTTCAGCAAGTTCTGACACCATAAAAAAATATTCTGTGTTTCTGTTGTTGGAAATTACAACAAAAAACTAAAAGGTCAAAATGTTTTGAATCTGATGGTGTGTGAATCCAGGTTCTGTTATGATATATGTATGAGGTGTTTGTCACAATTATTAGCTGCAGTACCAACAAGACCAAATAGAGAGCAATCCATCTGTTCACCACACCTACCACCCAGACTACACATCCCAAAGTCCTTTGCACCTCACAGCTAATATTCTACCTGGGACTCTACCTTGTCTTTCAAAAATACAGAAGATAATGATCCTAGAATAGCATGTTATTAAAATTGCAATATTTTGTTTTACCCCTACTTTAGTAGACATAGGTTTGGTAAAATTTAAAAAATGTTTTTCACTGTATAAAACTAGTGCAATAGATGGCCCCAGTTAAAACAGTTGTAACAATGTATCTGTGTATGTGTTTTGGTGTAGAGCAACCACCTGAGGATTCTGGTTGGAGTCAGCTGGAAGTAGCAGCAGTAATTCTTGTACCGTCATGCCTGGTGTGTGTGGGTGTCATGCTAGGAGTGTGTGCTATACAGAACCTACGATGCACACACATTAAATCCCTCAAACAGGACCCAGAGGAACCCCTGGATGACCCGACTCTGGTGTCACCTGACAAATGCCTAAAAGAGCTCATCTATGACATGAGCACGTCTGGTTCAGGATCAGGTGAGAGCTGGCTATGCCCATCAAAACCAAAAAAGACAATTGGGACAAGTTGGGACAGTATGGAAAATGCAAATAAAAATAGTGATTTCCAAAATTTACTTGTATTTCATTGTTTTGTCTGGTCAACTTCATTTCATTTGTAAACATCCTTTCCTGTCATTCAGACCTGCAACACATTCCAAAAAAGTTGGGATAGGAGCAATTTAGGGCTAGTAGTTAGTAGGGGTGTGACAAGATCTTGTATGACGAGATCTCGCGAGATTAAATCGTAACGAGATTTCTCGAGGTGAAAAGTTGTCTCGTGAGTTGTGATATTATGATGGAGCGTGAGGGTGAAATTAGCATTGAAGATTGGAGGCAGGATTGGATTTGATCTGCAAATCAAGTGCTTTGCACACACCTGGCAACCCAGGCTGGCCTCAGAGTTGCGCTTGTCACTCGGTTGGGCGGGCGGGTGAGACGTAACCGCTTTTTTCACATTATAGTTCGTATCCATGCAATGGAATAGCACTTCAGATATGATGAAAGTCATAATCTTTGTAAACACATATGGAATTAAGATTTGGAGTGTTCCTATTTTAGTCGCATTATTGAAGTGCAGATATGTAAACGCTGTAGTCAAACTATTAACACCTTGAAGGAGTTTTAGCTGCATTTTGTGACAGGACATACACACCTAGCGAGTCAGTAAAGCACCACAGACACACACATCTCTAAGCGCGCAAACAAACACACACACTCACTGAATGAACTCCTGGAAACTCATCGTCACATCATCATCACAGAACACATGTTTATGCTGTCCGGGAAAAGCAGATTTAAAAAAAAAAGATTCATTCGCATGTGGTATCAAACTCCATTAAAACAACTCTCTCCTATCAATCCTTACTTCACATTCGCATGATCGCATCCAGTAGCTCAGAGTGTGTCATGGGGCATAAATGAAATCTTGCTAAATGAAAGTGAAACTGATTTATTAAATTAAAAATTAAATACCAAAAATGACATATATTTTTTTAAGTTCAGTGTGTGGAAAGTTTGATTTCTCATGTGAAATTGTACAGGGGAGAAGCCAGTCAGTATAGTTTATAGCTAAATATTTAGCATTGTTTGCATGTCCTTTACAACATAGAATTAATTTAAATAGAAATAAAATACCATTCATTACAATATATTTAAAAAGCACCTAAATTGTTTTTTCTATTTTGTGATTTTTTTTCTAATTCAATTAAAATCAAATTTCCATTCATATATTAGCACATATTTTGCTAATATTTAAAATTATATATAAAAAGATTATTTTCCATTCACATAGGCTATTAGCAAAATATTTAGAAGTGTTTGCATGTCCTTTACTGATAGAATTCATTAAAATAGAAGTAAAATAACATTCATTACAAGTTTATTTGAAAAAAAGCACCTAAATAGTTTTGCGATTTGTGTTTTTTTTTTAGTTGAATAAAAGACAATTTTCCATTCATATATTTCATCATTGAGAATTTCTTAAAATATTGTAAAAATCTCGTCTTGTCTCGTTCTCGTGAACCCAATCTCGTATCTCATCTCGTCTCGTGGAGTAGGCATTTTGTCACACCCCTAGTAGTTAGGTAAATTGGCTAAATAATGATGTGATTTGAAACAAGTGATGTCAACAGGTGATTGAAGTTATAATTTGGTACAAAAGGAGCATCCAAGAAAGGTCTAGTCCTTTAGGAGCAAAGATGGGCACCAGTTTGCCAACAAATATGTGCGAAAATTATTGAAATGTTTTAAAACAATGTTTCTCACAGAAAGATAGAAAGACATTTTGGATATTTCACTTTCAACAGTGCATAACATAATTAAAAGATTCAAGGAATCTGGAGGGAATTACAGTGCGTAAAGGACATGGGCGCAAGCCCAAGCTGAACCGTGATCTCTGATCCCTCAGGCAGCACTGCATCAAGAATTGTCATTAATCTATAAGCGATATCACCACATGGGCTCAGGACTACTTTGGCAAACCTTTGTCAAGTACCACAATACGTAGTTACTGTACATTCACAAATGCCAGTTAAAACTGTACTGTGCCAAAAGGAAGCCCTATGTTAACAGTGTCCAGAAGCGGCGTAAACTTCTCTGGTCAAGAAGTGGAAACATACTGTGGTCAGGTGAATCAGTATTTCAGGTATTTTGGACATGGCATCCATTTCTCCCAAAAAGAAGAGAAGAAAAGGATCATCCAGACTGTTACCAGCAACAAGTCCAAAATCCAGGGTCTGTCATGGTATGGGGTTGTGTCAGTGCCCTTGGCAAACATAACTTGCACTTCTGTGATGGCACCATTAATGCTGAAAAGTAGAGATTTTGGAGCACAATATGCTGCCTTTTTTTTCCAGGGACTCCCATGCATATTTAGATAATGCAAAACATTTTGCACACATTACAAAGTGTTGCAAGAACCAAAATTGGAATACCTGAAAAAAAAAAAAAAAAATCATGAAGAACACATTAAATAATGTTTGTCATTGTCTGCAATGAAATAAAAGTCAAATTAAATTTAGAAATCATTACTTTCTTTTTTTTATTTGCGTTTTTCCATACTGTCCCAACTTTTTCTGATTTGGGGTTGTAAATGTAATATTAACATGTAATGTAAATTAAATATTAACATAAATTTTTGACAGTTTATATGATATTTTCTCAGGATTACCCCTATTGGTCCAGAGAACAATTGCTCGAACTATTGTCCTTCAGGAGACGATTGGAAAGGGTCGGTTTGGGGAAGTGTGGAGGGGAAAATGGAGGGGAGAGGATGTTGCTGTGAAGATCTTCTCTTCACGTGATGAGCGCTCCTGGTTCCGTGAAGCTGAGATTTATCAGACCATCATGCTACGTCATGACAATATTTTGGGGTTTATTGCTGCTGATAACAAAGGTATGAAATGGCATAATTGTTTTCTGTATTATTTTTCTTAAATAACAATTTTTATTATTTTTATATTATTATTATTTTTTGCTTTGTTTTCATGAACATACTGATGTATATATATATATATATATATATATATATATATATATATATATATATATATATAAAATATAAAATATTTACATATTACAAATAATAATAACAACAATAATAATAATAAACATTCACTTTATTATGGCATTTGTGTAATTGTGTCTCTTAATAAGTTTAGATTATCATCTACTGGAAAAAAAACAATGGATCTCATTCACTAAACATGTATACGCACAAACAAACAAACAAATAAATAAATGTTAATTTATTTACATATTAATAAATTAATATGGTAAGGGGAAAAAATAAGTAAAATTTTACTAAAAAGGAAAAAATCAACAGAAGCATAAAATAGCATTTTGTTGAAATTTTGTGTTGTATACTACTCTTATTATAATTAATTTTCCTGTTTAATACAACAATGTTTTGTTTAAATGTACCAAAATTTCTTGTCTATATTCACTTAGAAATATTCATTTTTAAGTGGACGTACGCTGTGCACTATGTGTATTTACAGTTTTTTCGGAATTAGTGAAAACGTTTTTAAAACATACATACATACACAGGTCCTGGTCATATAATTAGAATATTTTCAAAACGTTTTCACTAATTACATTCAAGAAGTGAAACTTGTATAATGTATACATTATACAAGTTCCACTTCTTGAATGGAATTAGTAAAATAAATCAACTTTTTGAAGATATTCAAATTATATGACCAGCACCTGTATATATATTATTGTCTTTATGTGTGCCGCAGTGTGGAAAGCCCTTATATGGAGCTAGTTTCAGCATGAAGACAAATTCACTAAGAAGAATAAGTTTAAGAACAAACTCATGTGCATGTGTGAGGTTTCGGTTCAGCTGTAACTTAGGGAGGAGGTTACATACAGTAGTACAAGACTTGATATGGCTATTGAAGGTTTACACTAACCATATGAGCCAGTTGTATAAGTCTGAGCAGGAATTTGTTTGTTGCTTTGGCTGCAGTAGAGGAGCTGCTGCTACACAGCAAAGATGTACACTGTAAAACCCAGTAAGTTAAGGTAACTCAAACCGTTTGAGGAAACCAATTGATACAAACCATTTGAGTTAAAAAACGAATCTATATTAGTACTGTGAACTTACTCTAAGTTAAAGTAATGAGATAATTAAATGATTAAGTAAGTGTTGATTGAGCATTAATGATGAACATCTGCTAGGGAAACACAAAACTAGGGCGGCGTGGTGGTGCAGTGGGTAGCGCTGTCGCCTCACAGCAAGAAGGTCGCTGGTTTGAGCCTCTGCTGGGTCAATTGGCATTTCTGTGTGGAGTTAGCATGTTCTTTCCATGTTCGCGTGGGTTTCCTCCGGGTGCTCCGGTTTCCCCCACAAGTCCAAAGACATGCTGTATAGGTGAATTGGGTAAGCTAAATTGTCCGTAGTGTATGTGTTTGAATGGGAGTGTATTTGAATTGGGTGTTTCCCAGTGATGGTTGCAGCTGGAAGGGCATCCCCTGCGTAAAACATATGCTGGATAAGTTGGCGGTTCAATTCGCTGTGGCGACCCCAGATTAATAAAAAGGACTATGTCGAAAAGAAAATGAATGAATGAAACCCAAAACTACAGCTGACATCCTCAGTCACAGCCTTAAAAGAAATAAAACATGTTCAATCTTTCAAATTGCAGCAGAGCATCATTAAACCACTCCCAACATCAACAACTTCACTTATTACTAACTTGCTTGAGTTCATCTTTGTCAGATGTCTACTGAAATTCACTGAAAAGAATAATTTTGTTATACATCACCACTGATGTGAACTGTGTTTGCTTTATAGGGCTCTTTGACTTCATTCCTCATGTTAGTTTTTCTTTGGCTTCCGTAACTGAGTATTATGGCAAGTGTAAAAAAAAAAAATATATATATATATATATATATGTCAAATATATGTAATATCAAATGATCGTATTATCCAGTTTTTCAATATTATAGGTTATTGGTCACTTCAGATTTTATTTATAATGTGGTACTGCTTTTCACTATACTGATAATAAATCCACGGTTGTTGTACTGAAGAAAACCCAGCAGAGCTTTGAAATACATCTGAAGTACTTTAAACACACAGACATCAAGAATCAGAGTCTGACTCTCAACGATGGTAATCTCATATTCTGATTCTTGATGTCTGTATCTGTTAATTGGTTCTGATGTAAAGAAAATGTTCATGTATGTTTGTTTAGAAGCCCTTAATAAAGCATCTACTTTATTCAATAATTCACATCCAATACCACATCATCAACTTAATTAGAAATAATTTAAATAACAATATTAATAATCTTTCAGCAATTTGATTATTTAACATGATAACATTCTTTCTCCTTTCTCTTGTCATAACATATAACTACAACATTCAAAGAGAAACTAACATGAGTAATGAAGTCAAAGAGCCCTAGAAAAGCAACTGCTATTCTCATCAATGGTGACGTCAAACAAGACAAGACGTCTGACAGAAACAAAGTCAAGCAGGTTAGTAATAGGTGAAGCTGTTGATACTGTTTGTGGAGTTGTTTAATGATTCTCTGCTAAGATTTTAAGAGATTGAATATGTTTTATTTCTTTTAATGCTCTGACTGAAGTCAGCTGTATTAACTAAGTTCGAAACTTTTCAAATGAGTAGAATTAACCTTCAGTAAATTTTGAGTTAACTACACTCATTTCATTTGATACATTTGACTGTAGGGTTTTACAGTGTATGATTGAGAGAGAAGTGCAATGAAAATGCAAATTTAAATGTGTGGGTTATATTTGTCTTGGCATTTTTACAGACTTTACAGTCGTGGCCAAAAGTTTTGAGAATTACATAAATATTGGAAATTGGAAAAGTTGCTGCTTAAGTTTTTATAATAGCAATTTGCATATACTCCAGAATGTTATGAAGAGTGATGAGATGAATTGCATAGTCCTTCTTTGCCATGAAAATGAACTTAATCCTGAAAAAAACTTTCCACTGCATTTCATTGCTGTCATTAAAGGACCTGCTGAGATCATTTCAGTAATCGTCTTGTTAACTCAGGTGAGAATGTTGACGAGCACAAGGCTGGAGATCATTATGTCAGGCTGATTGGGTTAGAATGGCAGACTTGACATGTTAAAAGGAGGGTGATGCTTGAAATCATTGTTCTTCCATTGCTAACCTGCAAAGAAATGCGTGCAGCCATCTTTGCGTTGCATAAAAATGGCTTCACAGGCAAGGATATTGTGGCTACTAAGATTGCACCTAAATCAACAATTTATAGGATCATCAAGAACTTCAAGGAAAGAGGTTCAATTCTTGTTAAGAAGGCTTCAGGGCGTCCAAGAAAGTCCAGCAAGTGCCAGGATCGTCTTCTAAAGAGGATTCAGCTGCGGGATCGGAGTGCCACCAGTGCAGAGCTTGTTTAGGAATGGCAGCAGGCAGGTGTGAGCGCATCTGCACGCACAGTGAGGTGAAGACTTTTGGAAGATGGCCTGGTGTCAAGAAGGGCAGCAAAGAAGCCACTTCTCTCCAAAAAAACATCAGGGACAGATTGATCTTCTGCAAAAAGTATGGCGAATGGACTGCTGAGGACTGGGGCAAAGTCATATTCTCTGATGAAGCCCCTTTCCGATTGTTTGGGGCATCTAGAAAAAGGCTTGTCCGGAGAAGAAAAGGTGAGTGCTACCATCAGTCCTGTGTCATGCCAACAGTTAAGCATCCTGAGACCATTCATGTGTGGGTTTGCTTCTCATCCAAGGGAGTGGGCTCACTCACAATTTTGCGCAAAAACACAGCCATGAATAAAGAATGGTACCAAAACACTCTCCAACAGCAACAATCCAACAACAGTTTGGTGAAGAACAATGCATTTTCCAGCACGATGGAGCACCGTGCCATAAGGCAAAAGTGATATCTAAGTGGCTCGGGGACCAAAACGTTGAAATTTTGGAAACTCCCCAGATCTTAATCCCATTGAGAACTTGTGATCAATCCTCAAGAGGCGGGTGGACAAACAAAAACCCACTAATTCTGACAAACTCCAAGAAGTGATTATGAAAGAATGGGTTGCTATCAGTCAGGATTTGGCCCAGAAGTTGATTGAGAGCATGCCCAGTCGAATTGGAGAAGTCCTGAAAAAGAGGGGCCAACACTGCAAATACTGACTCTTTGCATAAATGTCATGTAATTGTCGATAAAAGCCTTTGAAACGTATGAAGTGCTTGTAATTATATTTCAGTACATCACAGAAACAACTGAAACAAAGATCTAAAAGCAGTTTAGCAGCAAACTTTGTGAAAACTAATAATTGTGTCATTCTCAAAACTTTTGGCCACGACTGTAGGTATACTTTCTTTCTTAAGCTTTGCTTCGAGGAGTGTGTCTATGTAGTTGCAGGCTGATATACCAGTTATCTCATAGTATGGTGCTTTAGTACACTTTTCTTTTAAGTAACAGCTACTGATGCTAGCCATTCTCATCAGTCTTAATGATGGGTTTTTTTTTGTGGAGAAATAGTGATGGTGTGAGCATGTCCTTTTGAGAGATTGCTGTGAATGCTATTTGAATGCCATCAACCAATGAACTGGAATGAATTATTTGGGGATACAACAAAAGTCACCTAAAGTGTTTCCATAGTTACTGACACAATATTCGCATTGTATTCACAGGAAATCAATATTGCATACCTAACTGAGACCCTTATTTATTATTATTATTTTTTTAATGTATTGTGTACTACCAAATTTTACATTTTAGGTAATTAAATTAAAACTTTTTGAGAATGACATTTTAAGTTTCAATATTTAATCATTTTAAGTTTAAACAAATATTTTTAAATGGATAAACCTGAATACAATGAGCACATTACATTGAAACATAATTTAAAAATCTCTTAGATGTTGTTTATATGTCCTTTGTTTTAATGTGTCTATTTTTCTGTCTTCAGATAATGGTTCGTGGACACAGCTGTGGTTGGTGTCTGAGTATCATGAGCACGGATCACTCTTTGATTACCTGAACAGGTACACCGTATCAGTGGAGGGGATGATAGTTCTGGCACTATCCATTGCCAGTGGCATTGCCCACTTGCACATGGAGATTATTGGCACTCAAGGTGTTGATATGCTTTTTTAATTTACAATATAGAAAAATATCAGTTTGATGTATTTTGTTTCTGGTATAGTTTCATTCTGAGAAAAAAAAATTTGAATACAGTGGTGGCTGAAATTATTAGAACATGTGAAAGATCTGAATATATTAATTATTTTGTCTCAAAAACATGACTTCATTGACTTTTTGCTCTAAGCACAACAAAAATAAAATAGTCTTCCTGTTTCGAAATTTAACTTAAATTTTTGGTATGTCCACCTTTTGTAGAAATTACAGCAAAACATCTCTCTGGCATAGTGTCAATAAATTTCCAGAGAAATTCTACACTTTTTTTCCCATTTTGCCAAAGACTTTGCTTTGAATTCCGTGAAGTAACATTATCATATGACATTGACAGTGAAATAAGCCTAGCTTGTTTTAAGGAAAATAACCTAAATCTCCTCATGCTGGCTCTATTCTATCGTTTATAGAGCATAATGATAACTTTGTACATATTTCACATACGCATATTTCACATATTTGTACATATGCATGTTCTCCCCGTGTTCGCATGGGTTTCCTCCGGGTGCTCCGGTTTGCCCCACAGTCATTCATGTGCTGTAGATGAATTGGGTAAGCTAAATTGTCCGTAGTGTATATGTGCATGTCCTGGTCCTCCAGGTTGGGGGTTGAGCATTGGGCTAACAACCCAACTCATAAAAACTAGGTGTTACGAAACACCAATATGGTGCGGCTAAATATCAACTTCGATATAAATGGCCCTGGGAGTAAGTAATGGGTATTTTAATTTAACAAACTAAATCCTAATCATTTTGCCACCACTGTGTGTGTGTGTGTGCGTGTGTGTGTGTATTACTGCTTTGATACAATCATAGCCAATCAGAACATATTTGATGCTGAATATGTTAAACAAGATTAACAGTGGGATGACATAGCTGATACAATATCACAGAAACATAAACAAATAATGTCTAGTTCACACTACATGACTTTAAACATCGGCAAATCACTGTGCTGTTCAAATTACTTTACTTAACTGTCTGTATGCCATTGTGGTGTTCACGCTATGCAACACAATGTCAAGGAAGCAAAAGAGGGAGTCACACCCTACACGATCTGACAACAGCTTTGTCACCCAACAACTCCCGTCCCCAAACCACAGTGAATAAAATGTTCAGAGTGCAGCCATCTGAAAGACCAGAACACTATTGGCTGCTTGTGTGATGATGACCTACATCACTGACACGGAGCCAGACAGCAGTAGCTGATTGTAACTCTGAAAGCTTTCAAGGGAGCGTTTGAAAGCCACGTCTATCAGCTGATCCTTCAGCAGATCGATCGCTCATATATATCGTACTATCGTGCTGATAGATGTGGCTTTCGTATGCTCTTGTGTCAGTGTAAATGCAGAGTGAACCAATGACCATTTCAGCCAATCACATACTTTTCTGTTGAGCTTGTGAACTCAATGGTCAACCCATGACTTGCTCTTTCATTGGCTGTAGCTTGTCACTACATCTGACACCACATGGTATCAAGTCAGCCAGAATATTTACCATGCTATATATTTGCTTTTTGTCTCTGAGGTGTCTGAGATGTGTTAGCAAACCTCTTTCATGCATTGTTCAGTAGTTCACACATAAAGACTGCCGAGCGCTGATCATTTGCTGATTTTCCCCTAATCACAGCCTGATCTGTCGATGAGCTTGTTAACTTGCAAATCAGGCTTAAATTTGGCTTTAAATCCTGTAGTGTGACTTGGCATTAGTGTTTAAATTTAATGTTGCTGCCCAGTTTTCTAAAAGAAAATGTTTTCTAAAAGAAAACTGTTTGTGAAAATTTGTGCATGCTGTAATTAAATGAGAATATTACTCATGGACAGGGAAGCCCGCCATTGCTCACAGAGACATAAAGTCAAAGAACATCCTGGTTAAGAAGAATGGGGCTGCTGTGATTGCTGATCTTGGTCTGGCTGTCAAACATGATTCCAACACCAACACCATTGACATCCCCATTAACCACAGAGTGGGAACCAAGAGGTTAGAGAATCATTTTCTTACATATGGATATTATGATTGAAGACATATAAATTATGACTCACAGTGCCATAGACTTTGCTTACTTTAAGAATGAAGAATTTTGACAAAGTTGGTTGGGTTAGTGTTTGTGTGTTTAAAAAATGTGTATTGCTTTAAAGGTGTCATAGAGTGTATTGTTTCAATGTGCTATATTGGTCTATAATATCTACGTAGTAGGTATGTGGCTTAGATAAGTGCAAAATTTCCCCAGAAATTGTTTATATACTCATTTATAACCACAGGAATTACCCCTAGAATGAAAACATCAGTTTTGACCATGTTTGGAATGGTCATGAATATTAATGAGCTCTGTTTTGATGCTCTGCAGCTTGTGCCTGTACATGAAGTTCTCTTACACACAAACAAACACTCACACACACACACACACACACACACACACACACGCAAACATATTCATGCATATTCATGATCCCATGTTTATTGTAAGAGTCAGTAGCCATGTTTCCATCCAAAGGTGTGAATTAAATTTATGCGTAAAACTGGAATATCACATACAACATTTGCGAATAAAGCACCGTTTCCACAAGTCCAAGAGAACAAAATCGTCACTTCCTGAAAAAACAAATATTAAAAGCCAAGTATGGAAAAATGGAAGTCAGGCGTTAGTAGAAGGCCTTTTTTCATATATAATAACTTACTTGAATCTTACAACACAGACATATCATAACATAGTCATACCCTTTTAGAATCATCTCCGCTTGCTTTTCTAGGAAGATTTGCACATCTCGCAGATGTTTTCCATCAAGGATAGTTGTCACCTTTTTTTCGTATATAACATTTAAAAATGTTCGGACCTCATCATCCACCCAAACATACCTGTCACTTTCTGCCATCTGTTGAAGCAAAATCACATTACTTTTTTGATGCGCATGCTGGAATTTATTAGGTAAATGTGTTTCCATCGTAGTTTATACACATTTTTTTCTTATTGGATAAAAAGTTTATCATACTCAGTTGTGCGCATAATTTTTTTATGTGCATTTTCAAAATTTATGCGCATCTTGGCGTTCTAGGGTTTTTTATGCGATATTCCAATATGTGCATAAAAATAGGTGGATGGAAACGCAGCTATTGTTTTGTTCCAATTGGCATAAAAAATCTTGGCTTAAAGCTGCTTGCTTAAAAGTTGCTGTTATGGATCTCAGTCATAATTTAAGTGAAGTGTTGAAGTAAATTTCAAGTGTCAGTCT
This sequence comes from Danio jaintianensis, assembly GCA_903798115.1. Classification (NCBI taxonomy): domain Eukaryota; kingdom Metazoa; phylum Chordata; class Actinopteri; order Cypriniformes; family Danionidae; genus Danio; species Danio jaintianensis. The sequence goes on along the minus strand of CAIGQV010000744.1, from coordinate 1,442,867 downwards.
TTGAGGTGATTCACAACACTTAATTGTGCCACAAATGGGATTTTGGATGATTACATAGGCATGGACCCATTACTGAGTAGATTTCTTAATTTAAGAATATTTTCAGAGTAATTCATATTAAATGGATCTGTTCCATTAATTCATATTAAATGGAACGGAGTCCTGTTAGTAGTGGTGTGAGCAGCCTCAAGTCACTGACAAATAATGATGCCTGCTGTGTCTAAATGATACCATTTGATTAACTGCTTGCCCTCAAACATCATAAAAACATTATTCCTCTCCTGAAATATTCATTCCCGATGCAACAGGACAAGATTCATTAGGCGAATGTGTCTGTGCGCCGTTATGTGTGTGTTGGTTGCAGAAGAATACATTTTTCAGAGGGACTCTTGCAAAATGGAAACATCTAAAATAACTAAATTAATAACGAAACTGGGCTTTCGTTATTGTGGTTGCACACTCAAGCAGAGTCACAAAAAAGTCTTTTCACAAGGGAAACATCACACAGTGAAACATCGCCCAGTTACTGTTCTGTTGCATGTGGAAGTTTAGTCAAGCGCAGTGTTTGCATCATGATTTTAGTGCATCACCATACAGTCAGCAGTCACTGAAAAATGTGCCCCGCACAGTTCTCTACTCTACATCACCATCACAAACACCTACTGGCAACTCCTAACCACTTGAGAGATCTCTCGAGCTGTCTTAAATAATTGTGAGAGTAAGAGAAATTTCATAACTTTCATTTGTGCATAACTTTGAAAGTAGGAGTAAATTTCATGAATACTCTGCACTTTGAAAAGCTTGATAAATACGGACCCTGATAGTCTCTTTCTGTCTAAGTGAGCAGTTCTTGGCAATAGTAAATCACAAAGTCAACCATGTATAATGATGGTCAGAGGTTTGGATCAATGAGTGTATTTTGTAGCCACTTTTGTGTCAACTGTCTCACAGTACATACAGAAAGCAAAATACAGACATACAGGCAAAAAGAGAACTGCTTAGATTTGCAGACAGATGCTGCAATGTAAGCATTAAAGATTTTAATTTTTTTGCTATAATTTGCTGTTTGTTTTTGACAGCGAATTGAAGATCTCTTGATGGATATAGAGGCTGTATCACAGTATATGTGTGTCTGTTTGTGGTTAGGTGTGTGTTTGTTCTCTGTTCCTCTCTGTGTCCACTTTCTGTCTCTATAAATAAGACACATGTTTTTATTTGCTTTCAGGAGTGGGGGATGTTGATGGAGGTTAATGTGTTTAAATTGGGTACATTACTTTAATGTGAGTGTTTGTTTCTCCAGGTATATGGCTCCTGAGATTCTGGATGATTCCATAAACATGAGCAGCTTTGAGTCATTTAAGCGTGCTGATATCTACTCGCTAAGCTTGGTATACTGGGAACTTGCTCGCAGATGTTCCATCCAAGGTGCCTTGTTGCATTCTAGTTAAAAGCAGAGTGATCAGGGGCTTTATTTAAAACTCTTGTGAATGAAAAAAAAAACAGGCCCTGAAAGAAACTTATCCCAGTTCCTATGCAAAGGTTGTAATTTATAAAAAACAAACGTGATGGGATAATTTGCATAATTGTATGCAAACTCTCGACCATTCATACAGACGTTGTATTTAGAAACAGAGCAGTTTGGTGACGCCTGACAGCAGATGGACTTAACGTAAAAAACAAAAATGGTCATAGATCCCTGTTTCCTTAAATACACAAAACACTTTAAATCATGATTGTGCCCTAATCGTAAGTACAGTGCACGTTAAATATATGATACATTGGAAATACATTAATTGAATTTAACTTATATTTTCTAATGATCTCACTGTACACAATTGCTGGTTTCTTGCTAAGTTAAACTTGGAAATACATTAATTGAATTTAACTTATATTTTCTAATTATCTTACTGTACACAATTGCTGGTTTCTTGCTAAGTTAAACTTACAAATAACAGTCAATTTCATAACAGTTTAGGCCTATTCTACAATTACAAATTACAGACACACTCTGAGTAAATTTTGCCCGCCCCTTTAAATTGTAGTGATTTCTGTTTAATATTTTTATTTTAAGTAAAAACAATATTCTTAATAATTTGCTTGTTAACAGGTAGATTAAAAAAAATCCCAGATAAACACATATACACAAAATATTAATAAAAGGTACCATCGAATGTATTGATATTTTATTTGAAAGGTTAATAAATGTTAATGAGCTCTGCTCTTATGCTGCTCTCTGCTCATGTCTGATGCTCACACAGTGTGATCTCTGATACACATCTCTAAAATACACGTGCAAAATAATCATACTTCACTTGTCAATGAATATATGAACAAACTGAGTAGATGCCTTGTGAAATGACAATGCTTTCAGTTGAGGTGGAGAAGAGGTTTATGTTAAGAACAAGTGAGCTATTTGTTGCCAAATTAGTGTGCTCCATCATTACTGCTATTGAGTTATGTGCAAGGCCATACGGAATCTGCGGAAAAGTTCTGCCGTTTCTGCGCAAAATATTTTTGAAAATCTGCGGAATGGTTTTGAGAACATAGGAGTTTAAAAAAATACAGTTAAGAATTACAATATTCATTTCTTAACATTTATTCATCAAAAACATTTGGCTATCGTTCAGCAACAGCAAATGTATGAATGTATACATATTCACTTAAATAAGAAAAAAATATATAAGTGAAATAAACACTTTATGAATAAACTACTCATTCATTCATTCATAGTTAGTAGTAACTGATGGTTATTTTAACACCAGAAACTATTCACAATACAATAAAACTACTGACTGAGTGTGGTGTTCAAAGCTCATTTATAGCTGGTATTATAAAACACTTCTCTGTTTATGAATAAACCACAAACAAAAAAATAAATAAATGGGACAATTACAGAAGAGCTCAAAAAATATAGTACATTAGAAAATTTATTTAGTGGTAACTGATTGTAGGAAAACAAGTAATTTACTTTAATAGTATTTTAGCATCATAAAGAAACTATTCACAATACATCAGTGAAACTACAGACTGTGTGTGTGGAGTTTAGAGCTCATTTAATAACTTAGTGTTATGAAACATCTCTGTTTATGAATAGACTACAAACAAATAAATAAATAAATAAATTAAAAGCGTGACAATCACAGAATAACTCAATAAATAGAGTACATTAGAAATTAGTTGTAATTGATGGTATAAACTAGTCGTTTACTTTTAATTTTGTTTTAGCATCAGAAAGAAACTTTGCATGTGTGGAGTTCAGATCTCATTTAGTATCCCGAGTGTTAAATTTGGCAATCAACATAATTTTTATATTTTCCTCTGTCAAACTGCGTTTGTATTCCGTTAGAAGTTTGGGAAAAAAGTCTCTCCACATCCACTGACGTAGTGGGGAGATGAAAAGTCGTTGGAAAACTCATTTGCTCTGTCTCGTGCCGTAATGTTAGCAGATAAGTGATGTTTCTTCAACTCTTCCGCGGTCAGTTTAATTTTAGACATTTTAACTATAAAGTCTCTGCGTTCTCTCACATAAACAAACGTCACGTCCACCAGCACAGCTTACTGCGCATGCGCGGTCTGTTCATATAGACGGACGCAACATTCTGCAGAAATCTGCGGAGTTTTCCGCGGAAATCTGCGGCCGCAGATTCCGTGCGGGCCTGGTTATGTGTTAAAATATAGGCTACATCATTATTATACATTTAGAGTTGTATTTTATGGGTTTAACATATCTAAAAACACAAGCAGGAATTAATCTCAACCTCCACATCAATAGATGATTTTATGATGAGGTTTATTGTCATCCTTTCAGTCCAGAAAAATCACTGTAGGAGCTGAGTGATATGACACAATGCATAAACATGCATTAAATACAAATTCAGCACTTTACAAGTAGCTGTTGCCTCATTACAAAACTACAATGCAGTTTTCACAATATACACTTTAGAGTTATTTTAACATTTAAATTCTCTGTATAACAGAAATGTTTGCTCATTGCAATGATAGATTAATCAGCTGCGTGTTTCCTAAAAGCAGCCTTGACCTGCTTGGGTCAAGTTCCATTTGAACTCTATTGGTAATGACAGAACCTAAAACCATAGTTGCTTTTGGGAAATACATCCCGAATACTAATCCTAAATATTATGTAATAACTAGCAATTTGACTTTGACAGCTGTTAAAATGATAGATTTTGCTTAAGAGAAGATATGTTTAGAAATGTTTGTGTTTTTGTTTATTTTTTTCGTGCTCACCCCTACAAATATTTCACTATTGTTATTGATTGAATCATTGCATCCTTTTTGGCAATCCCTACTCAACATGCAAAGTGGTAACCTAACATTGCATAATTTATGAACATTTAAACCATAAGTGTAAAACAGCTTCAATTATTAGGGTCATAAAGAGAGAGAAAATTTAAGTAAATATATGAAAAGTGGCTTTAAATTAGAATCGAAAAATTATCGTTATCCCGATAATAGTATATGCATGATCCATATCGCAGAGCATTAAATTAAATACATTTTATGTGCTGCTGCATGCATAGGCTGTTTATCCAAATCTGACCAATCAGATAGAGCCTTTACCATCTTCATCTCCACCTCACCAGTAAACCTAGAGCTGAAAATAAATATTAATGTTGGGAGAGATCATTACATAAATAAAGTTAATTGCTGATAGGATTTTTTTTAAAGTTTTTTTTTATATTTGTTATATCGTAAGAAATATTAACACAACACTCAACAACATCACATATTTTTCCAGTATTGTGCAGCCCTACTTTGTGTTACACATCCAAACTTTACAAACATTTGTTTTTCAATACTAGTAAATAAAATCCATTTATTTCTACTAAATATAGAATAATTCATCATTTGTCTTCTGCAGGGATTCATGAAGATTTCCAGCTGCCTTATTATGACCAGGTGCAATCAGACCCATCATTAGATGATATGAGGAGAGTGGTGTGTGAACAGAAACTCCGACCCAACATTCCCAATCAGTGGCAGAGCTGTGAGGTTTGTGTGTAACCTACCATGCATGTGACTTTTGAAAATGTGCAGTATTCACTGAAATGAGGAGTCAATATGGAGCAGTTAATATGGATTTAGTACTTTTTTTTTAGTTGATAGCTATGTTAATTAGCATTAGAAAACATTTTAAAAGAACATAAAAACTGTACTGTTGCAGTGGTTGGATAATGGTAATATTCAAAAGTTACATGGTGGTGTCCATCATCAGTACAGTCATCTTAGCACGCTAAATTTCCCAGAATCTCTTACCTGCCCTCATCCATACTTCAACAGTAACATTTATGCTAAATTGAACTGAATCAGTTTTAATTGAACTGGAACTACATCAGTAAACCAATACTCTCCTGCCTACCTGATTTGCTGGAATGTTCTATAATCTGAACTATTGTTGTACTGCTGCAGTATGAATATTCCCATCTGACCTATAGAGCTGCTGTACTCTTTCACGTTAAATTGCCGTCCAATCAAGGGGAATTCGGGGAATTGTCCTCCACTGTGATTTGTTAATGCCAAATTTCCTGGGAGTGTTAAATGAGCTCCTATTTACCCAGATTTTTTAGCATGCTAACAGCTGCATATTAGAACAATATCCTCTTTGCCCTTACTCGGGCAATAACCATAACACCACAGCTCTTCTCTGCAGCCCCAGAATCCACCCAGACTTCACTTAAGTGTCTGATTCAACTATTGAGACTGCTCCAGCATTCTCTGAGCCAGCTTTAAAATCTGTTTCACCCAATGAGTCAGACTGTTGTGATGACAGTTCTCTAATACAGCCAAGGTTTCCACTCCTGCCAATGAGTGCACTTTATGTTAAGTCATCTTTATTGCTTTTACAATGTAGATTGTGTCAAAGCACGTAAAATAGAGGAAGAACAATTTATAAAAGCCATAACAGTGATTCAGATTGTGAAAACATTCCAGCAATTCAGACAGGCAGGAGAGTTGTGGTAGAATGCTGGGGTAAATCTAGTTTTAAAACAAACTGATTCAGTTAAATTTATTACAAATGTCACTGTTGACGAATGATCCAGCAGACCAGAACCAACCAAGAAAACAAGAGGCAACAGTGGCAAAACTCCACCAATTGACAGAAATGGAGAACAAACCTTGGGAGAACCAGGCTCAGACCAGTTCTCCTCTGGCCAAACATAAAGGGACAGAGCTGCAGTCTAACATGTCAGAGGACTTAAGAACTATGAGGAGGAGGTGCTGGTCACCAGTAGGTTGAACACCAGGCAGATGTTCTGATTAGCCAACATGATCAAACAGAGTATTGTTTGTAACTGAGGTAACTTTGCAGGAATCAGACTTGTGCTCTTGACTCACTGATGACCACGACAACCATCTGCTCTGGATAAGGGCTGAATCCAAGATTATGTGAACCTCAGAATAAGGAAAAAAAACAGAGTGTAGTGTTTTTGGGAAGTGTTCCTGCTCTGGTTGCCTTGATTAATGGAGCCTAAAAATCCTTTAAAGCAGGGGTCACCAACCTTGCTCCTGGAGAGCTATCTTCCTGCAAATTTCAGTTGCAACCCTGGCCAAACACCCATCTCTAATGAACAAGTGCTGCTTCATGTCCTAATTAAAAGATTTAGTTGTGTTTGATCAGAGTTGGAGCTGAATTCTGCAGGAAGGTAGCTCACCATGAACAGGGTTGGTGACCCCTGCTTTATAGGATTTGGATTTCAAAGTTACTCCTGTGGGGCGGCACAGTGGCTCAGTGGTCACAAGAAGGTCGCTGTTTTGAGTCCCGGCTGGGCCAGTTTGCATGTTCTCTCCGTGTTTGCGTGGGTTTCCTCTGGGTGCTCTGGTTTCCCCCACAGTCCAAAGATATGCGGTATAGGTGAATTGAATAAACTAAATTGGCCGTAGTGTACGAGTGTATGTGTGTGGATGCTTGTGTATGGGTGTTTCCCAGTACCGGGTTGCGGCTGGAAGGGCATCCGCTGCGTAAAACATATGCCGGAGTAGTTGCCGGTTTATTCCGCTGAAATAGAAACTAACCTGAAGGAAAATGAATGAATGAAGTTACTTCAGCCAAAAAGTCTGCTCCTACCATAAGTCCATTTAAGAGTCCACTCCAATAAATGAGAATCACAGAGGATCACCAATCCCCGTTCCAGACAACCAATAGCCAAGTCCAGTGGTTTTAGATCAACATAGGTCTGGTAGATTGGACACACCAGATTTGGATGGTCCCAGAGAAAGTGCCACAATTTTCTGCTTTGTCTATGTTGACTACTCTTTGCTTTTGTACCTGGGCTACAGTACTTCCCAAAGATATGATGTACATTTGGAAACTACTTGTGTTCCTTCTTTGCCTGATTTGACTGGGCTATGGATGCCATTCCTAGCTCCCTTGTCATGGCCACAACATCTGTTCATTGCATCCTCATCATGTCCACACAGACTGTTCTTGCTCCTGAATAGTAAAGGAAGAGGCTGTTTCTTCTATCTGTCATTTCCACATCTGCTCCACCACACTCCTGAAGTTTTTTATAAGTTTAGGGACTTTTATATTAGTAGGTATCACATTTCTCTGAATATGAGTTGAGGACATGGATTTGAAATGTCATCTTTAGGAATTCAAAAGATGAATAATCATGTATGTTTGTTTGTTCCAGGCACTGAGAGTAATGGGTAAGATTATGCGGGAGTGCTGGTATGCCAATCCAGCTGCTCGGCTGACAGCACTACGTGTCAAGAAAACCATATCTCAGGTTACTGTGGTCAAGGATGTTAAAGAATAACCCCAAAGCCTGCTGTTTCTCTTATCGCTGTCTATCAGTGTTACTGGGACAAAGCACAATTGAGATGCCAAAGAATGAAGTTTAAGAGGGAAAAACTGTGACACAAAATGTTGTAATAATGAATGGAGTAATGTGTGTGTGCGTGTGTGTGTGTGCGTGCATGTGCGTGCGTCTGTGTGTGTGTGTGTTTTGTAGTCAGTAAATGGTGATAGAGTACTAATACACTGCTACCTCAGTTGATATGTTGCACATTATGACCTTTGCACATTATGCTTTGTGCCATAAAAGATTTGTTTGTTGTACAGATAAATAGTTGCTAAAAATATTTTGACACACTAAGTCATATGTGTATGCATGTGCTTGTATAGACAGTGAATTAATTATTATTGTTATTTGAATTTTGCTTTTTTATTGGTTTGGTACTATTTTCATAAGTAAAGATGTACATTTTCAAATCTCTTCGTTCAAAACTTTAAACTGATCACATTTCAAATCAAGTCATGATTTCCACGCCGTTGCACATATTTTCATTCCACATTATCATTGTTTCAAAACACAAGCTCATTGTGAAATGTATTGAGAACATTTGATTTAATCACCAAAACACAACAGTAAGATCTTTTTTTTTATCTTATTACTTAGTACTTTGTACTTATGTACTATCAGTACATATATATATATATATATATATATATATATATATATATATATATATATACAACAGTTCTGTCTGGTTCAAGAATCCGATTGGCTGATAGCTGTGCAATATTCTGCCAGTAACAGCACTCGTCCAGCCCCTTCACCCTATTACTCCGCCCACATACAACAACAAGCAGAGGACACTCTACAGTTTGACAAATATTGCTGCTGTTGGACAACATAATGTACTTTTGAGGCTTTTTGAGTAAAATCTGGACTTTACTAGAACTATGTTAAGCTGCTTTGATACAATCTAAATTGTGAAAAGCACTATATAAATAAACTTGACTTGACTTGACTTTTTTAGTCGACAATGTAGTTGTTTAGATTGCAACTATGCAGTTTATTTATAAGGATAGTGCCTATTTTTAAATATTTATAATTTCTGAGAGAGTGCGTCGGCGGCCATTAGCCTGTCATTGAGCAGACCAAAGATGGTTGAGGTTGTTCATCCACAAGATGGCGACAGAGGCATAATAAGCCCTTAGAGGAGGAAAAATACAGCGTCATTTCAAACTACAGCTGATCAAATCATAAATCTGGTAAGTGACATTCTAGGTCGATCTCTCTCTTTTGTATGTTGTAGTGCTGCATTTATAGCATAGTAATTGTAGTGTTGAGTGTGAGATGGGACTCATCTTAAAGTCTTAAAACTGGAGATGGCCATCTGTTTTTAATGAGTCTCCTGTTTTCGCTACTGCAGACTAGTTCAGTAAACAGAAAGAAAGAAGAAGTGCCCGCATGTGTTTAGCGTTTTTCCTTAACACGAACACAACAGTAATCTGGTAGTGATTGCGTTGCTTTGGCTTTTTCAGGGTTAATTATTGTAATCATTCGATTGCAACAGAAATACTGGGAAATCTCTGTAGACTGATGGCATTTCATGCCATTCAGCCTTATAATCTTAAAATGTCAGCAAAGTCACCTGTTTTGTCATCACTTTAGACGTTACGCTACAGAATCATTCAAATACTAGCTCTAAAGTGACGTTGGTGAAGTAGCAACAGTTCCTGCTGTTCTGATGTCAGCTGCAGATGTGAATGAATGGTGGAGGAAAGTAGTTGCTCTTACAAAAGGATTTTGAGACACTCCGTGTTTGATTTTCTTTTTTATATACACGATTATGCCGCCGAACTGTTGTATAAATGCAATATCACACTCGTAGCAGTGGTATGTGGCTGTATATCGTCACTGGTGGGACACTAAGGCACTCGGCCTGCAGCCTCTTGCCAACCACGCCTCCCACCAGTGCCGATATACAGCCACATCGCACTGCTACTCGTATGATATTGCTCATATATATATAATAAATAAATGAATAAATAAAACTTAAAGCCTGTAAACAATGTCCTAAATTGGGTCATTAAAAAAAGAAACATTTCATACAAAACAGCTTATGAATTTTTCTATTGCTGTCAATCACTCTGATCCAGTAAGTTGACAAACGGAAAACCAATTGCTCCACTCCCCAATAACATTTTCTAACATTTCCTAAACTGTATATTCTGACAAAGAACTATGCAGATGCAATAACAATCTATCGATTAACACACACCTTTCTGCTCTGCGCTGCTGCATTCTGTGGTTTGAAGGTTATGCTGAAACATGGGGAGAAGCCAAAGAGATTTTTAAAGATAGTTCCATTTTTGGAAATTACAACTTGAAAATTTGATTTAAAACACATCAAGTAATTTATATATGCAAACAAACAAACAAAAAAAATTATCAGACAACAATAAAACAAGTTGAAATTCTATGTACGTAATAAATGGTTTATTGATTAAACATTAAGATCAGTTAAAATAAATAATAGTCAAATGTATTAAACTGAATGTTTAGTAATAGCTTTATGAAAGAATGAAACATTTATAGATGTACACTTATTTTGTGTAGTGGAAAGGATATTTTGTGATTATGTGTAGTGTACTAACACAATTGAAAAAAATGCTGTTTGACAAAAGTGCTCTTTCGATGATCTGTTTTGAAAATGCACCAATTGCTTGTTAAAATTGTGCCAAACCAACTTTAAAAAAAAAATGTAAATCAAGACCATGCTGACGTCAGACAGCATAATGTGGTCTGCAAAAGGAAATGTTTTTATAGCCAAGCTTTGTTCAGGTTGTGGTTTCCTTGCACATGCTTTTCTGCTGTTTTAAACAGTTCACATGAGTTTTGACTACTTTGTACCTGCAGAAGCAATGAGGAATGATTTCCTGTAAGGTTTGTAATTTATGAATGTAAAAGGAAATCATATTAATCTCAAGAAACCATTTGCTCTTGGACAAACAGAAATAAACAATATAACTAATCATTCAAAGCCTTATGAATGTATGCTTCTAGAGCAAGGGTCTCATTTACAAAGTGTGCGTACACTCATATTTGATCTTAGAGTGTGTGTATGCCTAAATTTATGGCAACGTTCATAACATTCACATAGCCAAGGGCCATTATAACCCTGCAGCCGAAGACCTCACTGATGGGAGACAACATAGAGAAAACTAGGTTGCCATTAGAAGTGGTGTTATTGAGGCCAGCAAGGATGTGCTCAACCTGCAGTCTTGGTGGAGCTAATGCCCCAGTATAGTAATGGGGACACTATACTGTCAGTGAGCTCCATCTTTTGGATGAGACATTAAACCAAGGTCCTGACTCTCTGTGGTCATTAAAAATCCCATGGCACTTCTTGTAAAGAGTAGGGGTGTAACTCCCAATCATCCTCATTCACTGAATTGGCTCAATCACTGTTTCTCCTCTCCACCTTCAGCTGGTGTGTGGTGAGTGCACTGGCGCCATTGTCCTTTGGCTGCCGTCGCATCATCCAGGTAGATGCTGCACACTAGTGGGGAGAAGAGATCCCTTAAAGTATTACAATAAAAGCAGTAAACGTGCTCTGACTTCATCATGACAAAACAAAGATGCTGTGTGAGAGATTGTTTAGTAGTCCGCATTTTTATTGACGGGAACCTCTGCCAGATTAAACTGACATTTTAAAAGCCTAATGTTGAGAGTACTTTACTGTCATTATGTAGGCTACAAAGTTTATTCCATGATGATTTATTTATTTATTTTTTGTAACGTCTTGATTTACTAATGTGTGAAATCCAAAAAGAGACATCAGCCTTAAACATTGTTTTTGTCATTTAAACTAGTTATATTTGTACATACATACATACATACATACATACATACATGTGTGTCAGTATATTATTGGCACATTTGAGCAGCATTAGCAAACTGTAAATATAATGAAATGCATTTTTTTTTACCATAATCATGCAATGATTTTTATTTAATTTTATGAAACACCTAGTTTTCTTTCTTTAATGTTTTTAAAGTTTTGCAAGAATTTTGTAAGACTAAACTTTATATTGATATCCATACCAAATTATTTAACATGTAGGATGGCTCACTGAAACTCCCAAAAAGTGGCCCAGAACAAGCCTCTACCTCTAGCAGCAGGACCTCAATTTAAAACTCTAAAAAGTGTTTTTTGTTTTTTTTGAGCTTGTCATTTTCAAGCATAGAAATTTGGATTTTGGCATGTGCTCTTTTATATGGTAATGATATTATTTAAGGGGATTTACATAGCAGAGATCTGACAGCAGTCAGTTTAAGCACAACTCAAGGTCATTTGCTATTTATAAATGTCACTTCTGAATCAGAGGTGTATGCACATTTGTTTTGTGTGTGTGTGTGTGGAAGTTATCTCTGAATTGCACTTACACACTCAAAATGATCTTAGAACAAATTTGGAATGGTTTCTGTGCAACATTTTATAAATGAGGCCCTGGATCTAGATTCACCACCAACTTCGTTTTGAAAACAATAAGAAAGGTGTTTGATGTATGATCAGAACAATTTAATTAGGGATTTATTATTCAAAGCCGGTTATAGTGTACAATTCATATATTCTGGATGTCATTTAGATTGTGAGGGAACCCAGAGATAAGTCACAACAACAGAAAGCATGCAAGCATAAACTCCCCTAGTATTTCAACTATAAACAAGAAGTATATATGAGAATCAACAGCTGCAAGTCTAAAAGTCTAAAAGCATGGCTGTGTCATAAATGATGGTTCCGCTAAGCCAAGAAGCCCTTTCTGAGAATTGATTAAATCATGGATGACACTGAAAATCACTGGATATATTGTCATCAAAACTGTAGATCAACATAGTGAATGATGTTGACAAAAAGGTAATATAACTGTATTTTGTCTGATATGTATATCCAGATAAGGCATATGATGATGTATTTTGTGTGCGTTTAATGCCAGTTAGCACAGCTTGGGGAGACATTTTCATGCCTTTGACAAGACATACCTGTAGCTTCACTTAATAGACTTGAATGTAACAGCCCAACATACCTGAAGATACCAAAATAAATGTGTATATGAATAAACAAGGGAGTTGCTGAAGCATATATCTTTTAAAGTGATTAAACTTCATGTCTGTTTTGTAGTATGTGTTAAATCTGTGTGCTTGAATTCTCAATGTCTTTGTTTCACTGAGATCTGAGTCTTGTACAGTAGGGATTTCTTTGTGACATATTAACAGTCCTGAGATGTGTTTGTGAAATGTGTGTGCAACATAAATATGCCTTGTGAGGTTCTTGTGCAAGTTTGACTTTTGTACAGATGTAGTTTGGAACAGTATTGTCTGTAATTTATATCACTTTTGATGTATTGCTTGTGTTAAAGTAGCCTTTGTCAACACAACACTAACAATGCTTGTTTCTATAGGCTTTTCTGAACTCAGTGACATAATGCATGTGATGCATTTTAGATTTTAGTCATCAGACATGGACATGGTTGATTGATTTACTAATGGAATAAACATGGGTATAGACTCAGTTATGTTTATTTAATCTGTACCAAAAAGTTAATTAATTTTGCCTGCTCTTCAGAAGGTCCTGCTTTTAATCCCGCTTCAACCATTTGTTAAAGCAAACAAATAAAAAAAACAACTAAACAAATAAATAAAAGTGACAGCAATCTGGGGGCAGCTGAATCCATAACAGTTTGTGGAAAAGTATATCATTATTAGACTTAAGCTGTAGATCACTGCTTTTCATTTGGATTTTCAATCTGACATCCTAAGCCTGTGCCATTTGTAAATGATGTTTTGACACATGGCACAGAGATTTATAAGAGAGGCTGGAAATGATTATTTAATAGACATCCACGGAGAGTTCTTTTATGAGTAACAGCATGTTTTGTCTGAATGAAATGTGAACCATAGAGAAATAAACTATTTTTCATTATTCCTTTCCTTGTTTTTCATTATTTCATTGTCATTTATGTTGTGCAAACAGATTAATAAATACATGGTCAAAAGACCAAGTTTGCTTTTCCTGGAGTTCCTTCTGGAATTATGAAATATTTTTGTGCTTTGCTTTTGCAATGTGCACTTTATATAGCCACAATATTACATAACTAATGTTATTTTAGAAGGCTTGTCTTTATTATTTTTTCCTCCCCTTTACAATTGGCAAATGCTCAATCATATCTACGACTTGGCGATGTGGCATACCTGATGATTTAATGTAAACAGTAAGGGACTCTTTGTGTGTAGTGTTTTGAAAAAAGTGTTTTATGCAATTGAAAACTGCGTTCAAGGCTGAGAAATAGCTTCTGGTTTTGGAGATTTGTTGTGTGGTTTTGCATTGTGAGTTAGATGTTTCAGAAATTGTGTCAGATGAAAAGATTTGTGTAAGCAGTTGGAAAAAACTGTAATCAAAAGCAGCAACTATATACCGCAAACACACAGCAGCAACACGGTGACCTGGGAGCACTCATGACACGAGATAGTGGAGGATGCTTGGGTACAGCAGATTTCCACTGAGGTCATAGCTGTTAATCCATGTTGTTAATTTTTTCAATAATAGTGAAGGAGATTGCAATGAGGCTCACTGTGTTGCCTGAAGTATTGTAGAGTACACTTTAAGGAGGTGGAAGCTACACTTTTGAGCTATTCACAAGTCCATTGGTGGTGCCAGAAAAGCTCTGTGCTGTAATAACAATAACAGCTATGTTGCACAACATTGCAGTGCAGGCAAGAGTGCCCTCGGACATCAGAGAGGAAGATGAGATGAGAGAGGGGGAGGAAAAGACTGAAGATAAGATGAGACCTTACGATCACAAGCCAAGACATATTCAATACATGGCTGAGTTTAATGCATACCAGCAAATCATGTTTCTGAGTTCCTCCTATTTTCTCTTCTATTAAGCACACTATTTCTATTTTAAATACATTTGTAGTGTCTTTGAAATGTCCATATACAATGGTGTACTTTTTCACTCTATAATTTATTTAGTTTATTTATTCATTATTATTTTTATTTTGAATTATGTGTATTTCCCAGTACTGGGTTGCGGCTGGAAGGGCATCCGTTGCGTAAAAAATATATGCCAGAGTAGTTGGTGGTTCATTCCGCTGTGGTGACCCCTGATAAATCAGGGACTAAGCCGAAGGAAAATTTATAAATTAATGAACTATGTGTAATGAATATTTTTTAAAATTAAAAATGTACTTAAAAACAAAATGAAAGTCCCATTAAAGAGAAGTAAATTTTAAGTACAACTTGCCAATTGTCCAGCAGGTGACATGACTTGCTGCATGATGCTGCAACAGAAACTATTGACTCTATACATTCTAGCACTTTTAACACAGTCGCTAATTTTCATTTAAAGAAGATTATGGAAAAAAAAAATCTGATGCTGTGGCACAATGAGCACACTCATTCCATAAAGAAAACGGCCCGGAAAATAGAAAATGAAAGAAGACATGTAGTAAAATAGTAGCTAAAAGAAAACAAACATGCACAGTGAATTTGTCTGCTACAGGTTTATCCCAATTAGAGCACTGTAAATTGTCAGTAGATACATTACAGACTTTCTCAGCAGAAGAAAGTACCGTCTATACTGGTAAATTCCTCCAAATCAACAACATCTATATTAGATATCAACAAAACTCTCAAAACCTCTGTTCTCAGAAATTGCAGAACCTGTTCTTAACATTATGAAATCATTCTTACTCATAAGGATATGATCCTTAAACCTATAAGTTGCCTGTCATTAAGCCTCTTATTAGAAGACACAGTTTGATATCAAAAAATGTGTAAATTATAGACCTAGTTCATACCTGCCTTTTCTATGAAATACTAGAAAAAATTGCATCTTCACATTTATGTTCATTCATAATGAGAAACAATATCTGTGAGAAATTCTAATCGATTTAGAGTAAGAGTAAACAATCTTGGACCTGGAAGGCCAGTTAATGCAAAGTTTAGCTTCTACTTGCCTCAACACACCAGCCTGGAAGATTCAAGTATACCTAGTAAGACCTTGATTAGCTTTTCAGGAGTGTTTGGTTATAGTAGAAGCTAAACTCTGCAGGACACTGGCCCTCTAGGAACAAGTTTGATGACTAGATTTAGAGCATTCAATAGCACCGAAACAGCTGAAAATCTGCAACCAAAAATTCCATTTTAAGTGTACACACACACGCACGCACGCACACAAATAAACTTTAAATAAACCTCAAATAAACACAATTCTGACCTTCTAATAACTTCAATATCTCTGATTAAATGTAAATGCATATTTAAACTCCAAAACAAAATCAACTCCCCTTAAAGTGAGATGTGAGAGAAAATCTGACCTGCACTCGATAAAGCATTTTTTTCTTATTATGTTTTATTTTACATGAGTTACTGGGAAAAGATACAAAAGACACAAATGTTTTGGCTCAAAGTCTTCCTCAGTGTGAGAACGATTTGACAAAATGTTTTTGTTAGAGACTACTGCAACATACTTCAAAAAAGCTTAAAGCTTAAAAAGGAAACTGCCAGATGTCTTTAGTTCCTGACATTCACGTGACGTGGCTATATCCGCTGTATACTGCAGTTGTGTGAGGACACTGATGTATGCACTTGTATGCAGCGGTTCGGTGAATGAGGCATGATGACATCCAATAAGAACTTTAAAATGCCTTTAAGACAGATGAGCAGCCTGGACAGCTACATAATCAACAGCTCTCAAAAGAAGAAAAGCATACTGTGGCGACAACGCTCTTTCAGCAGTCCCAAAAATTTGAACACCGAAGGGATGAAAGGCAGGACATTGTCACAGAGTCAGGTGGGATGAACTAAATACAGTATGTACTCATAATAGCTATGTTCATGGCAACATGAATGCAACGTGAAGTTTTAAATTATAATTAACAACTGTGGTTCTTAATTCATTTTGTACAAATGTTCTAAAAAATTGTGAATTTTTTGCATGCATTAGTACTGCAGATTGAATTCATCTGGAATTTTTTTTCAGTTGGGCAGAACACACTCAAGTTCACTGGTGGATTATACTGATCCTCAGAGGTAATAGTCATTTACTGATACACTTCATTATGAATGTCTAACGCTAAACTGAACTGAACTTCTACAGTGACATTTGCATGAAACTGAACTGAATAAACTAGAACTACACCAGCATTCAACCACTACTCTCCTGTTTACCTGATTGTAAACAGGAGAGTTCCACAATCTGAAATATTGTTGTTTTCTTTTATTCTATTTTCTTCATTTATTTTAGGCTGCTTTGGCGCAATGTACAATGTTAAAAAAAACACTATACACTGTAAAACCCAACAGTCAACTTTATCAAATTAAATGAGTATAGTTAACTCAAAATTTACTGAAAGTTAATTCTACTCATTTGAAAAGAGTTTTGAACTCAGTGTTGAAGGTAATGAGTTAATTAAATACCTCATTACTTCAACTTGAATGGAGTAAGTTCACAGTATCTCATATAGATTAGTTTTTTAACTCAAATTGTTTGTTGCAATTGGTTTCCTCAAACGGTTTGAGTTGCCTTAACTTATTGGGTTTTACAGTACTCAGTTGGTTTGAGTTCTCTTAATTTATCAGGTTTTACTGTGCTCAAATTGCTTCATTTACTCAAATGGTTTAAGTTCACAGTCATTAGGATTAGTTTTTGAGCTTAAATGGTTAGTTGCAATCGGTTTCCTCAAACGGTTTGAGTTACCTTAACTTTTTGGGTTTTACAGTGTAGAAATAAAGCTGATTTGGAATTAATTGCAAAAAAAAAAAAAGGCAACAATTTATATAAATGTCATGTGTTTTTGTTTCTTCAGAACAATGGTTATACTGGAGAAACAAGACAATGAAGTGTTTGGATTCGAAGTTCAAGTAAGTTTTAATTAGTATTTTAGTTATAATAACCAATGCTTAAAACATTCAGGTAAAATATCACATTGTATCAACTTTACTCACAAGGAGTGTGTGTGTGTGTCCACATTGATTTTAATATTTGAATGAATCTGAATTACAGAATTGAAATACAGTGACATATTTTCTTTTATATTGTGCGTGTGTGACTTTCTGTGCAGACATATGGTTTAAAGGTCAAAAACACCAGTATGGTAGAGATGTGCACTTTCGTGTGCAGGGTCCAGGATGGAAGTGCAGCGGAAACTGCAGGTTTGACTGCTGGTGAGCAGGTTGTCCACTTCCTCTCTTCAGTGTGTCTCTTCACACTCCACCCTTTTAACCTGACCTATTTACATGGCATTTTCTCAGTAGTTACATTTAACCATGAGAGGCGAGGTTCTCAGGGCATTAACAAATGCCATATTCTTTTGATTTTAACAAATATTCCAAGCCCTTCACCTAAAAATCAGTCTACAGACATTTTTAGGCAACCTGTGAGAACGAGGAAAGTCTGCATTACAAACTTTTAACACATTGCCAATAAAAAAGTTATTATTACATGAGCATGTTTTACAGTACATTTACAGGTGTCTGTAAGTGTATTTTAATTGTCAGTTCTTTGTAATGAATTGTAATCCCTATTTCTTTGATAGGTGACATCATATTGTCAGTAAATGCTGAGAGTATTGAGGGTTCTACACACCAGGACATTATTGAGTTGATTCGAGAATCCTCTAACACGCTGAAGTGAGTATAAGTATCAGAATCATGATTTCTGTGAATTAAAAAAAGCATATTACTTGTTAGTTACATGAGGCTAAACAGTTCAAATCCTTAAAGGGAAAAACAACAACAAAAAGTTATCTTTCTAATTCTGTTCACAAATTGGTAGGCTGCTTTTAAAGATTTATATTATCATTTTACGCAACTGCACACTTGCTACATTCTGCCTTAAAGTAGTTGCCCAATAAGGTTTTATGCCATTTTATACACTAGATATCATATGATGTAAGACAATAACAGTCTCAGTTTGGGGACCAGTCATCCTCTGGCCTAAAATGACAACACAAGCTAGCTTTGTAGTATAGTTACAAAGATGTAAAAAATCATGATCTAAAGATGGAAAAAAAAAAATCAACCCAGCATTTTTACAGTATACAAAACCCCATTTTTACAATATACAAACTAGTGTGGATTTTATGTTACAGCTGAAGTAAGATATTATGAATGACTGGTATTGTAGTACCATAATGAGTCAAACTCAACCAACTTCTTTCAAAAATAATTAATTAGATATAATAGATAAAAATAATAATAATTAGAAATGTCATGTATTTACATTCTTCCATTCTTGTGTATGTTTGTAAAAAGGTTGGAAACAGTCAGTGGGAGTGTCATGAAGAGGATTGAATTAGAGAAAAAGATGCACTATCTTAAGGTGGATATTTGTGGATTGTTTGTGTGTGTGTGTGTGTGTGTGTGTGCGTGTGTTTAGGCAGAGCTTAAATCTTACTTAGAAAAACACTACATAACTAAGAAATTCCAGGCAACCTGTTTAGCACTCACATAAAGAATATACAGTGCTCAGCATAAATGAGTACACCTCTCACATATTATCCTTCTATTACTAAAGATGTTAGACGTTAACTGTTTAATAAAATGATTTTGTTTAAATGCACCAACAATTATTGGCTATGTCCACCGAACATTAAAAAAAAAAACATTTATATTTTCAAAAGGAGTGTACTCGTTTAGCTGAGCACTGTAATAACGTGCTTACCACAATGAATGAATGCAGAGTATGTGTTACCATCAGTGCTGTGGAATCAAGATAAATGCTGATAGGCAGAGTGATTTACCAGAAGGACTCGTAGATGTTGATCTCGTTTTTGTCTTTTCCCTCGGTACAGCAAACTCTTCGTGAGAAATGGGTGGAACTGCAATCTCTCACACTTAAAGAAAAACGTCTTACTCAAGGTGAGAAAAAAAAAAAAAACTACAGCTAGAGATCGCCTTATATGAGAATGTCAATAGATGTCATCCAAAAAAAATGTAACAAAGTAATTTTCAAGCAATCTTTGAAACTACTTACATCACAGGTGTCAATTTTTCAACCATCCTTGAAGCCAATGTTTACCTAAAAGATGTTATAAGCATGTGAACTTGTGAGTCATTTACTACAGGGTACCTCATAGTCTACAGTGTGTTTATTTTTTGTTTTTAATTTAAGAAGTTGTATGTAGATAGTTGATAATAAAAACAAATTGACGCATAACTCCACATTATGCGTCAAGCTCCTATGTCTTTTTTTTGTGGTTTAACTTGCACAGATGATTTGCTCACTTAAAGAAAAACAATGCGCGCTAGCAAAATACACATTGTAAATCTCTATTTCACAAGACAGACTAATATTCATAAATAGTGCATACATGCTTTGTACTTATTATGGCACAGTTTCCTCAGTAACAAAAAATGTTTTGTTATTTTTTGATGCAGCAGTTGTGCACAAGTCCCTGCTTTACAGTGAAGATGTTTCTCAAAAAATTTATTTGATAAAGATGTTCTGAAACCTTCATTGTGTCCATTTGTGTCCCTTGTCTGATACTAACAGCTTCTGTTTTAGCTCCTGCTAAAGGATTTGACCATTAGGATTAAAAGCGTCTCTTTTTGTGTTCCAGGTAATCTAAATGAGAGTGCTCAGTATCTGTCTGTTGACTCTGTAATGTCCCTCTCATCTCCAATTGGTCGCTCTGGGCAACGCTTTTCCAGTGACAGCAGTTGCCGCAGCATAATGACAGTTGACAGTGAGGATGGTGCCTTCATGTCATCAGTTTTTGATGACTCAAGTCCATTAAGCCCAAATGAGTCAAGCGGAAGCTTCTTCCAGCTGGAAGGGGGGGCATTGCGACCTCTAACAAGAACACGCAGCATTAGCCTGACCAGCAGTAACAGTTCACTCTCCCCAGGCTGGGAAACTTCATCTTCATCCTTGTTTGGCACTCTTCCAAGAAGAAGCAGAAGAGGTAGTGTCCGGAAGCACCTTCTGAAGTTCATACCTGGACTGAATCACTCTGTTGAGGAAGAGGAGTGCAGCTAAAACGTCACCAAAGACTGTTGATCTGATTAATTAAGGACCATAAGCAGTTGAAGGATACCAGTTTGAACTCTTTTGTTCTCAATAGTATTCATGTTATACAAGAGCTTGACTTTACATCTTTAAGTCTTGTTGAAAACAGGAACGGAGTCCCACATAAGCATTACACTGGATATTGTCAATCTCTATGTAATGTACTTTTTTTGTCAGTGGATCAAAGAATTCCGCCTTTTTTTTTAGATTCAGCACTGAAACAAACAACTGGCATTAATTGAACAATATTCTAAATGGCAACTGCATTGAGTGAACATTGAGAAGATAATGTGAACATTACTTCCACTGCTCTAATATAGTGGTTAGCACTTGAGACTTGGAATTGTCTAAATGTGTTTATTTCCAACTTGATCTTTAATGTAACTAATCAAGATCATAGGCTGTAACATGCACATGATGTGTTGGTTTGTGATATTGAGAAAAAAATAATGTGTATGGCTGTAGACAGCAGTGGCATGGTACAGGCTTGTACTGTAGCAGTTCAAAGAAACAATGTAATGGAAAGTTACATGTTTTCAGGTGGTCTGTGAGAATACCTGTGTTTCAAGTGTCCAAGTGCTATCAGATCAACCAGATTTTACAGGAACTGTAGGTTTAGATGCAGGCTAGGGTTTCACTGTGATATAAGTGTAGTTAAATGCTAAGAGTAAATTAATTTGACAGTGTTGATTTCAGATACATTTTGAATAATGAAAAAGTACTGGTCTTAGCACTGTGTGTGATATGAAAGTTAAGAGCTGATGAGTGACAGAGCTCCAAACCACAGAAGTATAGAAAGATTCATAACAGGATGTGGTCTGAGGTGCTACCAACTACTTTTTTTGCTTTTTTGAGTGATGCCTGTAACGGACAGTTTTATGAAATGTAAAAACATAAGTAAAAGTGCTTGGTATGACATTCTTTCTTTTTTCCTTTTTTGCTCTTTTTAATGTGCATGTTGTAAAGAAAATGTTACCTGAAAAAAGTTCCCTTGTCTACTAGTCACCTGCATACAATTACAGGAAGTATATGTGCATGACAAAAATACTCTAAACACTATTTTCTCTTTTGCTTTATTTTATGATTTTATTTGGTATTCAGCAATGCTGTCTACAATAATTTAATTTGACAGTAAGAGACTAAATAATTAACAATATAAAATGCATTCAGGTTTTCACATTTGTGTCATGATATCATCAATCAACATCAAGTAGTGCAACATGATTTGGAATTGCTAATGCAAAGAGATGTGTTTAGTCTAGTTTTAAACTGACAAAGTGTGTCTGCCTTCTGAAATGTGCTAAGAAGGCTGTTCCAGAGTTTAAGTGCAAGATATGAGAAGGATTTACTGCCTACAGTCGATTTCGATATTCTAGGAATAATCAATTGTCCAGAATTAATTGAGCGTAGTGAACGTGACAGGCTGTATCACACCAGGACCTGCCTCAAATACTGGGGAGCTAAGCCGTTCAGGACTTTGTAGGTAGTCAATAATTATAAATATATAAGTTCAAAATAACTTATATGATATTTAATAGGGAGCCAGTGCAATAATGAAAGAACCGGAGTAATATGATCATACTTCATTGTTCTAGAAAATACTATAGCAGCTGCATTTTGAACCAACTGAAGTTTGTTAATTAGGCAACAGGGCAACCACCTAGTAACACATTACAATAGTCTAACTGAGAGGTCATGAAAGCATGAATAAGCTTTTCCGCATCAGACATTGATAGCATATGTCGAAGTTCGGCAACATTTTTAAACTGAAAAAATGCAGTTTTACAGATGCTTGAAATCTGGCCTTCAAACGACAGGTTGCTATCAGAAATCACTTTCAAATTTCTGACTGAAGATGAGGACTGAACTGCAAATCCATCAAGGGTTAGACAGTGTTCTAGGTTTTTGCATGTGAAGCTTTTAGTCCAATAAGCAAGACCTTAGTTTTATCTGAATTTAGCAATAAGAAGTTTTTAGTCATCCAATTTATATCAGCAATACAATCTGTTAATTTCATGAATTCGTACAAATTATCAGGTTGAGAGGAGATATAGAGTTGTGTATTATCGGCATAACAGTGGAAACTAACCCCATGGTTTTTTAAATGATATCACCTAGTGGTAGCCTAAATAATGTAAAAAGTAAGGGACCAAGAACTAAACCTTGTGGTACGCCACACTGTTTTTTTGATCGGTATGATGCCTCTACATTAATTGATAGGTTCAGATAGATAAGACCTGAAACAAGCCAAGTAATACCAACATAATTTTCAAGCCTATCAAGGAGAATGTTATGATCGATAGTATCAAATGCAGAACTGAGGTCCAATAACACAAAGAGAGAAATGCAATCATGATCGGACAATAGGAGCAGGTAATTTGTAACTCTTAGGAGTGCTGTTTCTGTGCTATGAAATGCTCTAATTTCAGATTGGAATTTCTCACAAATATTGTTTCTCTGTAGGTAGGAAGATAGTTGAGTAGATGTAGATACTTTTTCTAGTATCTTTCATCGAAAAGGTAGGCTTGAAATGGGTCTATAATTTACTAATTCTTTAGGATCAAGCTGTGTTTTTTATAAGAGGCTTAATGACAGCTACAGTAGCTTAATTTTAGATATCCTAGAAGTAGGGATGAATTCAAAATGTTAAGAATAGGTTCAGCAACTTTTGAAAACAATTGTTTTAATAATTTGGTTGGTATGGGATCTAACATAGACTTTGTTGATTCGGAGGAATTTATCAGTTTAGTTCTTCCTTGCCTACTGCTGAGAAAGTCTGAAGTTTATCCATTAATAATCTACAGTGCTCTAATTGGGGCAATGCTGTAGGCGACAGACTCATGGTGCTTAAATTATCTCTAATATCATCAATCTTGCATGTGAAGAAATTCAAAAAGTCATTACTGCTGTGTTGAGAAATACATGCTGATGCTTTTTTTTTTGTGAGATTGGCCACTGTGTTAAACAGGACCCTAGGATTAGGTTTATTTTCTTCTATTAAAGTTGAAAAATAAGCAGATCTGACAGACTTTAAAGCTTTTCTAACGTTAAGTATACTTTCTTTTCAGGCCAGATGAAAAAACCCATTTTTTGATTTCTTCCATTTACGTTCCATTTTCCAGACTGGTTTTTTTAAGGCATGGGTGCGCTCATTGTGCCATGGCATCTGATTTTTGTCCCTAATCTTTTTTAAGTGTAACGAAGCAACTATGTCTAACGTGCTAGAAAGGACAGAATCAATAGTTTCAGTTGCAGCATAAAGCCCTTCTAGGCTGTCTGGAATGCTAAGGAAATTAGAAAGATCAGGTAGGTTACTGACAAAGTAATATTTAGTGCTGGAGGTGATCATTCTACCATTTTTATAAAAAGAAGCTGGTTTTGTAGACCTATCAATGCACAAATTTTACCCTGGATTTGAACCCATTATATCTGCATGCTAGTCAGGATCACTAACCACTCCACTAAATCACTTTATATCTCAATTATGCAACATGGGATATAATTCCTTAATTTGTATAACTGTTTTTGAAGCTGTTCCAGAGCGATACATAAAAACAATGGCCACTAGTTGTCACTATAGAGATGGGTTTCAGAACGTTTTGAACCCTTGACACATTTGCTTCGACTGTTTCAGTGTTTCACATAGCCTCGCTCTGCCTGCCATTGTATTTCTGTTAATTTACTTTTCTTTGAGTTTAAGTAACTGTGCCACAGCATATGTGGAGATTGGCTGAGATTCCTGGGATTCCGTGTGTGATGTCTGACTTTCTAAAGGACCAATGTGCCGGCAAGAGTGCTCTTATGGTTCCGCCTGCCTGTACCAATCAGCAGATGTCTTGGAGGGAGACATCTGAAAATTTAATTACTAAAATTTAATTACTATTTAATCCTTGAATTAGATATGTTGCTTATGTGAAGGAGTGCATAAGCTAAGTGGTTGTGATTGACATTTGCAATAACCAATCAGCGCAGTGTTTTTTTTTTTTTTCAGAGTACTCTCGCTAGCTATTAAAGACACTTTATGGAAGTTCGCTAGCTATTATAGATGCTTTGTGGAGGGGTTTGCAAGGGTAGCGGCTCCCTTTCATTGGGTGTTAGCAGCACTGGCAGCTTCAAAACGGCCAAAGTCTGGGCTTAGGGAGTTCACAGAGGCCTGGTCAGCCGAGTGTCAGAGTAGCTTTGAGGAGTTAAAAATTAGACTCACTATCGCCCCCGTGCTCTCATCCAGCACTTGTGTGGTTTGTATGAAGTTCAAAAGTCACGTACCATCACCTATCACCCTGCTGGAAATCGTCAGTGCGAAAAATTTAATCATACTTTACATGACCTTTTGCGTAGCCTTCCGGTGGAAAAGAAAGGGGATTGGCCCTCATGTCTCCCTCAGGTACTGTTTGCCTATAACACAACCCCTCATCACACATGGGAATGTCCATATTTTTTAATATTTGGGTAGGATCCTAGGCTTCTAGTTGATTTTATGCTGGGGAGAGTGAGACCAGTTGCGGGTGGCATTTGAAGGTGCCCGCGAACGTTTTGGGGATGCTGCTGCTCGGCAGAGGGTCCGGCATGATGTACAGGTACAGCCATCACCACTGAAGGAGGGTCAGTTGGTATACCTCCACAATCATGGTGTGAGAGGTAGACTCAAAATCCATAACCTGTGGAGCTCTGTGGTGTACAGTATCCTGAAAGCTCCAAAGAAAGGGGGTGTTGTGTACACAATTGCCCCCATCACAGAATTAGGAAACATGTACACTGATCTTAATTAAACCTCGGGTTGGTAGAGACAGCTACCCCAGCCTGCAGGACGTCCCTATGGTAGAAACAGCGAACATGTCATGTGACTTGAGTGTGCTGTGGTGTGAAAGTGTATTGTGGATGACTTTAACAGGTGATCATTCCTGTGGGTAGCCCCAGTCCTGCAAGTTAACATCACAATTGTTATATAACATTTATTTTTGTCTTTATGTACTTGTTTGAGAGAATGCTGTTTGAGTGTTTTGGTTTTATGTATTGAACATTCACTATCCTGCAGTGCCATTCGTGAGTGAGCCCCTAGAGGTGTCTTTTCTGTTGGGACGTTTTTTGTGCTCTTTTTGTCTTTTCAAAAACAATTATTGTGAATAAATTTTGTATTTTGTACAATACTCATGTCTCCTGCCTACTCCTTAAACATATAAGAGATGAATCTGTGTGACTTAAATTGGGGTTTACTATATTCCAGTTGGCGTAGTCAGTTATTGTTCCGAGCTTGGGGTAATTGTTGGTTGCCCACCCATTCCCATCTTAAAAAAGGGAAAAACAATTATAATAAAATTCTACCACTCGTGACCGCCACACTTAGTTTATTGTTGTTTGTAAACTCTCACTGTTCCCCCTTTTGTTTTTAATGTGGACTAGTCTAATTGTATAAATGTGCCTTGTTGTGTCATTTAGAGAGTCCTGTTTTGATTTGCACTTTGGTTTTGTCGTTTTGAATTCAGTTAGTTTGTTCTGCTTTTGTTTATTGTTATATCAATAGGCCTAATTGTTTAGTTTAACTACTTGTTAATTTTCTGCAAACTTTTATGGCTTTATTTAAACTGATTATTTTGAAACTCATTTCACTTGTATGCCCCTTAATGCTTGCTGATTCGGTCCTCACAACCACAGAAAACAGAAAAATACAGCACTCTCACAGCTGACAATGGCATCAACACTGCTGCATAGGTACATGGAATACAGTTTCTCTTCATTCTTCCTTTTAGACTACCAGTAAGTTATTCTCCTATTCACTCACTGTTGACTCCACTTTCTTTTTTAACAAATCTACAGATAACATTGGATGCCCACTATTTGCTTTCCAGCTTTTTTTTTTTTTCCACACACACAGCGGTATGACACACCAACCAACCAACCAACCAACCAATTTGCCATTTCTTGCATTGATGTGGGCATATGTAAGAAGTTCAGAGATTAATTGTATTATGCACTTCACATTATCTACACTTTACCATCTTTACAAACAAAAAACCTTTGACCTACATTATGAGCAACAGCAAAATTTAATGCCATAGGCCATCATTGGGTGGGAGATTTGTCAAATTTTTGTTTGACATTAAACATTGACCTGGAAAAACAAACATTGATGCAGATACACTGTCACGTTTTCCTCTTGATATGGAGAAATATGTTACAGAGTGCATGAAGAAACTGGTGCAAGAGCTTGGTATATGGCGTTTAATGAGGGATTCCCCGATTGGGTGTGGCTCTTTTGCCTGTGCTATTAAATATGCCACCTCATATGATGCCTGCTGAGTTGATTGTTGTTTATTTAGGACTTTCTTTTGTCCTTGTTACTCTCGCCCCTTTAGCCAGAACAAAAATAATAATAATAATCAACTGATTTAGCAGATAGAGAGGGGTGCTTGTTTTTCAAGTATCATGGCATTTTTACAGGTTTTAGACTTTAATGTGCAAGCACCTCAGTGCACACTGCACATTGGGAATGATGCACTTCATTGATGATGTAAAGAGTTAATGATGCAGACACATCTTAAATTCCCTATTTAGCTAATTTGAACAGTTGATGCTCTATAACAATGATGCATATGAATCCACCACCAGATCTCCGCCACCCTGCATCATCTTTGATTGATATTATTTTTGTTAAAATGAAACATTGAATGGTGACACAGTGGCTCAGTGGTTAGCACTATCGCCTTACAGCAAGAAGGTCACTGGTTCGAGTCCCGGCTGGGTCAGTTGGCATTTATGTGTGGAGTTTGCATGTTCTCCCATGTTCGCGTGGGTTTCCTCTGGGTGCTTCAGTTTCCCCACACTTCAAAAGACATGCGCTATAGGTGAATTGAATAAACTAAATTGGCCATAGAGTATGTGTGTGAATGAGTGTGTATTTCCCAGTACTGGGTTGCAGCTGGAAGGGCATCCGCTGTGTAAAACATATGCTGGATAAGTTGGCAGTTCATTCCGCTGTGGCGATCCCTGATAAATAAAGGGACTAAGCCAAAGAAAGAAAGAAAGAAACTGAACATTGGATAATGTCTTAAGCCTAAAGCAATAATATCACCGACATGCACATATCAGAATGTCTAACTTGGCGCCGTAAAACAGACCTGCCTAAACTGATGCTGTTGTTGTGTAATTAATGTTAAAATAAAAATTATAAAAAGGCTGATGGCACTTTATTATTATTTTTTAAATGTAAAATTAACTTCTATTTTTTATAATTTGTTATTTATTTATAAAATATGCTAATTTAAATTTAGCATTCTTTGGGAACCACTATAATAGTTGTGGATCAATTTACACAATTTGCTCAAGTTTTCTCTGCAAACGACTGGATGGACTGTGACTGAACAGTTGTTTAATGACTACATTCCTCGGCCTGGATACTCAGGGAAATTTCATCACAAACAAAGCAGGGAGTTTTTATGAAAAGTAATGGTAAATCCTATAATCACTAAAGGCTGCAATGTAAATGCCTGTTTTAATAGACTGTTAATGTTCTTATCAGTTAAACCATCTGCTGCTTGGGGGGGAAAAAAAAAAAAAAAAAATCTCTCAAAAACTCTGGCATATTCTAAAGTTAACAGCATCTTCTGTATATTTTACTACATTACAATCATGACTGACAGAGTTTGATGTTAATCTTTTCACTCAAAGGACAACCGCCGAGGGACTTAAACACAACAAAGTGAAAACATTCCCTGATACTCAACAAAGAAATACAATGCAATGCAATGGGGTATAACATTTTGAACTGGATGATGTATATTCTTTTTATTTTATTTTTTATAGTATTGCCCTTCAGCAGCTGCAGTGTTACTTGCATGTTTCCCATACTATAAAATAAGCACAATGAACTAGTACTCTTATTGATGACACTGAAGCTTCAATGTGTGTAATATGCATTCAACAGAATTTATAGTGAAGCCCTGTATCTGAGAATGTATTGGTTTCCTAGAGTCGTGTGATCAATGACAAATGAAGCCTCACTCTCTGTGGAATCACATGTGGATTTCACCACTCTGCATGTCAGAAGATTTGAATACCAGGTTTTGCTTAGTGAGTGTTTATTTGCTCTGATTCTTGGGTTTGTGATGAGCATTCAGCACTTTCAAAGTTAATCAATGTATTACATATAAATAACCATTATTTATTTGTCAATGCTTATTTTTACACAATGTTCTTATTCACTATATGTTTGTAGAGTAGCCTACATTTGATCTTATTGAATCATATGCACAAAATAAGTTACTGTCATACTTAATGCATAATAATCAATTTAAAGGGCAAATTAAATGCAAATAGGTAAGGCATTTATTTGTACGTGTAATACTAAAACTGTGTGTGTGTGTGGTTTCTTAATTTGACAGGCATTTGACACACGATTCTGGCTGTTATGTATTAAATAAGCTCTAAGCAGCACTGTTCTTGACACTCTTGAAGCTTCAGATATTTTCCCAGAACAATAAGGAGAAAGCGTGTACATACTTAAAGAGCAACAATATTTGCAAGAACTCCCAATCAGGATCTTGGCTGCATTTCTCTGTTAGTGTTCTTGGACCTAAATGCTGCTTTTGATACTATCGATCATAACATTCTCAATAAGTTTGAAAGAATGTTTGTATTACTGTAATTGCATTTTGCTTGGTTCAGGGCTTATCGGAATGTTATCAATATGCATCAGTTAATTAAGAGGCATTATATCATTCAAAAGTACACCATGGGGTGCCACAAAGATCAGTTCTTTGTCCCTTACTTTTTACATTATTTGTTACTGCTAGGTGATATCATATTAAAAAAAAAAAAAAAAAAATTAAAAAAAGGAGTTAGTTTCCTACAATTATGCCAAAAATACACTACATCCTCATAACCTGATAATTTGTACAAATTCACACAATTAACAGATTGTTATAAAAATTGGATTTGCTTATTGGACCCAAAATCCTTATGCAAAACAACTTGTATACTGTCTTACCCTTGATGGATTGTCAGTTCAGTCCTCAGTCAAACATTTGGGGGTATTATTTGATAGCAACATGTCATTTGAAGTCCACATTTCAAGCATTTGTAAAACTGCATTTTTTCCATCTTCAAAAAGTGTTCGACATATGCTATCAATGTCTAAGGCAGAAAAACGTATTTATGCTTTCATGACCTCTTGGTTAGACTATTGTAATGCGTTACTACGTGGTTGCCCTGTAGGCCTCTTTAACAAACGTCAGCAGGTTCAAATGCAGCCGCTAGAGTGCCTTCTAGAACTAAGAAATATTAGTCCAGTTCTGTCAGCATCTAAGCACCTAAATTCTGGAACAGCCTTCCTGGCAGAGTTAGGGAGCCATACACACTCGGTAAGTTTAAATACACATACTTTTGCATTAGCATACACAAAACAAACTCATAACTTTGAAATTCACATCTTCTAAAGGTTTGTTTGGCTGCACTTATCAGGGAGCTGGGAACACTTCCTAAAAAGACACTGCAATTTGAATGGTATCTCCACTCATGTTAGCCTGTTTCTTCTTAGGTCTATGTAATTGTCAGTCATCGATAGTTAAGATTTTCTGCAAGACCGGATTGACAGACAAGTCTCTGCATTTGCCATGACGACAATTAATAATATTATTCTACTTATTTTTTAAGACACTAATATTCAGCTTAGTGCAATTTAAACATTTAAAAAAAAAAAAAAAACACAAGAAGGGACTGGATCCAGAGATGCAAATATAACAGTTTATGTAGGATGGCAGGGTTAAACAGAACTCAATGAAACTGACATGCAGGATAGAGATGGATCAGGGGGACCAGAGGATTATGCAGAGAAGCCAGGCACACAGATAGGTGTGCAACGACAACCAGAGGAGGAACCAGGAGAAACCACACTAGGAAGGAGAGACAGACACTGGAGATCACAGGGAAGAAGAGAGGAAAGTAAACTTGGAGTAAATACCACTGACCATAGGGAGAGCGCAGTCCTTCATCTTCACAACAAGGCCAAACACTGAGTGAGGGTTCTTATGGTGCTGACGTGATGAATGGGAATGACATGCAGGTGCAGGGCTGATTAATATTCAGGTGACAGTGATCATAGTGATTGGGAGTGGGGAGAACCTGGCTTGGCTGTGACATTAACTAGGTTGTTATGTTAATTAGGCAAGTTATTGGATGACAGTGGTTTGTTCCATATAGGCAATAGAAGAAAAAAATAATAATAAGGGGGCTAATAACATTGACCTAACGTTTGTTTTAAAAAATGTAAAAATGTAATAAATAAAATAAAAAAAAAGTAAAACTAATTTTATTCCAGCCAAACAAAAACAAAAGTAATAATACTCTCCCCAGAAGAAAACATATTATAGGAAATACTGTGAAAATGTCCTTACTCTGTTTAAAATCACTTGAGTATTTTTTTAAAAAGAACAAAAAAATTCACAGGAGGGCTAATAATTTTGACTTTAACTACATATAGCATTTAAACCAAACAGCTGTTTTTCTTCTTTAATAAGTTTTCACCTAGACACACTGTACAAAACAAAATTATTTCATACCAACCTCAACAAGATATGAAAAATGAAATCTTTGACAGTGCATAGAAACAATTAGAACTTTATTGTGAAAATCATCATAGGGTATACTTTCAAAATGTTCCTGGTTGTGCAAAATATTTGTATAATAATTGCAACCCATATATCCTATAACCCATATCTCACATAAACCCTTAAATATTATTAACCAACATTTGCAAAAAGAGAGTGGATGATGGTCACCCCAAACATGTATGATTCACAAAATAACTATAAGACCAAAAACATTTCCTCAAACAAAAAACATCCAAAAATATTTTCCAACATCTCATTCATAGTAGTGTGTAAACTGCCATTTCTGAAAAGTATTGAAGCGATCACAGCCTTTAAGGAAGACACCATCAGCTTTAAATCCAGCTTCCAGACAAATAGGTTGAGAATGAACCTCTGTCATCACGTGCTCCGTCTACGTATACACATAGAATGTAGATTTAGTTAAACAATGTAAACACAACAAGCCTAAATCTTGATATTGTATAGCAGGGGTGCCCAAACTCTGTCCTGGAGGGTCTTACTTGCTGTAAGGGCAAACACTGTGTGACTGCAATTTCCATGCAAGTTTTCCATGCAATATTTTAGCATGGTACCAACACACAGTTTACGGGAAGATCGCAAGCAATGTAAAGCCAAAGCTCACAATTCTTGTTGTCACACTATATGGACAGATTGTTTAGTAGCAGCTTGACTTGTGGAGCTACGCATCGATGGATTTGCTCTTCAGTGTTTGGACTTTAAGTAGTGAAAATTAAACCACACTGAACTAAACTGTGTCAGTCCAGTTTTCAGAGTTAAAGTTCAGTTTCCGTTTCAATTTACTAGAACGTCTATGTTAAGCTGCTTTGACACGATCTACATTGTAAAAGCGCTATAGAAATAAAGATGAATTGAATTGACGGCTCACACTGTGCGTATGAAATCAACACACAACACCCAACACATCTTATTCTTTTTTGTTTAATAGCGGTTGGCAAACCAGCATATGATGTATTTACGACACCTAATGGGAAGGAGAAATTAAATTAAAGAAACGAAACAAAAAAATTTTCCCCAGTCAGATCTGTATCTCACAAATATATGAACAGAAAATCATACTATTTTAATTGTTTCTGTGCGTTTTGAAGGTACAGTGGCTCATGTATTTTGGTTTTGCCCAAAAGTGTCTACATTTTAGTCCTCTTGCTGCAATATTAGCAAAAAAGGTAATCTTGTTCATGCGGAACAAAGAATTTATGCCTAAATTTGAGACATGACTCACAGAGTTATATGAGATATGTAACACAGAGATATGTTACACATCTAAAAGATTAGATTAGAGATTGCAAGCAAACCGAAGAGATTCTTGAAGACTTGGAAGTGCTTTTTTTGAATATTTTGAAGTTGACCAATGATAGCTGAGTGGTGTGACAGATTTCATAAAGTGAAGCAATGTGTATAAAATAAAAAAATGTCACAATTGGGTACTTATTGGTATTGGTATATTCTAAATATTTTTTATTTTATGAATTCATTTTTATTTTCCTTCTTTCTTATCTTATTCCCATAATTAATGATATAAATATATATATATATCAGATGTTTGAGTGGCTCTTGTAAACGTGAATGTATGAATGATTTATTTAGGTGTATGTTTAGGTATTTGTATGTGTGGGGTTTGTTCTTTTAAATGGGAAAAGCTTTAAGTAAAGTATTAAATAAGAAGGAAAATACAATTTAGCTTTGTCGTGTTATCAAATCCATGTCAATTTAAAACAGAACTTTTTCATTAAGCTCTAGTACTCCAGTAAGCACTCCAGCAGTCTTAGGTCCACCTCAAATCCTCTCATTGGTTGAGACAGCGAAAAATTAACTTTGAAAATAATGTGCAATCAAATTATTTTGTCTGTGTTAATTCATTGATGTGATAAAAACAAGAACTTACCAAAGCTTTACCAGACTTGTGAATCCAGCGGAGATGTGGCTTAGTGTTGTCACATGGTTCCATGGTTAGCTGTGTTTCCTGAGGAGCCAAACAGGAAGTGTTCTGTCGAAGCATCCTTAACCAGGTGAAGCTAAAATGTTGACTCTGCAGGGCATGAGAAAGCAGAAATGAACAGTGCTTTTACAATGCAAGATTATACAGCTAAACTTAAAACCGTGGATTTGTCTGATTTGGATCTACCTTATTTGTAAGATCACATTGAGTTAAAGAGAAAATTTCATTTTGAAATATCAAACATTTTCTGGTTCCAATATTGAAAATCTGAAAGGGAAAAAAATAAAATAAGTGCTCTTATTGAATAAAATATCCTCTTGTAGTGAGAGTGGTTGAATTTTCTACCTACCAGTCCTTCGGCTTTGACCAGAGGGGTGTCCAGATCTGGATAGACATTTTCCAAGTACCATTTAAAGCTTTTACACTTGAGTTTTTCTCTCAATTGAATCTGTTCTGTCAGATTTCCTATATCAGTCACATTTTTATCCAGTAGGTGATGATAGCCATGACCATAAAATACCTCTTTATATTCATCCAGCCACACCTCTGCAACCCTGGCTAAGTTTCTCTCCACTGTCTTTACACGGTCTTTAGTGAACTTGTAAGGGTTATCGCTGCGGAAGATGTGTCCGACGCGAGAGCAGGGGATTATTTCAATCTCACCACCACACATCCAGATCTAAAGAACAAACAACAGCACATTAACTGTTGCCACTGAGAATGTCTTTCTATTATTATGTAATATATTGCTGTGTATAAAAGAACGTGTATTCAATATAACATATCTTATTTAACATGTCATATTTCTGTTTTTTAGGTTTAATAATCATCAAGACTGTGCTCAACAAATCTAGTTAGTATGAAAAAAAGCAACCAAAAACTCTCAATAAACAGGCGAGGCACTATTTTGTTTGTCCTAAAAGACTACAAGCTAAAGAAAAGCCTAAGGGCTGGGACACACCAAGCTTGGCTCTCGCGGGGTTAACATCAGATCGCATTTACCCTATTCAAAATGTAGAAGGGACATTCCACCGAATGGGTAACATTTATGTCCCCAGAATATTAAATGTATAAAAATGCATGAAAATTAACTCTAAAATACATTTTAGTAATAATCAAAGTGTCTTCAAATTTAACAAACTGCAAATTTAGAATATATAATTAAAATAATTTTTAAAAACTATGTAGAACACTAAAAAATAGCAGTTGTTGCATGTCCCCACTCCCTGCTTCTATAATTTGCTAGAATATATTATGTTTAAAATCCTTCCAAAATTTATGTTTTTTGCATTTACATGCAGTTTTATATCCAATCAATGATTTCCCATTTTTAAAAGAAAAAAAATTCATAACATTTTTGATAAAATACACATTTTAGTTGTGTCCCCAGGTTTTCACTCATTACTGTTACCCTAACACATTTACCCCTCATTAACTTGGAACATTCCATAAGGCTTATTTTCAACAGGAAGTTGCATCATCCAGATCCTTTAAAGGCAATGGGGAGACGAAAGGGAAGTCTTCTCATTTTCTTTTCAATACATTTGATGATATTTCAACTGTGTGAGAGATGGTTAATCTCAACATACCTGTTACTTAAATTATTTTTAGTTATTTATTAATTTTAAAAATACATATGTTTGATAAATCACTAAAACTTGCTCCATATCCTCATGCTATTAGCATGTGTGCCATGTGGCTATTTAGCATGTATTTGATAAATATATGCTAAAAACTCAGTCCTGTTACTGAGTAATAGTAATAGGAGTGAGTTGCATTCTCTGGTGCATATATAATAATGCAAAAAAATGTTAATTTAAGATGATTTACCTGAATCTTTTAGGTTTCAGTTACCATAACTTATATTGTAAATATACACTCACCGACCACTTTATTAGGTACACCTGTCCAACTGCTTGTTAACGCAAATTTCTAATCAACCAATCACATGGCAGCAACTCAATGCATTTAGGCATGTAGACATGGCCAAGACGATCTGCTGCAGTTCAAACAGAGCATCAGAAAGGGGAAGAAAGGTGATTTAAGTGATTTGAATGTGGCATGGTTGTTGGTGCAAGACGGGCTGGTCTGAGTATTTCCGAAACTGCTGATCTACTGGGATTTTCACGCACAACCATCTCTAGGGTTTACAGAGAATGGTCCGAAAAAGAGAAAATATCCAGTGCGCGGCAGTTCTGTGGGTGCAAATGTCTTGTTGATGTCAGAGGTCAGACTAGTTCCAGCTGATAGAAAGGAAACAGTAAATAACCACTTGTTACTACCGAGGTCTGCAGAAGAGCATCTCTGAACGCACAACACATCCAACCTTGAGGCGGATGGGCTACAGCAGCAGAAGATCACACCGGGTGCCACTCCTGTCAGCTAAGAACAGGAAACTGAGGCTACAATTCACACAGTCTCACTAAAATTGGACAATAGAAGATTGGAGAAATGTTGCCTGGTCTGATGAGTCTCGATTTCTGCTTCGACATTCGGATGGTAGGGTCAGAATTTAGCGTCAACAACATTAAAGCATGGATCCATCCTGCCTTGTATCAACGGTTCAGGCTGGTGGTGGTGGTG
Source organism: Danio jaintianensis (assembly GCA_903798115.1). NCBI lineage: Eukaryota > Metazoa > Chordata > Actinopteri > Cypriniformes > Danionidae > Danio > Danio jaintianensis. The sequence goes on along the minus strand of CAIGQV010000744.1, from coordinate 1,406,890 downwards.
TAATGGTGTGGGGGATATTTTCTTAGCACACTTTGGGTCCAATAGTACCAACCAAAGCGTGAATCATCTAAGACAGGTTTCTTGAACATGACAATGAGTTCACTGTACTCAAATTGCCTCCACAGTCACCAGATGTCAATCCAATAGAGCACTTTTGGGATGTGGTGGAACAGGAGATTTCGCATCATGGATGTGCAGCCGACAAATCTGCAGCAACTGCGTGATGCTGTCATGTCAATATGGACCAAAACTTCTGAGGAATATTTCCAGAACCTTGTTGAATCTATGCCACGAAGAATTAAGGCAGTTCTGAGGGCAAAAGGGGGTCCAACCTGGTACTAGTAAGGTGTACCTAATAAAGTGGCTGGTGAGTGTATCACATGTATTATATATTTACCAATTTACCACACTTGCAGAGTGCCAATCCACCTATAAGTGCTGCATAAAAGCAACGACTTTATCATAAATTACATGATGCAGACCCAGAGAAGAGACAGAAATATTTAGAGAAGGAATCGGAAAGAGGGCGTCACGGTGGAGCAGTGGGTAGCACGATCGCCTCACAGCAAGAAGGTCGCTGGTTCGAGCCCCGGCTGGGTCAGTTGGCATTTCTGTGTGGAGTTTGCATGTTCTCCCTGTGTTGGCGTGGGTTTCCTCCGGGTGCTCCGGTTTCCCCCAGAGTCCAAACACATGCGATACAGGTGAATTGAATAAGCTAAATTGGCCGTAGTGTATGAGTGTGAAAGATTGTGTATGGGTGTTTCCCGGTAGTGGGTTGCGGCTGGAAGGGAATCCGCTGCGTAAAGCAAGCTGAATATCCACAGAATGTCTGGATATTCATTCCTGTTACTGGGTGTTCATTCCTGTTATTAATTATTTTTTACTTCTAAAAAAATTAGGTTAAATGACTTTTTTTTAGTCTGTGTTATGTTCATCATTTATCCAATAGTTGACTTAATTACATGACTTAAATATTATTAATCTTGCTTTTTGTTTAAATACACCTTGTGCACATATTTAGTGAATTTTTTGTAACAAATATAAATTATTCAAACATTTTACTAACTATTTCTTAAAGATAAACACTTTTGTGAGTGGAAGACATAATAATTAGTTGACATTTTTTAAAACATCCTTTAAAAAAGTAACTTGATTTTTGGTAACAGGACTGAGAAAAATGGATCCTTCCCCAACTTTGAAACCTTGTAAAAAATAAAACAAATGTGCCTGAGATTGCCCAATATTACAATATTTCAAACAGTTAAATATGTGTGTTGCTAGATACAGTGTTAAAAAAAGATAAAAAAATACATTTAATTTTTTAGAAATTACAAAAGCAAATGTTACCCATTCGGTGGAATGTCACAGACACAGCATCAGGCTGTCGGCTGAGGAGAGCGCTCTGAATCAATGGTTATTCAGAAATGAATCAGAGCGAAAGTGTGATGTAGTCAAGAAGGAACACAAAGAGGCCAGCTGTGATTTTGCTACATTTCTCAAATATTTATATAAATAACAATATGGATTATTAGATTATCAGACATATTTGCTAGAGCGAATCCCTCCGTGGTGAGTGACACTTACTCTGAAAATAATACTAAATGCAGCTTTGTTTACTGTTTGCATTCACAAGCCGAGTTTGCTGTTCTGAACATGAAAACAGAGCACTGCCCCCCGCAGGAGCAGAAAGACACATCCTCTCACACAGACGCAGAATGCGCTCTCTCGTTTCAGTTGGCTTTTGTCCATTCAGTGTTTAGGGGCAGTTTTTTGGTCTAGATCATAGGTCTCAAACTCGATTCCTGGAGGGCCGCAGCTCTGCACAGTTTTGCTCCAACCCTAATTAAACACAGCTGATCCAACTAATCAAGGTGTTCAAGACTACTAGAGACTATTAAGCAGGTGTGAGCTGGAGGTGGTTGAAGCTAAACTATGCCGAGCTGCGGCCCTCCAGGAATTGAGTTTGAGACCATTGGTCTAGATGGAACCAGACACGAGGCAACAACACAGTTGGGTTTCGTCTGTGCTAGTTGTTTGGAGTCGGCTTGGTGTGTACTGGCCTTAAGAATGATCTGCTTTTCAGTGTTTGGACTCTTAGCAGTGAAAATTAAACCCCACTGAACTGAAATAAACTGAACTTAAAGTCTGAAAACTGGACTGACACAGTTTCAATTTACTATAATCTTCTATGTTATGCTGCTTTGACACAATCTACATTGTAAAAGCGCTGTAGGAATAAAGATGAATTGAATTGAATTGCTTTTGAGAACGCAGCCAAAACTTTTATTTACAGTCCAATGTACAATAAACCTCAAAAATATAATGATTCCGTTAAATTTCTGGTTAAAAAAAATCATTTAACTCTATTAAACAAATAGTAATTTACCTTGAAAGAGATTTCCATGTTTTCTCCACCCCAGACATCCAGGCCTGGGTCATATGCCCCCAACTCGTAAAAATAGCTCTTATCTATAGAAAACAGACCCCCTGCCATAACAGGACACCTATGCAAATAAAATGACACCACATATAACAAATGCCACTTATTTTAAAACAAAATATGTAAAATGATGAAATTTTACTCATTAATGAATCAATGATGACTTGCCTGTATAACTGAAGAGCAACAAATTCATTCATATCTGACAATTAGACATAGTTCAGCTTTTAACCTTAACTTTTTTAGGGGAGGTTTGGGGGGATTCATGGATCCCTAATGGTCTGCATTTTGTCATTTTCTTTAATTAAATGCTCTAAGAAACAATGGTTTACAACCCTTTGGTCATGACCACCACAAGGGGTAACTAAAGTTTTGCATGGTTTTCTAAAACAATGTCCTGCAACATTATAGTTTAGATTGATGTGTTTCAACAGATTTAGAATTTATTTATTGTATTTTACATCTCTTTCTTTGTTTTTTAATGGAAAAAAATGATATATATTTAGTCATTCTAGTTAAAGCAGCAAGTGGACTTTTGGCATCTCCCTGTTGTCCTGTTTGGCATGGCAGTTTCACTTATTTTAAAATAAGAACTCTGAAGTTGTAAAGAATGCCTGAAATGAAGAATTCAGTACACTGAAAAAAAATCAAGCAGTACATCATCCAATTAAAAATGTATCTTTCATTTCAGTTGAATATTATTTGTTTTATTTTTCAAGTAATATATTTTAAGTTCAAAACAGTTAAATATAAATGTTTTTGATTAAGAAAATAAATATTTGTTTTGACCAATGTAAAATTAAGGTTACTCACACAGGCCAGTGCATGCATATTAAACAGAAATTCAATATGCTTTGTACTTTCATAGACTTAAAAAAATTGTTTAAGCCAAATAATTTATTTTTCATTTACATTTAGATGTTAAACCATTACCTAATTTTTTTAATTGGATGAATGAAAGCTTTTTTCCAGTGTAGCTTCGAATCTGTATGTATTCATTATTAAACAATTTGAATTGAGCAGAGGGTTTTATTTTAAGTTAAAGTTTGAATTTAGCTTTTTTTTTAAATAGCATGCAGTAGAAGAATGATTGAGTAATAGTTTATAGTTTAGTTATTTTATGCTGAAAAAGTACAGTATAAGAAGAAATATCAGGCATGAGGGGCCTGCAAAATTAACTAGAGTAGGAGGTGGGCCGTGAAGTAAAACAGGGTGAGAATGCCTGGCCCAAGTTATAGGCTTATGTTAAAGGATTATTAAATTAATTGGTGAGACTATTGAGCATTTGGTATAATAAATAAGTACATGAAAAAATTGTGACCCGGCAAAACAGAACACAAAGCCACATATATATTTAAATGCATGGCGCAAACACCATCAATGCAAAAGCATGGTCCTGATGTAACGTTTGTTTAATATATTGAAAATTGATTATAACATTATAAACATTGTTTTAAATTATCTGCTGATATTACCCTATGATCTGTGATTACATTGTAAAGTTGGCACAGTGTCTTTATAATGTAACAAATTTCTCAAACAATAACCCATGATGTATACATTATGTGGAAATCTGTTAATACTTAAAAATATATATTATTACATTATGAGCTTAAGATTTCAATACCTTTTAAGAAAATCATTACAATATGAACTGTTTATAACGATTATAATGTTGTACTTATTGTGTTCAGTTTTTACATTATGAGTTGCTACAATAATTAATACAGTTCCAGAGTTCCAAAAAAGTTAATTTCCTTACAGCACCACCTTGTGGTCGATTCTTATCAATACAAACACTTTAAAACTGTAAGGGTAAAAAGAACACTTTACAAGAGAGTTTCAGAGCATTTAATGTATGGGCCCCTTATAATGTAAGGATGATGTCTTTATCTTTATAAAATACTAGGACAGCTACAATGTGTCATTACTAATAACAGTCCAATCTCCATTGTGCTTGCCTTGTTTTATTTGCTGTTGGTTATTAGGCTACCAATATCATTCAGCTGGCTCAACCAACAAGATAAAAACATCTAATTCACATTTGAGTCTTTTCTTTTCTTTATTTTTGTGAATGCTGAATATATTTGCTTTACATTGGGATACAAATGTGGCTAATGATTCAGTGACTCACAACTAACTCATTTAAGATAATCAGTTCTGTTTGTCATCTGTAAAAAGTATAAGTAATTAACTTGTTAAGTTAAAGTTAATTAAGTAATTAACAACAAATCATTTTGGTGAATGAATTTACTTTAATATACTTAAAAAAATAAAATATGTCTGTAAAGTAAATATAATTTTTAGAGACACAGACATTGTAAATGTAAAACTGATCAAAGATACAAATAGGCAAGTCTAAAAAAAGTGAGACTTCAGGGATACGTTAAGGAATTCTGTTAGTCAGCTTTCAATAAGCATATAGCATTGCATTGATGTTACCTGATGGGATCTGAATCCTTGACATGGTTGCTTTTAATATATTCCTCAGATAGAGCACTCCAGCCAAAAACAAGTGGCCACTTGAAAATGCCTCTTTGGAAGTTATCCACAAGCATGTAACTGTGTAGACAAAGCAAACAAACAAATAATTAAATATATGTACACAGTTTTAACAGTTCAGTGCAGAAGTGGTGGACTATTGGACAGGGCTCTTGAGTCTCCTAACATCACGGACATACAGTATACTACAGTATTTGGCATTTTAAAGTGCTTTGTACAAAAAAAAAGGAACTTAACATTTATTCAACTGCATAATTGGGTTTTTATTTTATTACCTCATGTCTTTATCATTAATAACATCAATAACAGGACAGGCCACTTTTTTGCGGTTCAGGTAAATTCTTTCTAACAGTGGCTCGAGCCACCCCACGTTACTCTCAATGTGAGAGTCCAGGAAAGTCAGCACTTCACCTGCAGATGAAACAAACAATATATCCAAACACTAAAACAACATGCCTTGTTCATTGAATAAATGCTATTCATCCCAAAATGATTAAATAAATCCATACACGTACTGTTTCTGTATGGATTGAAGTTTGTCAGTCAACTGAAATAAATTGAATGCAAGTGTACAGCACCTGTAGCGGCAGCGGCCCCTGCCATCCTGGCTCTGATGAGGCCTTGTCGCTCTTTCAGATGGATGATTCGTACTTTAGGGAACTGAGACATATAAACATCCAACTGTTTCTTCAGGTAGTCTAAGGAAGGTAAGAACTAATCAGACTTACAATTCATTAGGCATTTATATTGTATGTACAATTATTATCTTTACAGTAACTGAACTGTTGAAAAATGCATCTAACTAGTTTCTTAGATTTTTATATCTTCTATCAGATGTGCTTTTTATATTAACTATATACAGTGTATATTAATTTAAAATATAATATTTTAATTAATATTAGCTTTAGCTATGATTGCATGGCTTAATTTATTCAGTCTTCTGTTTATAATATATGAATGTATGTTTAATGCATTTTAATGTTCATTATGTGGAAAAGAAAATGTTTTCAAAAAGATTACATCATCATTGTTATTTTGTGTTGCTGTGCAAAATCAAGAAACTGTTGCAGTTTTTTAATTGCCGTATATTTAGGTCAGTCAGTAAGCTAATCAAATTTCTGTCACATCACAGAGTGCCATCTGCATGGTTATACATTCAAAAACATTATAGTATTTGTGAATTGGTTTCATTTTCAAATATGATATAGCAGGCTTTAGGGATAAATTCTGTTAGGGATAGTTTCTCTCAGTGTTTCCTTTAAATTACTGTAAACTACTTGTTTCTTGAGGTCAAAACATTAATAACAAGTTAAGATGTTTAAATCTGTGTATATTTTTTCACGGCAAAACAATAAAATTTGCAAAGAAAACTTGTCATTTCAGTGATCAGATTTTTTTGCCAAAATCTTGGAGGGACTAGGTTTTATATATATTTTTTCAGTTATTAAATCATGCTTACGTTTATATTGCAGGCCTTCAGATGTACAGTCATAAATAAAGTATAGTTTGAATTAGTTTTACTAGTAGTCAAATGAGTCCTTTACAGACTAATTAACCATCTGCTGTTTGGATAGTCTTGTTCTAGAAAAGGCTAGTTTTGGGCCATGTTTACTTAGTTTGCATCACCCAAAATGAATGTTACAGTAATACTTTGTCTTTGCATGGTCTATTATATATAAATCTTGTCACAGAAGCTGATGAAAATGATTTCTTTAAAATGTGAACAAATGTATTCCTTCAGACCTTTGGTGCTGCAGTCATCCACAAGAATGATCTCCTTCAGCAGCTGTGGAGGAGACCTATTGAGCACACTGTGTACCGAGCGCAGCAGAGTAGACCAAACCTCATCCACAAAGCAGAAGATCACACTGGTACTGGGCAGGTCATCATGAACAAGGATTTCTGAACATCTAAACGACACAAGTTGATGTAGTAGATGTTACATACACTGTATATATTGCCCAGCAAACAATTTGTATACATTTATCTGTGAATGTAAGAACAGATTTTATAAAACATATTTAACATGTATTCTTTTTAACACAAATGTGTGGTCATCAAACATCTTTAGGATAAGAAATATAATCAAATCTAACAAAAATTATTACAGCCCTACATCAAATTCACTCACTCACTTTTCAAAATAATGTCATGTCTGAGCCTGCACTTCTTAATTGATTATGCAAAATCACAATTTTAATTTAATATTATATATATATTTTGATTGTATTAACGACAAACAGATTTGAAAACTGTAAAGGGTCTATTTTTATTTGTATATATTCATAATTACAACAAAACAATATGTTTTTGTAAAATTAGTAAAACAGGGAGTGCTTTCTTTTTCTACGTCTACTGTAAACATGACTGGTAAACTCATCAGAAAGAAAAACTGCTGAATCTCTGTGAATATTTGCCTCGCAGACACAAGACATATCTGCTTAACGTCTGAAATGTACACTATTAAATGACAAACTCTTTTTGAAAACAAATGTTTTACTAATCTGTATGGAAAGAATACAATGCAAAATTCTCCGTCTGATCTCATTAGTCCGCTAATTAGTTTCCGCCTTCCACATTCAAACAGAAATCATGACAACAGCCACCTGAACTCCTGAACACCCACAAGCACAGCAGCTCTGACTAGAAAGAAATTTGTTTAATTTTCATTGTCAATAAATTGGAATTATGACCCATATGACCTCGGGAGACCACCGCTATCAGATGTGCAAGATTTTAAACAATAAACTGCACTTGCAAGTGAATCTTAAGTTAATTTGTGTGACAGCTAAATATATCATCAAACAAATACGAACAGAAAATGTATACATTTTGAAAAAAACTACACTTTTGAAGTCACTGAAATAACTCTATGAAACACAGAATATTTGTTCAGTGACTTCAAAAGTGTAGTTTTTCCACTAACCAAGCATAAACTTGTCAATCATGTTCAAAAACACAATCATGTACATAAATGTTGCTAACATATTATTTTAGCCCAGTTTGTGCTGTTTACAGTGTTATTAGGCTCTAGCCACTTATATGTGTATAAGCAAGTGAAAAAAGCACAGGGCAAGTCAGAACTTCTCCAGGCCCCCAAACCCTCAGACCCCAGATGATTAGAGCATGTTGTGTCCCTTTTATTTAAAGTGTGTGCTGCAATTTTGAGCTGAAGCTAGATTTTTGCTTAATTGCAAAAACAAAACAAAACAAGCAAAAAAAAAAAAACAATATCGGTACAAAAAACAAAGCAAAAGAAACCCAACTACAGACAATTAGATATCCAAATCGCACAGCCCTAATTGGATTCACCTTACACTCTTACCAGAAGCTCAACAGCTTTATCCTGTAAAATGTTGAGAGGTTCGCACACACAGATGTGTTGGCAAGTGCCCTTAACTATAAACTGCATGAATTTGAAATTCAGGGAAAGATTCTAATAACAATTACAGAAAAAGGCTCCAATTTCATAAAAGATTACCAGGTTTTTGGTGAAGATGCTAACAACAATGTCGTCAACATTTTTTAAACATCTCAACAAGAAGAGGATGAAGAATAAGGTGATGGAGTTGTTGATGTATAAGCACTTATAAATGAAGATGATGGTTTTGGAGTTCAAACTACCAAAGCACCATCTTTGTCCTTGTCCACTTTTCATCCAAATAGCCAGAGCTGATGCCATAAAAGCAAAATCCAATGAGACATACAAGAAAGTGTACTCTTCAACATTTTGAAAATATAATGCAACTTGAGATAAATGTGGAAGATCCACACTTTTAGCCGAAACTGTTTGCTATTATGCCCAAAGGCAACCATCTAGAAGTCCTTGTTCATCATAAGAAGCAATGGGCAACAGGCCCTCAGATCTGTAGAAACTTAAAGGTTTCAATGCAAGTGCAAATTTTGCATGTTTTTAAGTTAGATGCTTAATTTAACTATATTATGGATGAGTTTTGAATGATTCTCCCAGCATGAACTGCAGCATGAAATGTGTCACCATCAATTAGACTCATACTCTGATTCTTAATGTCTCTATCTCTTAATTGGTTCTGATGTGAAGAAAATGTTCATGTATGTTTGTTTAGAAGCCCTTAATAAAGTATAGTTAAATAAAGCATCTTTATTCAATACTTCACATCCAATACCACAGCATCAACTTATTTAGAAATTAATTTAAATAACAATATTAATTATGATTCAGCAATTAGATTATTTAACCTAACATTCTTTCTCCTTTCTCTTGCCATAACATATACGAAGTCAAGCAGGTTAGTAATAGGTGAAGCTGTTGATACTGTTTGTGGAGTTGTTTAATGATCCTCTGCTAAGATTTTAAGAGATTAAATGTGCTTTATTTCTTTTAAGGCTGTGACTGAAGTCAGCTGTAGATTTTTGTTTCTCTTCAGTAATTCTGCTTGCTAACAGCCGGTGTACATTATTAATGCTCAATTAACACATACTGTCATGGTCACACAAGGAAGTATAAACTTCAATGGTGTTTATTCAGGGGGTATGCACAACAGTAGCAAGGTGAAGCAGGTGAATGGCGTTGTAGTAGGTGAGCAATCTCACATACAAACAGATCAGCTGTTTAGTTCAGTTCAATGGTAATCACCAACATAAGAAAAGTCACTTCCCTTAAATAGTTGTATTGGCATTCACAGGAGGAGGAGAACATCCACGGAAGATACAGGAGAGAAGACGAGGAGATCCATGGGTCTATGATTCCAGCCGTTGAATGAGTGAGTGAGGTGAGTATATATAGTGAGTGGTGATTGCAGGTGCAGGTGATTAGTAATCAGGTAAGGGTTTACAGGTGTGGTGTGTGGTGAATGGTGAGTGAGAGTGGTGATTGGGACTGGGGGAACGAGCAGCGGGTGTGACAGTAACCCCCCCCCCACCCCCACCTCCCTCCACGGGTGACTCCAGGCACCCTAGACCGGCGGCGGGGACGGCCTCGACCTCAGGGTGCTGGGCGGTCTGGGTGTCGGTGGTGGAATTTCTCGAGGAGGGTCGGATCCAGATGAGCCGAGGGAAGTGTGCGTACTATCCAGAAGCTGAAGACGATGTCTCGTGGGTACGTAGGTAAGGCCTGGAGGAAGTTCAGGGGGCGCTGGTTCTTCTAAGGTGGCAGTTTGAATATCTTTATCTATTTGCCATAATATGGGTAACAAGAAGACTGATGAGGGTAAGATGGGTTTAGGAATGTCATCATGGGGATCTGGAGAGTGCATACGAGAGAGGGCATCGGCTTTAAGGTTTTTATGGCCAGGTTGGTAGGTGATTTGGAAATTGAAGCGGGCAAAGAACAGTGACCAGCGGGCTTGACGGGCGTTAAGCCGTTTAGCACTGCAGAGATATTGGAGGTTTTTGTGGTTGGTAATTACGGTAAAAGGGAACTGAGCTACCTCGAGCCAGTGGTGCCACTCTTCGAGGGCGAGTTTAATGGTGAGTAGTTCGCGATCACGATACCATAATTTCGCTCAATAGGTGTTAATTTTCTGGAGTAGTATGCACACGGATGAAGTGTAACAAGTGGTTTTGGTGAGGATTGAACCCGGGTCTCTGGGACTCAAAGCTGGGGCTTTTCCCTGCTGAGCTAACTCCTCTTTTGATGAACCCAAGAGCAGAAGACTAATAAGGAGACTTGAGACTTTGGTTTCAGGAAAAAATAAACTGAGATCTTTACTTAAAAATAGGATTTCAAAAGTACAACAAAAATACTTGAAGCCGAGCTTCAAGGAAATAGATAAAACAAAAACAGACACAAGGGTCAAAATCACACTAGCAAAGTGTCACTTAGCTTCTCACGAGATACAGGAGAACCCCAGGCAATCATGGCTCAAGACTGAACACAATGGTTTGTTACACACAGACTTATAAAGGGTAGAACACAGGTGTTGTTAATCTGGTTGATTGTTGACATATGGCAGATGGCGGGAAAGTGTGCCATCCACTGTTCTGGAGGAATTGCAGAAGTAGGATGCTGGTGTGTAACAAGCCAGGAGCGCCTCCTTCTGGTCAGGAGGAGAAACGCAGCCCAATGAATCCTTACATGAAGAGCTCGGGGTTCACCAGACCATTGAGATAAGATGGCACCGACTCCTACATCGGCTGCATCCACTTCCACAGTAAAGGGCTGTGTGGGATCTGCATGTCTGAGGATGGGTGCTGTGGTAAACTTCTGCATAAGTTGTGTTAAGGCTTGACGGGCATTTGCATTCCAAGTTAATATATGTCGTCCACCTTTAAGAAGGGAGGTTAGGGGAGCCGAGAGGAGACTGTAGTTTTTGATAAAGCGCCGGTAGAAGTTGGCGAACCCAAGGAATCTTTGCAGCTCTTTCACTGTCTTGGGTTCTTCCCATTTGGACACAGCGTCAACTTTACCAGTCTCCATGCTGACCCCTTCAGCAGTGATTACGTACCCAAGGAAGGAGATAGAGGGTTTGTGGAATTCACATTTTTCAGTCTTTAGAAATAAATGGTTTTCTCATAGGCATTGGAGTACTTGTTGGACGTGGGAATGGTGCTCTGTAGGATTTCTGGAGTAAATTAGGATGTCGTCAATGTAGACAATAATGAAGTGGTGAAGAAAGTCCCGGAAGATTTCATTCATGAAATTTTGAAATATTGATGGACTGTTAGCTAGACCATAGGGCATCACTTGATATTCGTAGTAGCCAGTAGGGGTGATGAAGGCAGTTTTCCATTCATCCCCTTCTCGGATACGAATCAAATTGTAAGCGCTTCGGAGGTCTAACTTATAAAAAATTCATGCTTCACAGAGCTTTTCTAGGGCAGCTGGTACTAGTGGTAGTGGGTAGGCGAAATTGACGGTGGTATCATTAAGTACACGATAATCGATACACGGACGTAAACCTCCATCCTTTTTCCCAACAAAGAAGAAACTTGAGGCAGCCGGTGAAGTGGAAGGTCTGATGAACCCCTGATGGAGAGCTTCTTTGATGTAACTCTCCATTGCCTCATGTTCAGGATGAGAAAGAGGATAAATTCTTCCATGTTGTAACTTAGCATCTGGCAGCAGGTCGATACTACAATCCCAGGACCGATGTGGGGGTAACTGGGTGGCTCGTTCTTTGCAGAAGACGTTGAGGAAGGGAGTGTAGATGGCCGGGATGGTGACAGAGGTGGAGCTGTTACTGTTTTCAATGGTAGTAGTGTGGATGTGAAGAGTATTCAGGGTAGGTTCATGACCAGCAGGGGGAGTGAGATGACCATGGTTCTTGCAGGCTGTGCTCCATCCAAGGATTTCTCCTGTAGCCCACTATTTTGGGTTGGTGTTGTGCAAGCCAGGGTCTGCCGAGGACGACGTCTACATTCGCTCTAGGTAGGACTAATAGAACCAATTTTTCTTGATGGTTGAACGGAGAGAGGATGGTGACTTCCTTGGTCCGTCGGGATATCTTGCCGTCGTCTAATGGTGAGTTTTAGATGGTGGTAATCTTATAGTGGGTTTCGTTGCTCACGGTGGATATATTATGTCTATTGATGAAATGAGATGAGAAAGTTTCCAGCCGCTCCAGAATATGTATGGGGTAAGTATGAGAATCAGAGATTAGTTGAGCTTTCATATGAGGAATGTGAGAGACTGTAGGGGTAAGAGTGACGTTACTCACCATTAGGCGAGGCGGGCAAACTGGGCAGGCGGAGATGAGGTGAGACGTTTTCTGATCTGGCGTTGTCGTTCTGAAGCTTAAAGACGATAGGAATTAGTGATCATGGGTTTGTCTTCCTCCTGTGGTGGTGAAGGAGTGCTGGGAATGGGAACATGGTCAGGAAACGGTGAAGTGGTACAGGCTGAAAGATGTTGAGAAATGCTGGTGGCTTTCTTAATAAAAGTCTCTAGATTGGCACTGTCATCGTAAATGACCATGTGTTTACGAGTGTTGGGTTTTAAGCCTTTACGGTAAGCTGCTAGGAGGGCCACTTGGTTCCAACCGCAATTTGCGGCGAGTGCTCGGAATTGCAGCGTATAGTCATGGATGGAGGTGTTACCTTGACGGAGAGTGAGTAGTTCATTGTGCATGGATAGAGGGGTAAGTGAGACAGCAAACACCTCTTTAAAATGGCTGACGAAGGTTTGATAGGTGGCCATCGCTGGACTGCAGGCATTCCAGAGAGCATGCGCCCATTGGAGGGCTCGTGAGAACGGAAATCATGAAAGCAATTTTTGACAGTTCATTGGGAAATTGATGATTGTTAGCCTCTATGTAAAGAGAGCATTGCAGAAGGAAACCATTACAGGTACTTGGCTCGCAGGAGTAGTTCATCAGCCGAGCGAGGGGCATGCTTGTATTTACAGTGGGGTTAGAACCAGCATTCGGAGGGGCGGCAGGTAAGGTTTGCCTGAGAGAGTTTACCATGCTGGCGAATGGATCCGGAGCAACTCCGGTCAAAGCTCCGGTCAGAGCTGCGTTAGTCTCCATAAGCCGCGGTGTTTTCCGGGGCTGGAATCCTGTCACGGTCACACAAGGAAGTATACATTTCAAGGGTGTTTATTCAGGGGGTATGCACAACAGTAGCAAGGTGAAGCAGGTGAATGGCGTTGTAGTAGGTAAGCGATCTCACATACGAACAGTTCAGCAGTTTAGTTCAGTTCAATGGTAATCACCAACATAAGAATAGTCACTTCCCTTAAATAGTTGTATTGGCATTCACTGGAGGAGGAGAACATCCAAGGAAGAGCACAGGAGGATACAGGAGAGAAGACGAGGAGATCCATGCGTCTATGATTCCAGCCGCTGAATGAGTGAGTGAGGTGAGTATATATGAGTGGTGATTGCAGGTGCAGGTGCGGGTGATTAGTAATCAGGTGAGGGTTCACGGGTGTGGTGTGTGGTGAATGGTGAGTGAGAGCGGTGATTGGGACTGGGGGAACGAGCAGCGGGTGTGACATACTTAATTACTTAATTAACTCATTAACTTCAGCACTGAGTTCAAATTTCTTTTCAAATGAGTAGAATTACCTTTCAGTAAATTTTGAGTAAACTACACTCATTTCACTTATTAAATTTGACTGTTGGGTTTTACAGTGTATAGTATTATTCATTCATTTATTCATTTTCTTTCCGGCTTAGTCCCTTTTTTAAACTGGGGTCACCACAGCGGAATGAACCGCCAACTTATCCAGCATTTGTTTTACGCAACGGATGCCCTTCCAGTTGCAACCCATCACTGGGAAACATCCATACACACTCATTCACACACATACACTACGGACAATTTTAGCTTACCCAATTCACCTGTACCACATGTCTTTGGACTGGTGGGGGAAACCGGAGCACCCAGAGGAAACCCACGTGAACACGGGGAGAACATGCAAACTCCACACAGAAATGCCAACTGACCCAGCCGAGACTCGAACCAGCGACCTTCTTGCTGTGAGGCGACAGTGCTAACCACTGAGCCACCGTGTAAAGCATGTGCTGGATAAGTTGGTGGTTTATTGCGCTGTGGCGACCCCTAATGAATAAAAGGACTAAGCCGAAGGAAAATAAATGAATGTTTCATTAGACCTCACTATCACGGAGATCAGAGGCTGACTCTTGGTCCTTTACCTTAATGTTTCTCTGGCTGTTATAACTGTGTTTCTGAAACTCATCAGTTATGCCAAAAAAAGGCAATGACAAATTATATGCAGTTAATTATTACAGATATAATTCCTATAATATAATTGATATAATTATATTATATCAATTAAACTATAAATATAACAGATATAACTGCATAAGTTTATAACTGCATAATTTATGATACGTCATAAGATGGTGCCGCGGATGGCCGCCTCGGTGTGGAGCTCTCCAGTTTTTGCACTGTTTTTGTTCGCTTGTCCTGTTTTATGTTCATCGTACGAGATCAGTTATTCCAGGGACGAGCTGCTGAACATTCGGCAGTACACTCCAATTAATCAGCAACCGGTTTTTGATTTCTCTGGCGTTTTGCTGAACATTGTTGTCGGCGGAGCAGCTGCACTAGGGAAACGCTACAGGACGCGCAGGCGTGGGAAGCGAGCCGGCGCGCTCGTCAGGCTCAGACAGCGCGGCTTCAGAACGGCGCTGCCGAGCATCCATCTGGCGAATCTCCGCTCTCTTCCTAAAAAATTGGACGAAATACTTCTGCTCGCACGCAGAAACAAGAACTTTACCAACTCTGCTGCTCTGTGTTTAACGGAAACCTGGCTGAACGAAGCCATTCCGGACAGCGCGTTACACCTACCGGACTTTCTACTGTACAGAGCAGACCGCGATACGGAGTCAACGGGCAAAACGCACGGTGGTGGGACATGCTTCTACATCAACAGAAGGTGGTGTACAGATGTAACTGTGTTAAAGAAGATGTGCTGTCCTGACGTGGAAGTGCTTTTCATTAA